>LPNX010270591.1:0-268010 GCA_001517045.1 Pseudotsuga menziesii
GATTCTGCGGCATCCCATAGCTGTTTCGGGTGAGACTGCAACCTGTTTGCAGGTTGTTGCTGAAAGGGCCAACACTGTGGGTCTTTTGTTGGTGCGAAGCTAAAGTTATAAAACCCGGGTCTTCCCTATAGCCTAACAAAGTGGTTCCGTTGCCGGTTGAACTCAGTATCTGTGCAAGAGGGGTTTACGTCGTACCTCAAGGGCTATGTTCTGGAGACCCTCTGTGAAAGAAATCGGTGATTGGCTGGATGAGACTTATCTGAAATTCACTAAGCAAGAGATCAAAGATCCGCGTCGTAGCGCAAACAACTTTTTACAAAGGTATGTTTTTTGTGATGTTTATGAAATTTTTTTTGGTAGTATCCACATAGAGTTGCACCAGTGGGTATCCAGGTTGGCCGAACGAAGGATGAACTTTCATGGAGGACAGTTTCCTGCTTGGACCCCCGCTAGAATCAACTTGTTGAAAAGAGTAAACAATGGGATCTCTCGCGCTATTGATTTCTGGACGACGCGAACCCTTGAGGCATTCATGACGGAGTTTGCTATTGACACGAGTACCTCCTTTAGTGAAGCGGAGCGACAGTTCTTCAAAGGACCAAGGGGTAAGTTTTTAAATTTATCTAGTCTGAAGATTAAGTTGCTATTAGCTGAAAAGGGAATACTAATTTTTGAATCAGACTGTTAGATTGTGCATTACTAACATATGTTTGCAAGTGAAAACACCTTCGACGAGCAAAGTGGTTTGCTGCGAAGTGGCAAAAGGTACAAGAGAACTTTTGAGGAATCTACCCTCAGTCAGGATACTGAGTCTACCCCTTTCAGTCCAGCAGCCTCAGAGCCCGAAGCAATCCTTTCTATTGGAAACCCCTCGGTAACCCCGCAGCGCCAATCTGTTATCCATGAGAATCCGTCACAGACCAAAAGTAACCCTAGCACCAGTACTCCTGTCGTAGGCCAGTCTACTCCAGTAAGTTCCCCCCCGCCTACTTCCCATCCCCCTCCAACCCCCACTAGATCTACTATGGCCCACATGACTAATGATATTAAGCTCCCTGTTTTCAAAGGAACTAGATCAGAGGATCCAGAACAGTTCTGATTTTTATGTGAGGCGGTGTGGATTGCTAAGAACGTTATAGACCCAGTTGTAAGAACCGCGCAGCTCATTACTTCTTTCAGGGACTGGGCTTTGACCTGGTTCATGAAATTCTCTAGTACTTAGAATCCTTCCCTAGATGATATCAAAGCAGCAATAATCAAAGAGTTTAAGAAGCCCAAATCAGAGTCACAGTGTATCACTGAATTAAAGGAGATTCAGCAGAAGCAAGGTGAATTAGTGTGGGAATTTAATCAGCGGTTCAAAGTTCTACTAGACCAAGTCAGTTTCACAATTGGCCCCGCGCAGCACAAGGGATGGTTTATTGCCGCACTACTACCACACATCAGAACTCCACTCATGCAACAGAAGGTTGCTGACCAGTAAGAGGCTCTGGAAATCGTGATGAAGCTTGAGATCGCACCTGTTAAAGATAATTCTGGTATTGCTCAAATCCAAGCACAGCTCATGGCCATGGCTCTCGAGCTCCGCGATATGAAAACAGGAAAAACTGGTCATGAAGCGGTTTGGTGTACACACTGTCGGAAAGAAGGTCACAACAGGGAACAGTGTCCTATGGTAGGAAATTACCTGAATACTGGAATGCCAAACCCGTTCAATCCCACTGTTCTATATTGTGAGATATGTCGAACAACTGGCCAGCATCACCTAGAACATTGTCATCTGCTCCAGCGGTATGTGAAAGTCCCTTAGAACACCTACTGCAAGTTTTGTAAGTCCGTAGGACATAATGAAGAAAAATGTCGCAGTTATGACTTGATGCAAGAGTGCACTTATGATGCCTATCGGGTACAAAATGAGGGCCAGGGTACTGATGGCTATGGTTACCGTGGTGGTGCATCCAATAGAGGTGATTTTGGAGGTCGAAGTCATGGTGGTATGGTAGGAAGAGGCCGAGGCTAGGTCATCTGCTACAACTGTAACCAAGACAGGCATTTAGCTAGAGATTGTTAGAACCCCACTACGACATGTCAGTATTGTCGTGTAGTTGATCATGTGATCGAGCAATGCCCACAGCTGATAGCTAAGATTCAGGAAAGAAACGGTGGTCTTACTCAGAATATCCAAATGATTTCCATCGAGCCCCGACCTGTCGCATCCATTAACATTATTATGTGGAGTGGAGCTACGACGCACCTACAGAATGCAGAGAGACAGCTTGACGAGGACTGGATCCCAGAAAAAGTCCCAAGCGAACACGAGACAGTCATGGAGACCCAGCATGATGATGTTGCTCCTAGCACAGCAGTCATACCTGCGCAGCAACGTCAGCAGGAGTCGCAGCTGCAGGATGCCTCGCCGGATAAAGTAAGTACCCTATCCTCCTTTTTACAGAGCTGTATAAAACTCTTACGGAATCAGAACGCTCTAAAGGAGTTGCAAAAAGTTCTTACTGTCTGTGAACCTCAAAGAAGAGTTGATAAGGAGAAAAATGTTAACCGTGTCCGAAGAACTGGCAGGGAAATGAAATTAAATGCCCAGATAGGAGTGTATGATATGACTGATGTCATCCTGGATTTAGGGCCAGAAGTCAATTTCTTAACCAAGCAAACCTGGGAACAAATGGGGAAACCTACCCTTGCCTGGTCCCCTATACAGCTGAAGTTAGCCAATCAGCAAAGGATTGTGCCCCTAGGGATATTCCTTAGTGTTCCAATCGATATTGATGGGGTCAGTACTTTGGTGGACTTTGAAGTTATTGAGATCATCGATGACAACAATCCCTACCCAGCCCTATTAGGAATTGAGTGGGCAATGGAAAATGCTGCAGTCATTAACCTTAAGAAGCGACAGATGACCTTCGAAGGAAAGGGTTTGAGAGTTATAATACCCCTAGACCCATCCTAAGGAAAAATATACACAGAAACATTCAAAGATGAAGATCAGGATGTGTTGGACCAGATCTATAATATCACCGCGAAGGAAGAAGATTATGAGGATCCTCCTGTCGAAGGTTGGGAGTCTGGTAGCTCCTGTATGACAGACTCTGAGGATGACTTAGAAAGTTGGCAGAACCGATTGTATGAGCTACAGGAATACCGAGGTGCATGAATTACCAAGTCCCTTAGAAGGCTTAGTTCGCAGCCAAAGACCTTACCTACCTCTGATGGTTCGACAGACCCAGAGGAGTCCATTATGCCATTGTCAAAACAGATACTGGAGTCGGCATTAGGAGTCACCAGGTCAACTGCCTATAAAAAGTACTTTCCGAATTGGGAAACTTGTCAGACATCACTTCACTTGAGATTTGTGGATCAGCTCCAGAGAGCACGCAACAGATTGAATGGGCAGAATAGGCCGCAGGAACAATTGGAGCATTGTTATGGGGCATGGAAACTTGTATTTCGGACAGAATGGGTACCTCGACTTGGTCATACCCAGGAATTTGCAGCCGAAAACCGGCACAGGGAGGTTGGGCCTCGGCATGCTAATGTGTCTCGTGATAAAGAAATAACCCAGTCCTGCCCTCGTTGGCTGGCACAAGACGCTAAAAGAGCGAAGCTCACAATTGGGTCGCAGAACTTGCCCGCATATGCTGAAGGTCATTATCATGACGAAGATCCTTATTGTGATGTAGCTGTGGTACTGGTTGCACTGCAACACAAAAACCGACCATTGGAACACTGCCGATTTAGCAGCGCCGGTACTTTATTTGCTTTAACTGCCTGTCCTAAGGAGATCCGCCGAAATCTAGTGCCATGGAAGCAGCATCTCTGCCAGAGTTGGTGCCTTCAATGCACATTTATGACCTATTGGATCGATGGATTGTATAAGAAGACACTCGGGCATGGGCAAGTCACATTCTGCAGTTTCACAATTGAACCTATGTCCGTTGATCAAGAACTTCAGGACGTATTGAGAGAATTTGGACAGACAGGTCTGCAGAACATCATTCACCCCCCAATCTGCACCTGCAGCATGAGAGGAGACTCTACCTGCACCGCCTCTACCAATGCAAACACGGTCTTCTAGGAAATAGTTCAAACCTAAAGTTCATTCTAAGCGAAACGAATATCGACATAAGCAGTCCGGGAAAACATCAGAGGATCTCGGAATGAATCCTCCTGGTTAGGTAGAAATCCCAAGTGAAGGAGAGGAGAACATTGCACCACGGCGGCCACCATATGTCCCGCCTCTTCGACCAGGAGTTAAACCACCTCGATGGAACAAGTAGTTCACAATAAGCACCCCTTCACTACCACCGGGTGTGCAGCTAGTTGGGACCATGATAGGAAAGATAGACCGGCTTAAGTACTCTAACCATGATACAAGCGATCGTGGCAGGTTTCCACAGTTCGCGCCAGAAGCATATTTGCATTTTGTCAAGTACGATGAGACCAGGGCGACATTATTAGAAGTCAAATGATGGGCTGCCGGCTTGGATCAAGCTAGTCTGCTGAAGATGCTCGACATTCCCCATTTTGGTCGTGGCACAAAGGTGACCGTAGTGGTCAAGCAGCTGCTAGCACTAGTTCATGATGGCCACCTATGGATAGGAGACAAGAAAATCCCTATCAATGGCGAGCTCATCCAGAGGATCACTGGTTTACCAATAGTAGGCCCTAATCCGGCAACCGAATTTCCATCAAAGCATGAGGATACGAAGCTCGCACAAGCCATGAAGGAACGCTTCAGCTTGACAAAGGGAAAACGTGGGTATCACACTTCTGCCATTCAGGAATAGCACATTCGCTTTGCAGCGGAGCTTTTAGCCTGCAAAGTCATACGAAAGTGCAGACCAACTGAAGTACCTGCCCCAGTTATCTAAATTGCTATCAATTGCGCCGAAGGTTACAACTACAACCGGGCAGAGTATATTGCGCAGGAATTCCTGGGAGACGCTCGCGATGCGCAGGAAAAAGGTGGGCCCTTCCATTACTCTTGGTTTCTCGTCCTAATCGCACTGGTAGGATGACAAGAACCTATTGAGGCACAGTTTTCTATGGCACCAGAACACATGCCTGGTGCAGCCAGGTAAGCATCGCTGTGGGTTTCACAGGATAAAGCACACCAACAAATGACAAATTATGTATTTGCTTTTTATATAATGAATATCCAGTTTCAGATCGCAAAAACCCCACGGCTCAGTAATAAGCTGTTCTCTCAATATGATGGCACAACCACCTTCAGCGCTGACATGCATCATACTTTCATACAGGCTCGCGCAGATCCACAGCACCAATGGTTCAAGCTACCATATGTATTCACTGAGGGTGATATCTAGGTAGTAGTCCAGCACTGGTCGGTTGAATGGTTGAAAGATGTAGGAAAAAAACCTCACATTCCGGTCCCCATAGCTACTAATGTGGCCGAGGCCCTAGTCACCAGCAACAACAAGGTCCCCTAGAATACAGTGAGGAACAGACTGAGTCGCAGTAGCATGACAGTAACCAGGGTGGAGAAGTAGACACCGATGAAGAAGAAGGACAGGACTCGGTCAAGACTACTCCAGACCCTAATAGGTAGGATAAGCGCAAGACACTAGAAGTAGAGGAAGTGAACAAACCGCAGCCTCGAAAGAAAGCAAAGGTGGAAAAGGAAAATAATATCGATGACACACTCGGCTTGACAAGTGAGGAGCTTGATGAGGCTTTGTCGAAGTCCACAGAATTTCTTACCAAGAAGTGGTCAGAATTCGCAGTTGTACAGTTGGATGCCATCAATGGTGTCGCACAGCACATATCAGAGCTGAAGGACTTAGCAGCACAATCGGTGACCAGCACTATAACTAGCAGTAACCCGGGAAGTGCGCAGCACAAATTAAGGCAATGGCCAGCTCGAGAAAACAAGGGCCAAGTATCCACCGCTGCCCTCATCACAACTGATGTAGCATCTCGCGTAGAGATGAGCATGATAGTAGGAATTGATTACACCAAAATGTCCATGCTAGAACTACATCTTTGCCAGTCAGCTATCGCAAAGGAAATCTAGGCCCGAGACCATTATTTACAGATACAATTGGACGATATCAGGAAGCAGAATGATAGCCTCGCGGCGCAGCTGGAAGCCGCAGAGAAGCAAAAAAGAGACGCAGAACGTAAGCGGATTACATTGGTCCGACTTTTGGATGAAACATGTCGAAGTCTCCCTGACTTCGACATACAGCTGGTGGAAGAACCAGAGCAAAGATTAGCCAGGTTGAAAGACTACGCGCAGCAGTTGTGCAGCGAAATAGAGAAGCTCAAAGCAGAACGTGACGCTCAGGTTGCGGAGCTCCAACTTCACATCAAACCAAAAATCCCCCCAGAGGTTAGGGAGCAGTGCCGAGCATATATTCAGGCCTCCGCAGCAAAAATCTCCGATATTGTGAGCAGCACAGCAAAGCTGCTAGACGACACTGTAGAGGCATGGACCGCCTTGCAAGAACACCCAGAAATTGGATAGCTGCGAGAAACCATCAGGCAGCGACAAGCAGAATTGGACACAGTGAAAGCGCAAATTAAGACTCTGCCTCCTATGGAGAAAATGCTGAAGGTCAAGCGAAGCAATGAAATTCAGCAGGAAATTGAGTCATTTAGGGAAAAAGCAACAGTAATGGAAACTAACATGCAGCCACATATCAGCGAAGATTTTGAACTGGGTACCGTTGCGGATTCCCAACTCAAAGTCCTAAAAGAATATAATGCATATGCGCAGAAACAGGCTGGGGAAGCATCAACAGAAGTATTGCATGAGTTTAGCGAAAAACAACAAGCAACTGACAATATTATGCACGGCCTCAACAAGTGGTACACTATCTTCGCCGACAAAGTTCGTGGACTAGAAGGACAGCAAAGTGTCTTGGGACGGGACACTGGTGAGTCTTAGGGGCTTATTGGGGCACGCACCCTAACGGTCCTTAAGATGGGTAACTCCGCGGTTTTCGTAAGTTTGTAAGCGGAGTTATGACTCAAAATAGTATTAGGGGTGTCGGGGTTAAGTCAGAGTCCTCTTTTTGTAATAAACCCATGGTTTAAGTCCAGGGTTTAGGGTTTGGGGTGCCCATGGTTTAAGACCATGGTTTTGTAATAGTACGTTGTATAAATATGCACTTGTGTAAAGATGTGAGGTTAGGTTTTTGAATGTAAGAAATTTAAGGCTAAGCTAAGGCTATTTTGTAAGTGAAGGATAAGTCCCAGCTGAGTGCATGGATGACCTCTGCAGCTGTGTGCGCAGAGGGTTTGTAAGTGATAAGGAAATATACAGCTGTGTGCACAGAGGCCTGCTACTGTGTGTGCGGCTTTGAGGACTGAAAGGATCTGTAGCTGAGTGCACAGATCAGAACTGTGATTTTGTAGAAAAGTTGAATAAAACATAGTTCTATGGATGTAACCCCTACACTGGGGGTGAAGCACGTTATATCTGGTGTTGTGGTTCTTGTGTGATTTTTGTTATGTTCTTTTATGCATTGATAAGTATAGATAAATCTGATAAGTAAGATCACTGTTTAAGAAATAGGTTCGTTGTGCATTCCCAGTAAGGGTAACCAAGTCACGGTGTTATTTAACTGCGAAGATATATATATATATATATATATATATATATATATATATATATGTGAATGATTAAGCTCTGTGTTACTTGATTATAAATTGATAAAAGCTAAAGGTATAGTAATCTCCCTCTTCTGCTTGCAGACACCTGATTCTGCGGCATCCCATAGCTGTTTCGGGTGAGACTGCAACCTGTTCGCAGGTTGTTGCCGAAAGGGCCAACACTGTGGGTCTTTTGTTGGTGCGAATCTAAAGGTATAAAACCTGGGTCTGCCCTATAGCCCAACAAGAAGAAGAAGTGGAGAATGCAGAAGTGGTGATAGCCACCTTGAATGGCCTCCCAGGATAATGGGATTCATTCATGCGAGGAATGTGTGCCAGAAGGAAGTGATTACTTTTAGCAGACTCTGGGAAGAAGAAGAAGCTTGACTCATAATAAGAGAAGAGAATATGGGAGCAACTGAAGATCAAGCTCTCACCATCCAAAGAAGATCCCTCAAGCGATGAGGAATACAAAGAACTCAACTCTTGAAGAACCTCTTATCCATCTTAGCATTTGGATGAGAAACGATGCTATTATGAATGAAGAAGATGATGAAGTTGAAGGCTCAAGGAGTCTACACATGAAACAAATAAATATAAGTATTCAATTGTCATTTCATGAAATTGTTTTTGTTATGCATTTGTTTATATTCAATTGATGTATTATGCATGATAGAATGTTTTCATTAATGACAGTATACTACTAATATGCATGTGATGGGTAAGTATTTCATGGTGCTATACAACTCTCCATTGCTACTTATCTAGAATGAAACCTCTTTGCTGACATATTGGATTAGTGCACAATCTCAATGTTGTCCTGGTAGAGATGGAAGGCATCTAGAAAGTTTCCGTGAGATATGGATGAATGTTGTACTAGCTAAAATAGTTGCATGATCATATATTTATGCATAAGAATTTTTCATTATGAATATACCTTATGAAATGTTTCTAACCATACAACTAATGCATTTGACTTGTAGGAAAGATCGCGTAAAATTTCCTACAAGCAAAGAAGGATGAGACATGTTCCGAAGAACAAGTGACGATAGTTCAAGATGAAGAATGAAGATGAATGCAGTGACATCATTGATGCAAAACCTTCCAGCTATGAAGAAGTAGCCAAGAAGAAAGGGAAGGAGTGTACCAGTTCGAGAAGAATGATGTCTAGGATGTAGCATCGAGACCTAAAGGGAAGTCCGTAGTATCTTCCATATGGATCTACAAAGATCCAGCATGCAGTAGATGAAAAAATCGTGGGGTACAAGGTAGTATTCGTAGCATGAAGCTTCTCATAGAAAGAGGGCATAGACTACGAAGAGACATCCAGTGGGAGTTGAGGCACATGACATGCAGACTCATGTGTGAAAATTAAAGAAGGCCTTGTACGAGCTCAGAAGACACCCATGGGATAACACATACATGAGGAGCTTGATGAAGATCTTAAACTTTGTTACAAGGTTGAAGATGAAAGCCTATAGAGGATGACAAGCTCACAGATGGGTGCAAGAAGAAATTTTGAAAAGATTCAAAGATAGAGGATATTGGTATCCAGTGACCCTAGATGGATACATAGAATATTAGTAGCAAAGGAAGCTACTTGTCACTCCAGTACATAATTTTTTAGTGCATAGAGTACGAAATCCAGAGGGAGTATGATGCTCCGCTTCAGAGGGAGTGACTACAGAAGATCTCGAGGGTCGACATGGCATGACATGATGGATAGCTTACTGATGAATCTAGGATTTACTGAGAGTAAAGTGAATTCCAACCTTTGCCTCAAGGTTGAAGGCAGAAGACCAGTGATGCTCTTGTTATATGTCAATGACTTGTTCCTGACAGAAGTTGCAAGAAGGAGACTTGCTGCCGAGTTTGAGATAAAGGACTTGGATATGATGCACTACTTTCTAGGCATGGAGGTGTGGCAGAATATCCCTGGGATAAGGGAAGTATGCAGGAGAGATCCTAAAGAGGTTCAAGATGATGGACCGCAAGGCCATGACCACACCTATGGCATCGAACCTGAAGCTATTAAGTGATGCTTATCAGAAGCAGTTGATGCTACAATGTATCATTAGATAATTGGGTCCTTGATGTACCTAAAGAATACGAGACCAGATATTTTATTTTATATGAACACATTGAGACATGTTCACCTAATGGTTGCAAAGCATGCATTGAGGTACCTGAAGGGTACAGTTGATTATGGGCTCAAGTATGAGATGAATCAGAAGATTAACCTGGAAGGTTATGTTGATTCAGATTGTGTAGGCAGTGCCATCAATAGGAAGAGCACTTCAGGGTGTTTCTTCAGTATGGGATCAGGTGTGATCTCTTGGTTTAACAGGAAGCAGTCCTGTGTGGCACTGAGTACAGCTGAAGCAAAGTATGTCGCAGCTTGTTCAATGAGTTGTGAGGTATTATGGCTAAGGAAGATACTATCTAATTTATTTGATCTCCAGTTGGATGCTACTTGTATATATTGCAACAATCAGAGTTGTGTGAAGTTTTCTAAGAACCAGGTGTTTGATGACAAGTCAAAGCATATTGAGATCAAATATCACTATATCAGGGATATAGTACAGAGAGGAGTAGTGAAGCTCTAGTATGTTGCGATGGACGAACATATAGCTGATGTGTTAACAAAGCCATTGGCCAGAGTGAAGTTTGAATACTTCAGGGAGAAGCTTGGTGTTCTCCAAATCGAGGTTCCCTCCAAAGAGAAGTGATGAGTCCGTGAGCCATTCTGACATGGTGAGAGGATTGGTTCCTTCCATGGTCAGACATAAGGGCTGAGCCATTCTATCATGGTGAGAGGATTGGTTCCTTCCATGTCAAATATGAGTGCTGAGCCATTCTGATGTGACTGTAGGATTGGTTCCTACATGATCAGATATAAGCGTTGAATGCCATTCTCTGAATGGACGCACCTGGCTAGTTACCAAGAATACTTAGCCTAGAGCAGAGGGCCATTCTGATATGACTGTGGGATGTGTTCTCACATGATCAGATATAAGTGCAGGGCCATTTTGATGTGATTGTGGGATGTGTTCCCACATAATTAGATATAAGTGCTGAATGCCATTCTCTAGGAGAATGGAGGCACCTGGTTAGTTACCAGGGATCCTCAACCTAGGGCTGAGAGCCATTATGATGTGACTGTGGGATTGGTTCCCACATGATTAGATGTGAGTGCTGTGCCTTTCCACAGATGGTAGTAGGTGTGTCTTACCATGCTAGTGGATGTGAGTGTTGTGCCTTTCCACAGATGGTAGTAGGTGTGTCCTACCATGCTAGTGATTGCAAGTGCTGTGTGTTTCCATAGATGGTAGTAGGTGTGTCCTACCATGATGATGGATGTGAGTGCTGTGCCTTTCCATAGATGGTAGTAGGTGTGTCCTACCATGCTGGTGGATGTGATTGATGAGCCTTTCCATAGATGATAGTAGGTGTGTCCTATCATGCTGGTGAATGTAAGTGCTAGGCATTTCTGACATGGTTCTTGGATGTGTTCCTCCCATGGTCATATGTGAGTGTTGGGCATGCCTTTATGACATGGTGTTAGATGTGTTCCTATCATGGTCAGATGTAAGTGCTGGGTGGGGCATTCTGACTTAGGGTGAGATATAAGCACTGAATAAGACCTACATGGAGGCTAGGCCTACAACCAACATGAAAAAGGGATGGCTCTGTAGAACTTCCTGTGATGAGAATAATTAAGAGACAGCACCAGTGATGATGACCCAATGATGATCTATATCGAGTGATGATCCAAATTCGGTGATGATGATCCAGCAGTGATGATCAAGATCGAGTGATGATCTAGATCCAGTGATGTTGATCCAGCAGTGATGATCCAGATCCAGTGATGATCTAGATCCAGTGATGATGATCCAGCAGTGATTATCCAAATTGAATGATGATCTGGATCTCATAATGAAGATGACTTGAAGATGAAGATGACTTGATGATGATCCAGATAATACAGAGAAGAAGACTTGTGCTGATAAATTGTGTCAAGAGAATATTTTCCTAGTTAAGAGGGAGTGTTGATGTATTTGTAACTTCGGAATGTATTCATCCGTATATCTTATGTATTGTACCCTGATGTTTATTATGGGAAGTGTCTGTAATGTATTTGAGTCATGTCATGCCCCGATGTTCCTATCGAGAGAATCAATAATGTAAACAAGTCATGTCAAGTCACTGTGGGCAACCCTCCTATTGATCAAGGGTTAAAGTCCCCGCAGTTGTTGGGCCCTAGGGTTATTAGACTCTCCTAGAGAAGTTGGCCATAGTGAGTTATTGTCAAGTCAGGAATTAGTATAAATAGAGAGTGAGCCTCTCTATTTATCACACATTCACTCACACTCAGTTGTAGCGCATAACTCAGAGAGAAGAAGTTGTTGGGACAAGAGAGAGAAAGACTACTCATGTCGGGAGATCATCTTACTATTTTGGGGTTTTTCTTTTGGTGCTGATTCTATCTCTGAGGAAGTTGCAGGGTTTTCTCCTTTATGGTTTCCCTAAGAAAAAACATTGTGTTCAATGTCTCTTATGTTTGATTGTTGTGCTTGTTACTCTCTCAGTTAAAGATCCTAATATAATGCTAGCTTAAATGATAAAAATCTAGCAAGGCAGTGGTGGATGATCCACTCCACACCATTCTATGAACTATGCAGAGGCTGGCAGAAATCCAAGGGCCTCACCAGGCCTCCAGAGTACAATTCTAGTATGCCATAGAAGTTATGAAACCCACTGTTTTCAATTGGGCAGAGGCACTACTTCCGGTTTTCAAGGACCAGCTAACTAAATGTCGACAAGGGGAATTAAAATAGTTTGGCTATGGATCCATTTTATCTTGTTTCTTTTTTAAGCAGGTGCCCCACTTGAGGCCCCAAGTGATTTTTACAGAACTGAGACCTAGAGACCCTTGTATGTTGAGGTGGGTAGAGATTATGGCTCGTATGGGAGGTGGTAGAGTCAAAGTGAAGTACGATGCTAGATTTTTCCGCTGGTTAGATGACCAGATCCTCATGATTGAGGATTACACATTTGCGGGTACTGACTTCTAAGGTTACCCTGATCTACCACTTCCACCTGGTGTGCAGTGGGGTGACATTGGTAAGAAACAAGACTCTAAAAAGTTGATTGTGTTTTTGTGTTTTCATGTTTTATGTTTTTTATGAGTAGTAACAATACCTAAATTTTCTCATGCAGATGTTGGTGCGACACGACTTGGGGGATCATCCCCAAGGGACAGGCGAGAGGGAGCTTGGTTTGTTCACTGAGGTGATGACCAGCTAGGAGAGCTAGAGGAGAACCTGGAGAGGTTAAATTAGAGGAAATTTGGGGTCTAAAATGGGCCTTATAAGAAAATGCGTCAACAATAAATTTTGTGAGTTGTAATTCAAGAACCAATAGAATTTCAATAAAATGAGTCAACCATAATGGTTGAATTGACATATTTTTCATAAAAAAAAACTATTTTTTTGTTTGTATTTTCAACATATCTCCCTATTTTTTTACTCAAATTTCAAGCGGGAGAGCTAGTTGGATGCAGAATTTAATTCCACATCCAACGAGTACCCACACTGCATATTTTTGACAGACCTTGCTACCCCAAAAACAAGAAATACCTGAAAAAATGTGATGATGATGTCATCATCAGGTTTTTTCAAGAATTTGTTGTTTTTGGGGTAGCGAGGTCCATCAAAAGTATGCAATGTGGGTACTCGTTGGACACAGAATTAAATTCCACTTCCAGCGAGATCTCCCACTCAAAATTTGAGTATAAACACAGGGAGATATGTCGAAAATACGGACACAAAAAGTAGTTTTTTTCATTCTTCCTCCAAAATTAATAACTATTATGTTATTATTTTAACTATTATTTTATTATTTTCCTTAGGAGGCCCATTTTAGACCTCAAATTTCCTCTAATGACCCTAGAAATACCAGATGCAGTTATTGATGACCTCCCGATGAGGTACCAGAGGCACACTACATGAGTGCCAGGGAGTTTCAGCCGATTGCTACGTAGAGTAGTATGGGTTGTCATGTGTTATCATGATCATCACTAGATGGTGTCCTACATGATGTATTACTGAAAGCTAAGACAAATTCATAATTTCATATGATGTTGTATTTTACTAAAAGCCACCGTGCTTCAAATGAGGTCTCTTGACCATTTTTTGTAAAAACAATATATATATATATATATATATATATATATATATATATNTTATGTGTTATTTACTGTTTATTTACAATATGATGAACCATGTTTGATTTTCAAGTTATGAATGAGAAATATACCTGTCTAGGATATAGTTTGCTAGTGAATCAACAATTGCATTGTCTGCCCTAGGGATATGCCTGCAAGTAATGACCTCAAATGAACTTTCCAATAGATGCACTCTCCGGAAGAGGCAGTGAAGTACGAGATTTATGATGGTATAGACATGGTTCAAATGACAAACCACTAACGGAGAGTCCATGGATACTACCAAATCACGAATGTCCTGAGATGCAACTTCAATCAGTAGACCTATTACTGCCTGATACTCGGTGATGTTGTTGGTAGCTGGACCAATACAAACCTCTCCTGAACTAACTAGATCATGTACAGGGGAATACAGAACCCAAGCAATTGAAGCAAGGTTCAGGGTATGATAGCAAGCACCATCAGTGAAGCCATAAAAGGCCATCCAATCTGCATAACCAAAACATGGTATAAACAGTCTGGACACTAAACTCAAAACCATATTGAAAATACTAAAACACACTGAAAGTAAAAAATGTACATATATATAAGGTACCATACACGAGTGATCTAAGCATAGTACCTCTTTAGGTACAACCCATTGCGAGGTTTCCTAAAGGGGATTCTGTCATAATCTACGAGCTCATAGGCCCCTTTCTCTAGAACCTTGGAAATTATAAAAGAACCGTACCACATTGATTCGAACTTCCCTTTTCCTAGTTTATCATATTTCTGATCGTAGGTTGAAACTAGGTCACCTTCATTAAAAACATGAGGTTGGACGGGTTTGTCATACTGCGCCTTGACGCATTTCTTATGTGCCTCATTGACTAAGGCGACATCTTGTGTAGTTTCATCAATATTGTTTAGGTATAAAAATATTTCTTCTTCGGTGGAAATATTGGGGAGAAGTTCAACGGCAAGTTTCAACTATGGAATATGGCACTGAATAGGTAGGATAGCTTCCGTTCTATAAACTAATTGGAAGGGTTTAAAACCAGTCATTGTTTTTACTAAAGTTCTATAAGCCCAAAGAGCAGAAAAGAGAGTCTGGTGCTAGTTGGATTTATGATCTCCAACCATCCAATGCAACATAGTTTTTAAGACTTTGTTAATGGCCTCGACCTAACCATTAGCATATGGATAATAGGGAGTTGAGTTTTCATGGCGAAAACCCAACTTAGCACTCAACTCTACCATCATCTGATTCCAGAAATGTGATTTGTGATTAGTGACTATAGACTGTGGAACTCCAAACCTAGCTATTATGTGATTGAATAGGAAGAGGGCGGTAGTATTACCATCCTATGCATACATAGGCATAGCCTCAGCCCATTTAGTGAAATAATCCATGGCTACTATGATGTAACCATGCCCCCCGACTTAGGTAGGCTTACAATGCATAAAATCTATCCCCCATTTGGAAAAAGGGCCAACGACAATGACAGGGTGTAACGAAGTAGGGTGGGTGTGCTTTTTCAAATAGAAATGTTGGCAGGGTGGGAATTTCTTAACAGCCTCATGACAATCTTTGAAGATTGAGGGCCAGAAATAGCCAGTGCGAAGGATTTTCTGGGCTGTAGCCATCCCAGAAAGATAATCGCCACATGCTCCAGAGTGGCAGTCATTGAGAACCTGTTCAACCTCTTCAAGGGTGAAGCATTGTTGGAGAATGGAGTCTATACCACAGTTATACATTGTATCATTCAGGATAAGGTAGTATTTCACATGGTAACGGATGCAGCGACAATCATCATGAGATATATTGGCCTGAAATATTTGTGTCTAGAGATAAATGATTAAATCTCCATACCATGGGTCGATCGTGCTTATCAAGAACAGAAATTCATCCAGGAATGAATCACTGGACTCAACATCCATCAAAGCACAGGGAAGGTCACACATCAACTCTACAAAGAAAAATGATTTCTTTAAAGTAGCTTTGGAAAAATCAAGGTCAAACGCCTATAGGATGACAATCCAATGGGAATATTTTCCCCCCTAGCACCTGACGAGTCAGGATGCAGTACATAGTGTTCTAGTCTGCAAAAATCGTGGTAGTGCAAAGCAAGATGTAATGACTAAATTTTTGGACAACAACGACCGTAGCCAATGCTAATTTCTCCACATGCGAGTATCGAGTTTCAAAATCGAGAAGATTCTTACTAGCGTAGTATATCATGTGCTCTTAGTCGTTCTGATCCTCCTGGGCTAGAACCATTCCGATGGTAGTAGTAGAGGCAACAACATATAAGATAAAATCCTTTGAATAATTCGGGGGGTGTATCATGGGTGAATGAGTCAGAGCATGCTTACGATTATGAAAGGCTCGTTGGTCTTGCTCATCCCAGAAGAATGGAGTGTCCTTTTTGAGGAGACGCATATAACTATGCGTTTTCTCAGCAAAGTTACAAAAAAAACGACAAAGAAAGTTTGCTGTCCCTTGCAAAATTTGGAGCTCAAGGATGTTGGTTGGGGCAGGTAGGGCGAGTATAGCAATGATATTCAATGGATCAATCATGATGCCATCCTTAGAAACCAAGAAGCCTAAGAAACGTCCTGTCTCAACGCAAAAAACACATTTGCATGGATTCAGCCATATTTTGTAATGGAGACATCTCAAGAAAATGTCTCTAAGATGTTGAGGATGGTCTTCCCGTTGCTGTGAATGCGCGGGAAGGTCATCGAGGTACGACTCCATGATGTTTTTAATGTCATGAAACACATAGGACATGGCACGCTGGAATGTGGCTTCGATGTTATTGAAGCCAAAGGGTAACTTCCTATAGGCAAAGGTTCCCCACAGGCATATAAATGCTGTCTTGTGTCGATTGACGAGCAATATATCAATCTGATTATAGCCAGAAAAACCATCCATGAATGAGAAGATGACACTTTCGGCATAGTTTTCGATAATATGATCGATGTGTGAAGTGAGAAAATTGTCCTTAGGACAAGCTTTATTCAGGTCTCAGAAATTGATGCAGACTCTAATGGCTCCCTGCTTTTTGTTCACAAGAATGATGTTAGATACCCATTTCATAAGGGGTACAGGATACATGAATCCTGCCTTCAGAAGTTTTTCGATTTTGACTTTGATAGCCGCAGCCTTCCGGGGATGGACTTGATGCAATTTCTTCCTGACCGGTCTGGTTGTGGGATAGGTTTTGATTTCATGGACCACAATAGATGGGTCTATCCTAGGCAGTTCTTCATAAGACTAGGAAAAAATATCTCAGAATTCCTTGAAAAGTGCTCTATATTCTTCAATTTCTTCCATTGAACAGTTCTGCTCTACATGAACATGTTCAATAGCTCCAGGATTGATCGATATGTTAATCGGAGTTGTTTTAGTAATGTTGCATAGATTGCCTTCATATTCAAAATCTTGCAACAACACAGGTGTTTGCGGAATGTTGACAATATCAGTACACAAGAGATATAGAAAATCATTATCTATCGAACTGGTGTTGGGGAGGAACAAGGATTTGTGATGATGATCCTCCCATACTGATTCATTCATACTCATGATCTCCATGATGGATTCGTCTGACGAAAAATTCTGGGAAAGATAATCCATAGTAGGAAGAGAGGGTTCTAACCAGTAGGGTAGGTGGTAAGGATCTGAAGCCACAAGATAAATATAATATGTATGGGAATCAGAAACAGATTAGATAGCATCATAAACTACTTCATGCGGGCTACGGAAGAATGACTCAAAAAATTGCTTTCCCTTGGGATCATAGCCAAACATAGAGATCATATTGATGGTCACCGTCTCTATGCTAGAAGGAGCCGATGGGAACACGCCCATGAGGGAAGAGTCGCTTCATCATACCTACCCCAATAGACTAATAAGGAGGAGGGGACTGACCTAGCATATGGATGTTATTCACCATAGGGGTAGTAACATCCAACGTGCAGAAATCAAGTTGATCAATTGTGACAATATTTCCCAAATGTGGAAACTAGAGAGTTCTAAATACCGTTGAAGCGACAACAGTCATAGCATAAAACCAATTTCTCCCTAGGAGAAGATTGTAGTCTAACGAGGCATCCAATACTTCCACTTGAATGGAAACAATTTTTCCCCCTAGCTCAACTGAAAGTGCTGGCATAATACCATGGGGTTGGAAACCTCTTCCATCAAAGTCTTTTAGGGTCGTCAGTGATTTCATAAGCTTGGGAGAGCCAATGGCTTTCCAACAGGATAGAGACAAAACTGAGGTTGAAGCACCTTCATCTAGAACAATCCTAAAGATCTTTTTCCCAACTACTTTTGTTACGATCTAAAAAGCAAGTTGGTGAGGCTTCTAGATTTGTAATTCTCTACGTTGAAATGGATCAAATTTATGTTATCCGAGTCCAGGGATCCTAAGGAAGTTAACAATTTTTTGCGTTGCGTAGGACAGCTTTGGAGCACTTCTAAGGTAGACATTGCACATGATGCCTGAGTGAGGTATTCAACAACATTATAGAACTATCCAGCTTGGACATTGGGATTAAAAACAACCTTCCTAAGAGTACTCTTGGGAAGACGCAAAATCATGTTGAGATTAGGCTTCTCGATAGTTAGGGGACCATTAGATGAGGATGCGGGTGAACCAGTGGAAGGAGCTTTATTTGGTGAAGGATTTTCATTTTTATTCTCCTCGGACTTATCATATGACTAACTACGAGTTGTTAAACTAATAGTTTCTAACAACATCATTAATACTTCCTCTGTAGATATAGAACTTCCCTGATTAGACATGTGGTCTATCAGTTGTTGCTGACTCAGGAAAAGGATCAGTAAGAACTGCTGGTGTGGGGTTACTCTTTAAAAATTTATTAATTTCATCACATCAGGGACATTCCTTCGTGAAATTATCGCCACCACACAACAAGAAGGGATATTTGGCTTTACTTTTTCCTTTATTGTCGTTATCGAGGGCCGTAGGCTTGGGATTTTCCTATTGGTTTCCAGATTTTTTTATTTTTATCTTTTCCCTTTTTCTTATTATCGGATGAATACGTACTTTTAATAGCATTCACCTTGGCAGGAACCATATGATTAGAAGGAGCAGTAGTAGAAGCACTAGGTTGCTTGGTAGGTTTTGTCATTAACAGAGGATGGATTGAACCAATAACCCCATCGACAGGAGTTTCTGCAGGTGGCTTAACCGGGTCCATGCTTGGACAAGGAGCTTGAAGAATAAGGTCATACAAAGTTACGGATTGGGAATACACCAAGTCCAGATACTGAGCATGACTGATATCTTGCTCTTCAGTGACAACACCTCCCATAGCCACATCTTGGGCAATGGGTAGCAACAAAGACTTTGTAAACCAATCAGCTAAGAGTTGGTCTGGGATAGGATCTTTAATGAGCCTTCTCCACCTTCTCCACTCGTGGATATGATCCGATATGTGTGTGGAGGTATTTTGATGCAGAGAGGTAAAAAGTTCTGTACCTATTTCATAACAAATGGGTAGTTGAAAGTGCGTGAGGAAGACAGTTTCCAATGCACTAAAATCCACAAACGAATGTCGTGGAAGTTCAATATACCACTTCGTGGCCATACTGGTCAAAGTGCGTTGGAAGAGTCTTAATCGAATAGAGTCATCCATCAAGGAGTTTGACAAACACCACATATGGAAAGTCATAACGTGATTCTTGGGATCATCTCCCTGTTTACCATCAAATTTCAGAATGTACGATGGTAGCTTGACTAGTATAGTGGGCCATGAAGGGTTGTGTTGAATGGGGTCATTAATCAACTTGGACAACTCACGTAAGTCCAAAGTTTCTAGGAAAGGTAACTGACAATTGGGTTCTACGTACTAGTAGTATTGATAAGGAATGTATCCACTAGTAGGACCATATGTAGACTGATATACAGGTTGTTGAAACGTCTGATGGGATGATGTACTTCCCGAAGATTGACCTCCAGGATTAGGGATTCCATAGCCACCAAGACCATTAGTACCATTAGGATTAGGGCCACTAGGACCATTAGGACCATTAGTAGGAGGACCACCAAGACCCCTGGGACCACCAGGACCACCAAGAGGAGGACCACCAAAACCCCCAGGACCACAGGACCCTCGAAACCACTAGGAGGAGAACCGATCGACCCCACAGGACCACGAGGACCCCTAGGACCACCAAGAGGAGGACCACCAGGACCCCCGGGACCACCAAGAGGAGGACCTCCCGGCCCCCTATGGGGAGGACCTCCATAAGGTGGTCCTCCAACACCTCCAACAGTATGAATAGGTATTCCTCCCATTGCTGGCATGTAAGACCAGTTAGGTTGCCTCCATGGTGTAAATGCATTCCCATGGTATGGAATTCCAATGTAGGACATTCCTATAGGGGTAGGTTGATAATTCATGTTCCCTAAAGACATTTGATTTGTTGGGTAACCATAACCCCATGAGGGTTGATTAACTGCAGGTTGTGCCCCTAAGGGATGACCTAAACTTGAAGGAGGGTTTACCATATTTGTGTTGGTGGGAGGAACATATACTGTGGATTGTCCTGCAATAGAGGTTTTCTTATTATTAGTAACAATTCCACTAGTGGGTAACGTAGGTTGCGCTGGGGGTTTCCCCCTAGCGTTAGAAGGTACAGACACTACTGGAACTGAAGGTTTCACCTATTGAATTTTTAATGGTTATATCAGATCTTAAAACATTTAGCATCATAACAGCATAACCATAAGCCAAAAGATCACTAAAAGATAGACAAGCACAACCATACAAAAATAACACAAATATTTATCCTGGGAAAACCCTAAAGGGAAAAACCCAGCAAAAGCTTCCTCAATATAGATGCCCCAAAAAGATAAAAGGTAAAACCCAAAAGACTGATCCTCCTTCTTCTCCAGCGACAGCTCTTTCTCTCTCTCTCATGCGCTACACAAGTGAGTGTGTATGTTCCAAATGAGGAGCGTCACAACTCTATTTATATTTGTCCGTTCACTTTAATAATTAATTCCGACATGTAGGCTCAAGTAACCACAACTGGGGTGCTAATGACCCACCTTTACAATCTGAGGGGACTAGCTCATGACTCTTATTAGTTCTTCCGATTAGAAGCATCGGAGTATAAAGAAATACAATTGGTTCTCCCGGTAGGACCATCGGGGACCACAAAAAGTACATATAGAATATTCTTCAAAGTTACAATATTTCAACATCCCCCAGCCATAGAAAGTGTGGGATGACTAGAGACAGACCTAGAATTCAAAACTGCAAGAGCGGAGTTGGAGGTTTGACTTGGATTGCAAGAAGTATCAACATATGTTGGATGACCATCATTGGAATCCCTAATGTCAGCCACAGGGCAAGGATCCATATTATGGGGTAATCTAGATGATATAGATTCACTATGAGGTGCAAGTGCGGCCAAAACTCTTTCTATCCTGTGCATTATCTCTTGAAAATCTTTTGCACGATGAATAGATGCTTGGATTTGTCTATATTCTTCTTCATCTGGAGAAGTTTGTTCAGGAGAGTTTCTATTAACCCCGGATGAGGAAATGTCTTGACCCATGGAAGTTCTCCAAAACAGAGCATCCGGGCCATACTCAGGTGCAGCAGGACTATTGGTACGACCTTTTATATGCGGATGAAAGGAAGTAGCAACGATAGGAGGATGTTGAGCCAAGGGATTAATATAAGAAGTGAATTGGTCTCCACTTTCTACAACTATATTTTCTTCCTCATGTGAACTAGTTGTAGCTCCTTGGTTGATGGCTTCCATTGGACTTTCTCCCGTAACATGAGGAAAATCGGGTGGAAAGCCTTGATTCTTTCTGGATTGTCTCAACTGAAACTCAGCCAAATTGTATCAGTTACTAAACTAACCTAGGGTTTCAAAAGCTAAGAAAAAACACACAAAAATTTCTCCTACTCAAGCTACAGGCCAACACGCAAACTTAAATGATAGGATGAGCTCAAAATAGTCGGTTTCTCACCAAGATTGTCAAGCAAGCGCAACTTGTGATATACCACAAGGGTATGTGTGTAGTAATCTCCCTGAATGTTGGTTTTAGTGTATTGCTTCAAACAAGATGGCCAAATGGTTTTTCTCAGATGGACAATGTATCCTAGTGGGGTCTCCTGATATACTCAATGTACATGGGAGCTCAAATCGGTAGTAGTGTTGTCTAATGCACAAACTTTCATAAGGGGCCTTCCGATATACAATCGAGTACATGAAGTACCTTTCTATATATCTCAAGGGTACGTGAAAGGCCATTCGATATACCAACGGTAGGTGGAAGAACCACGCAAGTACAGGGTTGTAGTGCGGACAAAGTGACGACAACTCCTACGTTTTACGATGCCCGGACATGTCTCTAACCTATCACTTAAATTTCTATACAATTTTAGACCTATAAGTACCATTAATTTTAAAGTGGACAGTTAGGTGAATGCATGGAATTTTGACAGAAATGTAAAGCCATGCAAGTATGAAATGCAAGTTCATTCACTTTACCATTCAGAGTATGTCTAATTAGGGGAAGGAGAAAGAGTATTTTTCTTTTCAATTTTTCTTTGAAACCAAAAATTTCCGAAACAACTACACTAAACAATCATTTTTTGAGAATACAAGAAAACAATACTTCTTCAAATCAAATCTTTTGAAAGCAAGCAGATAGGGTAAGATCTCTTTCCTAAGAAGAAAGACAAAAAGCAATCAAAGGCATATTTGATATTTTTTCTATTTTTCTATTAAACTTGAAAGATCTAATTTAAAACTACCAATATTTTTTCTTTTGATGATACGACAATATGAAATAAAGGGAATAAAAATGGAGATCTGAAAGCTTATGAGGCTAATTAGAGGTCCAACAATTCGCCCTCAAACAACAATACAAATGAATCTCAACCAAATTTTTTTCTTTTTTCAGAGTAAAAAGAAGTCCTTCATTAACCTTACGAAAAAATGGAAACAAACAAACCAATAAAACAAGTCTTTCTTTTCAATATTATCCAATAGCAGGCAGAGATCTAATTGAGCTAAAGCTTCCAAGCACTCCTTTCAAAATAACCAAACTTACAAGTAGTAACAATGATGAACCTAACCTAGCCTTTTGATTCTAACAAACAAGCATTTACCGCATCAAAAATTTCATATTTTGAACACTCAGGTATTTGCAAACAAGTCTGGACAATGGCAACTAAAGACAAGAAATCCAAAAACCAAAAATCTCTTTACAAAATTTTGAAAAATAGAGGTATGGAAAAAACCTACCTTGCACCGCTTCCAGAGGGTTGTTGACAGAGCGGTTCTGAGGAGGCACCGCTTCCTGCTAACTACTTACAGGCAGTGGCACTGCTTATTGCTATCTATGCACAGGCGGTGGCACCGCTTATTGCTCACTACACATATGTGGTTCCCTGTAAATTTCCAAAACACAATAAAGGTGAAAAAACAAATTTAAATCTTGGGAAACTAGCATCAACAAATATGAATCAATAGTAATAAAGAGCATAGAAAGTGAAAATGGCTTAGATTTGATGATATCAACTCAAAACCTAACTAGTTCAGATGGTAGATTTGACTAAAATGATAAAAATCTGGATCTTGGATTCAGACAAGTGTTCGAAGACTAAGGAAGATCAGGTCTGTTGAAGCTCTTCCCCAGTATGGTCGCCAGATTTTTTGTTAGGACTTTTGTACCTTCTGCAGACTAAAACTGTTCCTCTAGTCTGAATGGTTCAGATACAGAACAAATAGTTCACAACAAGGTTGGTAGAATTCTCCTAGAAACTACAGACACCTGGAATACAGTCTTTGATGAAATGTTGTGTCTCTTCACCTATGGCAAAAAATATCGAAGAAGAAACTTGCATGAACACATCAAACACAAATGATCAAAAGTACCAAAACATCATCTATAGATCTATATCGGTGACTAAGGAATCCAACAATAAACATGCAAGATTACACATAACAAGTATATGGGAAAGGAACCAACTTTGCATTGATAAATAATGAAAGAGTTTACAACTTGTGCCTTAATGTTGATGCACTCCTCCACAAAACCAATGTCTTATCCCCAATAGCTCCAACTTGCTCTTCTATGCTCACTCTTAATGGATTAGGATAGAATGTCAAAATGACAGCATGACTTTTCTCTCTCCTCAACCATGGGGTATGAGCATGTTTTTATAGGCCTCAAATGGATAGAGATGGTTGATATTTTGGTAGGTGAGGTGGATAGGATATCCCCAAATGATGGATCTCAAGCTCAACTGACCCAGGTGAATAGGGATAAGTCCAGCCACGAATCTTTTTGCAACACCCCAGTTTTGACCCCATTTGCATTAAAAGGTACATGATGTATATATTGTAATTAATTGTGGTGTGGAGCTAAAGGCAAAAGCCCCACCATCGATTTGGTTGTGTTATGTTTAGACGATTGGAATCGTTGCCGATGGTATATCGTGCTATCCGACACCTTATATTTTTGGCATTGTTGTTAGCCGATTGCACACCAGTAGCAGAAATCTTCCGAAAGCTGTCTCCTCACTTGGGAAAGTGGGAGAGGTGTGACCTTGGAGGCAAGCACAGAGCTAGGTACTATCACCTACTCCTAGCTCCTCCATTTAGGATAACTCCTAACGAAGCCAAGGGGGGTAGTCCCTAACAAAGAGTTTTCTATAACTCATTGTTTTAAGTTAATTTTTAGATGTTTTTGGATGCGGATGGGTGTTTTTTAAGAGTTACTGTGATTTAAAATGATTAATATTAGGGGGATGATGATTAATCAAAACAATCCACGTTGCTAACAAGAGATCACATAGATAAGCAAAGATTCCAAAATTATAACTTAAGCATTTAAATATAATCAATTGAAATGGCCCATAGACAGTTGATCAAGATAGAAAATTAATCAAATATAACAAAGGACCAGTGCCTTATGGAGTAAAATAAATGCGTGAAATAAAGTCTAGGAATCAAGCTAGTGAGTATTAGGTTTTGCAAGTGCTTTTGGTATATTTTAAATTTTTTTGATAGTGGTATTGCTTAGAGTGTCAACAAAAGTTTATCAAAGCTGGGAGACTCTTCTAAGTTCCCTCCATTGAAGACATGTCGGGCCCGCCCAGTATCCCAGGCTGGTATCACCAAGATTGACCAGCTAGCCGAGAATCTAAGACAGCGGGAGGTTCCGGCACCTCTACTAGGAAGTACTTTGAAAGAATCCCTACAATGTCGGTGCGTTGGTTACAGGTGTTTAAGTATTATTAAATTACTCTTGTAGGGTTTAAAGATCCAGTGCCGTTTCTGGGTATTTCGATCTGGGATCGGTCAGAGCATACTCCGGCAAGGAGGGGAGGGAGTTAATTAATTAAAAAGGGTGTGTGTGTTGAAGGTTTTATTAAGTTGATTAATTAAGACTCTCCGATAGAGAGTTCTCTTGACCCTGCCTTATGACAGTGGTTCAAGAGACTTATCTAATCTAGAAGAGACTAATGCAGGGATTATGCAAACCTAGGATGCTCTCCGATAGAGAGTTCTCTTGACTTGTGTTTTTGCAAGTTCAAGAGTCTTACTTAAGAGTTAATTGATTAAACAATGTGAATAAAAAACAAAGATGACTTATTAAACTCTTCGACAGAGGGCACTCTTGATCCACCTTATGGTGTGATTCAAGAGATTTAAGCAGTTGATTTACTTAGAAAGATAAACAATTTAAAAGAGTAATCAAATTAATTAATGAATTAGAAGTGATGGATTAACAATTAATATTCTAAGCATAAGATGCAAATGATGATGAAGACAAACAAATCTAACCTAAGCATACACAAGTAAACACAACACAAGCCTCCCCAAATGGGGGAGGATGAGAGTGGGGACTTAAAAACCCAACTCAAACAAAAGTACTTTATTGAAATTATTACAATTTGCCTTTATGAATTTAATCCCTGAAAGGGATTTTCAAATAAAAGCATACAACTGTACTATCATTAAAATTTGCCTAAAAAATGAGAGTGATTTACTTTTACTTGAAACTTTTCTCGAAACTTTTCTCGAACTTTGCAAAAAGGAAAAGAAGAAGTTTGAATGAGAGAAAAAGTGTAAGGCAAAGAAGGCTGAAAATAAGAAGAAAAGGATAGGAAGAAGGAAGGAAAACAAAGAGAAGGTCAAAGACAAGAAAATGGAAGAATATGGTAGCCAACTATGAGACCAAAGGAGTATAAAAAATGATGAAAATGGGGCAGCGATGAAGAAGGAATATGGCTCTCATAAAAATAAAAAAACATGACAGCAAACAAAAAGGGGAAGAAAAGGCAAAAAAAAAAGATGGAAGAAGGACCAAAAACTAGGGCAAAAAGAGGCAAAAAAGAGGCATAAACTAGGGCACACTGGGGCTGTCCAAAAAGAAGAAAATGAGTGGTAAAAAGAGTAAAACGGGCAGTGATGAAGAAAAGATAAGAAAGGGAAAAACCAAGCAAGGAGGAAAAGGCTAGCAAACAAGAAAAACAAGGGGATCAAGGAGCAAAGAGAGAACTAGAAAAGAAAAGTTCGGTAACCAAGAAAGTATTTGAAATTATGGATGGAACACAAGAGAGAGAGCTAGACTCCCAACTTTCTTTTTGTATTTTGAAGAAGAAGATCTTTGTAGGTCCTGTAATGAAAGTGTTAGATTAAAAAGGTTGCTTGAAGCCTGGGATAGAAGCAGTTGAGCTCACACCCTTCTTCAACCTGTGAAGCCTGAAAACACACTACAACTCAACACAAAACGTGAGATCAAAATACATGCTAGTATGCTAAGAAAATTGAATCATGATCAACATTACGTATATACTGATTACTCATGTCCATCAAAATACTAATCTACTTCACATAAACAATCAAGTTGAACTACAAATGATTGTTCTACTATGCCAACAATGGCCCTCTTGAGCTAACAAATAAACAATTTAATCTCACATAAGCATTAAAAAATAATAGGGGTTAGAGACAATATCACCTCAACCAATTGCAAAAAACTACCACATCCAAGAGCTCATGGACCTCCAAAGTCTGATCTTTATTAACAAATTAAAGCAAATGCTTGATACAAATTTCTCAGAGTAACTCTGCTACAAAAGTACATGCTAATAGAGCTGAAAGAGTCTCTATTTAACAAATGAGAGAGTGCTAAAACCTTAAAACCAAAAAACCAACCCTAACCAGCTTAGCCACCTAACAAAGAGCCCAGACCTAAACCGGAGAACTAGGAGTGAGGGGAGGCCTCCACCCAGGCAAGGTGCCCCCACTCCAAACCTATGCACTGAAAACAAGCCAAGGATGAGGCCACACGTGTGAGTCTAGATGTAGGCAAGCTCATCCTTTAGGTTTAACAAGAGCCTGAGCTAGGTTTGGGAAGCCCACTGATGGTGTAAGCTTCAGTCTTCACCTCGATCAAATCACCGGACCAATGAGAGCTCTCCATCTCATCTTTAGCTGGAGATGACATGTCTGATAACTAATAATAAATTAATTGCTCTCTTAATGATGACTGAAGCTGAGTTATGATAACTCCAATCATCATAAGTGTTCCATGAGATGTCATTTAGCCTTTTATTTTATTGAATTTGGAGAGTTTTAGTTTTCTCCAAAATAATCATTTTTTTTAATAAAATCATTTTTTAATAAAATCATTTTTTTACTAAAAATCATTTTTTTACTCAAAATTGACTTTTTTGAGTAAAAAGGCATTATGTGTCCGATTGCTGATCTGAAAGTTGGCTCTGACTGGCTGGCTAATCAAGAATGATTTTTGGCTTAAGGTTAGAGCCTTCAATCACTGAATTCCGAGTCGGGATCACGAACGGGTTTTTTCCATTTAATTTATGGAAAAATTAACCCAAAAAACTTAGGAAAAGTAATTAAAAAATACAAAATAAAAAATAAAATAATTTTTCACTCTTTGAAAAAAAAAATTTCGAAATTTTTTTATGTGTCAAGATGACTTAGGACATGACCATGATCTATATATAGTTGGGCTCTAATAACCCCCCAAGGCCCAGAATTCAACATTGGGCATTCCAGCTTTGGAGGAAGCGGGAGAAAACCTCGTTAATTATACTCGGCTTAAGGCAAAGCATAATTATCAGGGGCAAAAAACTCCCTGGAATACCCTATTTGCAATTCTACGTCTTAGGAGACCAAAGCACTAAAAAATATCCTACTAGCACATTTTATTACAAACCCCGCGGGGCCATGGTCAAAATTATTCAAATAAAAAAGTGACTAGACAAGCAGATGGATCAACTGATACAGTGGAATCAGACTTTGAACAAGTTTGTCAACCGGCGGCTCCTCGGGTAACCCAACTATGGTACAGAAAAGTTGGTAACAGGCATCATATAAATATGCACTTTAATTAAAATGAACCCAACCAGCTATGTCAATGCAATCATGATGAAAAGGGCATGATTTTCCTAAGGATGAGGGGGGGGGGGGCGGATTGTTAAACCATGAGCCTATGGGGAAAAGCCATGTGTCAGTTATTAAAACCTAATGTTGGTTGGGCAGTTATTGATGGGTAGTGGTGGGTGGCAGGACTGTCAGTCCTTTCCCACACGCACACTCCACTAGAAGACTCTTCACCCTCACTTAGGCAGGGAAACCATTACCCATTACTCCATTCTTGCTCATCTCCACGCACTGGCTGGAATTGCTCATCCTCACACACAGGATTCTCCATCATTTTCCTTACGTAGAGAGATGGAGAAACTGTTTACTGTCACCCATGATTTTCTTGTGAAGGAGCCATTCACCATTTGGGTTTGTTGTTATTCTCTCCATGAATTGTCGTTTGTTGAATGTTCATTCACGTGGTGGTTACTGTTGGTTCATCCATGAATTTGGTTGGGGTTGGTTTAATCCACGGTTTTGGGTTTTTTTTGTGGGGACATTTTTACGTTTTGGGTTTCCACTGAGTTGTTTTGGCCACGCTAGGGCCAAGAACAACTCTAAATCTCTTTGCTTGGCCTGAGCTGCGTTCACCATTTTTGGTTGCCATCATGTTTCTTTTGTTTCCCTGCCCAAGCTGTGAGTAGCTTGTTTTGCTACGTGTTTGCAGTGGTTGGTCTTCGAACTGTGTTGGAGTGGGGTGAAGGCTTGGTTTGCTTGATAAACCTAGTGTGTTTAGAAGCCACACAGATAGAGGTAGAAGGCTAGCTTTCTTCTCCACAACCCAGGAATAGCACTGGAAGGGAGGTCAGGGCCTGAGGGACTGTGTAGCAGAGAAGGGACTGATTTCCTTGTGCTGGGTGTGTGTGGGTGTCCTAAAAGTTAGGCTAGTTCTAGTGTAGGTGTCCTTATCTTTTCAATGAGCTCATCAGCTTAGCATTCAGCCTTTCCCAGCTCCTTGATGGCCTGATAAACCCAACTGTGTCGGCTTGGTTGATTTGTGTATCATTGGCTATGTGTAAGCCTGCTTGTTCCTTATTCCTTGGGAAAATCATGCCCAGCTTGGGGGTGGCAGTGTTGCTGAGAGATTAAGGAGCACGCTGGCCTATGGTTGGGTGGAGCATTGCAGTGACATAGCTAGTTGTGGGACGAGTTCTTTATAAGATAATTATTCTTGACTATTTCGTTTCTGCAATCATATTTATTGTTAATGAATTATGGTGAGCATGTTGAATGCTTGAATGTATGGTTTTGCTTCCGCTGTATGTTAAAAAATTATGCATCTCTCCATGTTTTTACTTCCAAGCATTTTTCTTCAGTTTGTATGTATGTACATGTTCATGGGGCTAGTTTCCCGAATGTTTAGTGGTATGGTATCGTCCTCTTCATTGGTCGGAGGGTCGGGGACATTACAAATTGGTATCAACGATCATGTTGCAGCAGGGGCCTGAATGGGCCATGAATAATCGACTAGCAGAGGCAGGTTTCCCTTTGCCCAGTAGAAATCAGAAGAAATGAGAAATCTGAGTATGACAGGAAATTTCAATGAAATTTTATAAGTGTTGAAAACGTCGGATGGCTTAGGCTGAAGCCCATCCGATACATCAGAGGACTTAGCTGGAAGCTCCTCCAATGCATCGGATAGCCTAGACAGAAGTACGCCCAACGAAAACCGTGGAATGAAAATTTCGAGATTGTCCAAGTCTGAGTTTGTCGGTGGAATCAGCGGTGAGGAGCTGAGGGCTTCAGTGGTGGGAAGCCGACAGTCTTAGCTGGGTCAAGCCGAGCACAGTCGATGCGAAACCCAGAGGAAACTTCTTCAAAAATTTTCTAAGTGTTGGGATGTTTAGGAAGCCTTCAGGTGAAGATCGCCGAAATGTTGGCTCATTTAGTCAAAAGACCATCCGATACAGACCATCGGCAATGACGAGGGATAGAGGAAGAGAGAGCTAACGGAACGGCAGGGAAAGGAAGTTGAAGTTGGAGCCATAGTGTCGGCGGAGATTACTTGAAGACCGCCGAAACGTCGACAAAAATTAGTTGATGGAATAGCCGACACAGCAGCAGCAGGAAGAAGATAAAAAGGAAAATTTTGAAAATTTTTGAAGTGTGAGATCATCAGAAGTATTCAGTTGAAGACCGTCAAAACGTTGGCAGAGATCTCTAGAAGACCTCTGACACGTTGGCAAAAATTAGACGATCGAGTAGCCGACACGGTGGTGGAAGGTAGATGATGAAGGCACCGATACATCGGTAGGAAAGAGAAGACTAGAGCCAATATGTTGGCTGAGTTGGCATGATTGAGCCGACCGACGGCAGAAAGAAAAGGGAACGGTGAGTCGCGGCAGCAGTGGATGAGAAAATAAGTTGGATCCAACGAAGTGGCTGGAAAGGAAGGAAGGCGCCACAATGGAGGTGGAAGGAAGAGGATGAGAGAGTCGATGCGGTAGTGGAAGGAAAAATAAAATTTTCCGAAAATTTTCTAAGTGCAAGAAATGTTGAGGAAATTTAGATGATCGGTCAGCTGACATGACTGAAAAATTTAGAAGATCGGTCCGTCAATACGTCGAAAGAATTTAGATGATTGGTCTGCCGATGTGTTGGAATCTCAGTCAACTAGCGACCCGATAAATCAGAAGCTTAGTCAACTAGCAACCCGATATGTCGGAATTTTAGTTGGGAAGAGACCCGATTTAACAAAGGAAAATTTTGAGTTTTCAAGCGGGATTTCTCAGTGAATTTCGACATCTTTTTCGGTGGGATTTTCAGCAGTTCTAGTGGATTTTCATGGTTGAAAAGGAAGAAAATTCTAGGTGGCTAAAGTTGGCATTCCAGACCAGAATACAATTGTGTGTAAAAGTGCATAAATTTGGTGAAAATCGTCATTTTAGAAGTAGTATGATTCTCACACCTGAAGTCAGAATGGAGCATGTGGATAGGTGTTGGAAAGCTTATCTACCAGGGAACAAGGGAGAATCACCAGAGTTTGAATGAAGAGCAGAAAAGTACTAGTGGTTGTTTGAAAAAAAAATGTGTTGCTGTCAATATGGACAAATCTGAGAATTGCATGCCAACAAGTAGCAAAGACCAAGAAGTCGAACCTGCTGTATGTAAAATAGGAATTCCATGCAAAGATGAGGGACTCGAAAAGGCAAATTTCCTTAACCCCTGTCTTGCTAACTATATTTATATTTCATAAGTTTTGTACATAAAATGTATGAGGATATGTTTTTTTTGCACAAATATGATATTGCATACCGGTAAAAGTAGTGGGGTTTTCATATGCAATAAACCACTAATGGTAAATATTGTGGTTGATAAGTCAGTATTGGTGTTGGTATTGGTCGCAAGACCAACGACAACATGAGAATGGATGAATATGTTGATGATGTTGATGAATGTGACCAGCAACCCTATGGAGAAAGGGATAAGGCAAAAAATCCAGGATCAAAAGTTGGTGAGTGAACTCTGCAATCTGCTGCAAGGGACCAACTAAACTGGTAACATCAAGGTTATACATGGGAGCCATGTAGGTAATGGTTTGATTATGATAACTGCATAAGTGTTGAAAGAAGATTGGGTAGGGTTCCACTGAACTACACCCAGTAATTGTAGAATAGTATGCATTTAGATTGAAATGTATTCATATGAATGGCATATTGCCATAGTGTGGTGGAACATGGAGTGTTGAAGGCAAGAGGTCTCACACCATGTGGCTATTTAGAAGTTTACCCTACATTCATATAGAAATGTATCATGCCTATATATGTTGTTATGAGTTTAGTAACCGAAAGAAAGTGAGTACTGGTGGTCTTGATTATGGTAGGGAATCCTATATGAGGTAGGCATGGTTAGACCATAGTATGTTTGAATGCATAGTATCCCTGAATCAATACAAGGTAGCATTGAGTGGATATGCATTAAGAGATTTTATAAATCTTGTAGTTATGCATTGAATGGATGCATATGAAAATTTTGAGTAAATGTTGTAAATATGCACACATAAGTGTGGGTGCAAATGTTGTGATGCACTGCATGAATGCATCGAGATAGTGCATGTGTTATTATGACTAACCAATGGCTGGACTGATGAATTGATGATAATTCTAGAATCCTTTCAAGAGCAGTTATGAATGTAGAAAAATAAGTGCATGAAGAGGGTAGTCAGGATTGATTGGCTGCCAGAATGCTCCATGGAAGGGCAAGGTGGTACAAATGATACGCCTGTGAAGTAAGGAGTATCTAAACATTTAATTTAAATTGCATAAATGATGTGACTATACCTTGCAATTTTAGTATGATAATGATTCATGTGAAGTAAATGAGTTTTGGTGATATTGATGTGATTAACAGATGGAAGTGTTTGAATTCTATAATTCTGAAAATGCTTCAGTGATTGTTGCAGCAATGCAATCTTATATCCATGGAGACTTATAAAGTGTTTGGCTGATTGAAGTTCAGATTTCAGGTAGATTGTTTAGGGCATGGCAATGTGGGTAAGACCATGACAAAGGCCAAAATATACCATGTGAAAGAGCCAAACCTCATGAGAAGAGTCTCATGGTTGTGAAAATAGTTTCTGTGCAGAATGGGTTGTCAATTTGGACTTGTAAATTTCAGATTTGAGAAATTGTTGATAACTACTAATCACCATTGGCTTGCATAGAATTGTGTCAGGAGTACATGTTGTAAGTGGGTGTTCATGTTATGCCAGTAAGCATAAAATTGCAATGGGAAGAATGGTGCCGCTTACAAGAGACCAACAAATGAGGATCACCTCATTGCCAAGCAAATCAATTTCTGCAGTAGACAGAGTTGCAAATTCATATTGAATTTAATTACTAATGCCATTGCCTGGTTATGGAACAATCAAATTTAGATTGTATTAGAAATGATGATTGACTGTTTTGCTACTTGATGAATGTGCCAGGGGTACACATTGCAAGAAGACCACGTGTGATGGCCTGCAGGATCCAAACTTCATGGGGAGGTTCCCCTATCTTGGAAATGGGTTTCGGGTGAAACTCCATTGGACATTTTGGGAATGTCCCATCTGCACTACATGATTGGTAAGCAACATGAGTGAGATGGTATAGATTATGTCAGTAAGACATGTGTGGGATATGGAATGTAAAAAAGGAGTTGGGATGGCAAACCGAGGGACTATCAACTCGAAGAAGGGAGCCCCCATTCCTCATTAACGAAGGAATACTGCATCGGCAAATGGATAAGTGTTCTGTGACCCTAGCTAAAAATATGCATGTCAAATTGTTAAATTCAATATGTAGAGCATGTTTTGATTTTATTTCCATTATGACAGATTGCTTGAGTATGAATAGGGCCTACATGGCTCACATCGGAAAGGGGTGCACACTTTCCCGATGTTGGGTCATGAAAGGGTTTTCAATATTGACTACACCCTAGGGAGTGGACGCACTCCTAGTGTTTCAATATTTGATAGTGAATGATATGAAATATGGTTATAGTTTTAGAGCAATAATGCTAATGAGTTTGCTTATATTGCTTATATTGTCAAGCTAAACAGATGCAATTTGGTGTTGCACACTAAAGAGAAAAGGTTAACGGTTGTTGTGAGGAGTTGCGGTGTAAAGGTTGATGTGTATAAATGGATGTTATGGATGTTGTGGAGATTGTGGGGATGTGATGAGGTGTTGTGAAGGTGTTTTTGAAATAGGGATGTTATATGCCTAGGGATCCATAGTAGATCATTGACATAGAAATGGTCGTGGTAAAGTTTCCTTCCCAGTCGGCGTAAAGGTGTATTGGCTGGACATTAATCATTTGATGTTGTGGAGCAGCCTGCGTGCTGACCTGACATCCAAGTCCATAGGAAATTCCAAGGCTTGCAAAGCAAAGTGGGACCCTGTGGACCAGAGAGGAAACACACAATACAGATAAGTATTGGATTATCTTGCAGCTTGTTGCTTATGAATATACATGTGTATATGGTTTGGTTATGATATTCTAAGCTTTTGTTTAGAGATAAAAAATGATGAGAATAAACTAAACATGTGAATCTATTCAATGTTTGAATATAGGTATCGCTGGGAGCGAGGACTATGAGGGCATCCTAGGGGTGCATGTGGACATGTGACTGTCCTAAAGAGCTCAAAATGAGCAATAATGAAAAAGGTGCTTGTGAGACTGTGAAGGTCTTAGCAGCCGAGAGTTGTAGACAAACCATGTGGAGAGACTCCATGGTTGAGAGGTCTGGAATAGAGCATAGACACAAGGTGTCATGGCCAAGAAGGGTTGGTCCAACATTCACTGTGAAGTGAAAGAGGCTAAGAGCATGAAAACCATGGTGGTGGTGTGGGTTCCAGAATGGAACAAGACAAAGAGGGGGAAAACTCTTGCTGCTCTCTCTTTCCTTTTTTTATTATATATATATATATGGATTTATGAAAACAGAAGATTGTTGAATGCATGTATGGCTGAAAATAGAATGTGTTTATTTGCTTAAAATAAATTGTGAATGTTGGAATAAATAATTCCCTGCCCACGAATGGACATGAATGAGCTCATGTGCCTGTTGGGAAGGCATGAAAAGTATAAAAGTCTCCTCGATAAGACTTGGAATGCCATGCCATTTGGGAAATTAATTGACTGATTTTAATGCCTATATTATGCTTGGTCTAACAGAATTACAATGATGCCTTTCACAGGTGAGAAAAGTGAAATCCATTTGTGCACATTGAACAATGCAGTAAACCGAAAGCTATTGGACTTGGCTAGAAGTCTCCTTCAAACAGTTGCCAAGACCCAAGAAAATCTTGGAGAGATGCTCAAGATACAGAAAAGGCAGAATGAGATGAACCACCATATTTTGCAGGACTCTATTGGTTAGCAAAAGGAGGTAAAAATCCTTCTGGGAGCAATCCGTAAGGGAAAGGAAAGTGGATCAATGATGGGGCATTCGTCCAATCGGTCCATTAAGAAACGTTCCAAGCATGAAGACTCAAAGGAAATTGAGCTGGTAAAGATGAAGCAGCTAGTGAAATGTTGGAAATGCAGAGGACATCATTGCCGCTGGAACTGCCTAGCAAGGGAACATCAAGAGGGTAGCAGCCAAAAAGTTCCTAGATTTGGGGATGAGCCAAAAGCTGAGAACTAGCAGGAGAAGCTTGTAGAAGCTAAGGGGCTTGGCCCTGAAAGTTCAAAGTAAATAATTGAGCATAGGACAGATCTGCAAAATTTTGAAATTTTGGATGTCTAAATTGTATATGTATTCCTAAGTATTGGAACACCAAGGATGATGTTATTCGAAAGGGGAGGGGAATGTAACACCCCGGTTTTGACCCCATTTGCATTAAAAGGTACATGATGTATATATTGTAATTAATTGTGGTGTGGAGCTAAAGGCAAAAGCCCCACTATCGATTTGGTTGTGTTATGTTTCAATGACTAGAATCGTTGTCAATGGTAAATCATGCTATTAGGCACCTTATAGTTTTGGCATCATGTAAATATGCACTTTAATTAAAATGAACCCAACCAGCTATGTCAATGCAACCATGATGAAAAGGGCATGATTTTACTAAGGATGAGGGGGGGAATTGTTAAACCATGAGCCTATGGGGAAAATCCATGTGTCAGCTATTGAAACCTGGTGTTGGTTGGGTAGTTATTGCTGGGTAGTGGTGGGTGGCAAGATTGTTAGTCCCTGCCCACATGTACACTCCACCAGCAGACTCTTCACCCTCACGTAGGCAGGGAAACCATTACCCATTACTCCATTCTTGCTCATCTCCATGCATGGGCTGGAATTGCTCATCCTCACGCATAGGATTCTCCATCATTTTTCTTGCGTAGAAAGCTGGAGAAACCGTTTACTGTCGCCCATGATTTTCCTATGAAGGAGCCATTCACGATTTGGGTTGGCTGTTATTCTCCCCATGAATTGTGGTTTGCTGAAGGTTCATTCACATGGTGGTTACTGTTGGTTCATCCACGAATTTGGTTGTGGTTGGTTTAATCCACGGTTTTGGGTTTTGCTATGGGGAAATTTTTACGTTTTGGGTTGCTGCTGAGTTGTTTTGGCCATGCTAGGGCTAAGAACAACTCTGAATTGCTTTGCTTGGCCTGAGCTGAGTTCACCATTTTTGGTTGCCATCATGTTTCTTTTGCTTCCCTGCCCAAGCTGTGATTTGCTTGTTTTGCTGCGTGTATGCAGTGGTTGGTCTTCAAACTATGTTGGAGTGGGGTGAAGGCTTGGTTTGCTTGATAAACCTGGTGCGTTTGGGAGCCACACAGACAGAGGTAGAGGGCTGGATTTCTTCTCCACAACCCAGGAATAGCATTGGAAGGGAGGTCAGGGCCCGAGGGACTATGTAGCAGAGAAGGGACTGATTTCCTTGTGTTGGGTGTGTGTGGGTGTCCTAGAAGTCAGGCTAGTTCTAGTGTATGTGTCCTTAGCTTTTCAATGAGCTCACTAGCTTAGCATTCAGCCTTTCCCAACTCCTTGATGGCTTGATAAACCCAACTGTGTCGACTTGGTTGATTTGTGTATCGTTGGCTATGTGTAAGCCTGCTTGTTCCTTATTCCTTGGGGAAATCATGTCCAGCTCAGGGGTGGCAGTGTTGCTGAGAGATTAAGGAGCACGCTGGCCTATGGTTGGGTGGAGCATTGCAGCGATGTAGCTGGTTGTGGGACGAGTTCTTTATAAGATAAGTATTCTTGACTATTTCGTTTCTGCAATCATATTTATTGTTAATGAATTATGGTGAACATGTTGAATGCTTGAATGTATGGTTTTTCTTTTGTTGTATGTTAAACAATATGCATCTCTGCATGTTTTTACTTCCAAGCATTTTTCTTCAGTTTGTATGTATGTACATGTTCATGGGGCTAGTTTCCCATATGTTTAGTGGTATGGTAGTGTACTGTTCGTCGATCGGAGTATCAGGGATGTTACAAATTGGTATTAGAGCTCATGTTGCAGTATGGGCCTGAATGGGCCATGAAGAATCAACTAGCAGAGGCAGGTTGCCCTCTTCCCAGCAGAAATCAGAAGAAATGAGAAATCTGAGTATGACAAAAAATATGACAGGAAATTTCAATGAAATTTTCTAAGTGTTGAAAATGTCGGATGGCTTAGGATAAATCCCATCTGATACATCGGAGGACTTAGCCGGAAGCTCCTCTGATGCATCGGACAGCCTAGACGAAAGTCTGATCGACGAAAATTGTGGAATGAAAATTTCAAGATTGTCCAAGTCTGAGTTTGTCGGTGGAATCGGTGGTGAGGAGCTGAGGGCTTCGGCGGTGGGAAGTCGATGGTCTCAGCTGGGTCAATCTGAGCACAGTCGACGTGGAACCAGGAGGAAAATTCTTGAAAATTTTTCTAAGTGTTGGGATGTTTTAGAATCCTTCAAATGAAGACCGCTGAAACATCGACTCACTTAGTCAAAAGACCATCTGATACAGAGCATCGGCGACGATGAGGGATAGAGGAAGAGAGAGCTGACGGAGCGGCAGGGAAAGGAAGTTGAAGTTGAGGCCACAGTGTCATCGGAGATCACCTGAAGACCACCGAAACGTCGGCAAAAATTAGTTTATGGAATAGCCAACACAGCGGTGGTAGGATGAAGATAAAAAGAAAAATTTTGAAAATTTTTGAAGTGTGAGATCATCGGAATTCTTCAGTTGAAGACCGCCGAAACATCGCCAAAGATCTCTGGAAGACCGCCGACACATCGACGAAAATTAGACGATCAAGTAGCTGACGCGATGGTGAAAGGTAAATGATGAAGGCGCCGATACGTCGGCAGCAAAGAGAAGACCAGAGCCGATATGTCAGATGGGTTGGCATGATTGAGCTGACTGGTGGCAGAAAGAAAAGGGAACGATGAGTCGTAGTGGCAGTGGATGAGAAAAGAAGTTGGAGCCGATGAAGTGGCTGGAAAGGAAAGAAGGTGCCGCAATAGCGGCGGAAGGAAGAGGATGAGAGAGTCGATGCAGTGGTGGAAGGAAAAAGAATTTTTTCTAAAAATTTTCTAAGTGCAGGAAACGTTGAGGAAATTTAGATGATCAATCTGCTGACATGTAGGAAAACTTTAGAAGATCAATCCGTTGATACGCGGAAGAATTTAGATGATGGGTCCGCTGATGTGTTGGAAGCTTAGTCAACTAGCCACCCGATACATCGGAAGCTTAGTCAACTAGCGACTTGATACATGAAAAGTTTAGTTGGGAAGAGACCCAATTTAACAAAGGAAAATTTTGAGTTTTCAAGCGGGATTTCTCAGCGGATTTCAACCGCTTTTTCAGTGGGATTTTCAACAGTTCCAGTGTACTTGCAAGGCTGAAAAGGAAGAAAATTCTAGGTGGCTGAAGTTGGAATTCCAGACCAAAATACAATTGTGTGTAAAAGTGCATAAATTTGGTGAAAATCATCATTTTAGAAGTAGTATGATTCTCACACCCAAAGTCAGAATGGAGCATGTGGATAGGCATTGGAAAGCTTATCCAGCACGGAACAAGGGAGAATCACTAGAGTTTGAATGAGGAGTAGAAAAGTACTAGTGGTTGTTTGAAAAAAAAAATGTGTTGCTGTCAATATGGACAAATCCGACAATTGCATGCCGAGAAGTAGCAAAGACTGTAATACCCCGATTTTGACCCCGTTTGCATTAAAAGGTACATGGTGTATAATTGTAATTAATCGTGGTGAGGAGCTAAAGGCAAAATCCCTACCACCGATTTGGTTGTGTATGTTTCGGCAAGAGGGATCGTTGTCGATGGTATAACGTGCTATCCGACACATTATAGTTTTGGGCATCATGTAAATATGCACATCAATTAAAATAAACCTACATCCAGCTACGATGGTGCAACATTGAATGAAAAGGGCATGATTCCTAAGGTTAGGGGGGGTTGTCCAAACCGTGGGGGTCATTGGGAGTTTTCCATGTGTCAGCCACCCATTTAAACTTCTATTGCCTGTTAGTTGGGAGGAGTGATGGTGGGGAAGTGGTGGGTGACAGGACTGCCAGTCCTTGCCCCACGCACGCTCCACTAGCTGGCTCACTCACTCACGCTGGGGCAAGGGAACATAATCGATTCCAATTCTCCCCACTCTTCCACAACGGAGGGTTCTCTTCACGCGTAGGTAGGAGATCTCTATGGTTACCCTCACGTAAGCAGTCGGGTGGTTCCCCACTTTTGGGGATGACTATAGTCTGTTTAGGTTTTTCCTCATTGCTTTTTTCTTCCTCCCACAGTGAGTCGTCTCGTTCACTCTCCTCACAATTTCCCCATCGTTTTGCTGAATCCTCACGCACAGGCTGGAAATGGGATGGTTTATCCTCATGCAGGAGTTGGGGACTATGATCTCATGCAGCGAGCTGGAAGGTTGGCCTGAGAGGCACAATTATTCTATGTGTATGCTTCCCTGTCAATGCTAGGAATCTGTCTTCTTTCCCCATCTGCGGACTGTGTAAGGTTCTCATTGTTTCCTTATAAGATTGTGGTCTGCGTTTATGTCTTTCCTTTGTCCAAGATTGAGAATCGAACTTCTCCCCTGTTTGGGGACTGTGTAGTGTTTCCATCGTTTTCATTGTGAGTTTGGGGCTATTGTCTTCCCCTGGTTTTGGGTTGCTTCTTGGTTGCTGATATTGCAAACATCTTTTGGGATTGTTGCTAAGTTGTTTTGGCCATGCTAGGGCTAAGAACAAATCTCTAGCATTATTTGACCTGAACTGTATTTCACCTTTTTGTTTGGGGTTGTCACCCCGTTTTCTTTACCTTCTTCACAGAGTTGTGAACTGTTTGTTTTACTACGGCATGTAGTGGTTGGTCTTTGGACTGTTGAGAGTAGGATTAGAGGCTAGGTATGCTTAAAAAAACTAGAAGTTTGGAGCCACTTAGACAGAGTTAGACTGTTGGCTTTCTTCTCCACAGCGCTTGAAGAGTATTGGAAAGGGAATTCAGAGCCTGAGGGACTATGAAGGAGAGAAAGGACTAATTCCTGGTGTCGGGTGTGTGGATGTCTTAAAAGTCAAGTTAACTCTGGTGTAGGAATCCTTAGCTCTCCATTGAGGCCACCAGCTTGGCATTTATCCTTTCCTAGCTCCTTGATGGCCTGATAAACCCTATTGTGTGGGCTTGGCTAATTTGTGTACCTTAGCTATGTGTAAACCTACTTTAACCCTTATTCCTTGAGGAATCATGCCCAACTCAGGGGTGGCAGTGTTGCTGAGAGATTGATGAGCACATTGGCCTATGGTTGGGTGTAACGTTGCAGTGACGTAGCTGGTTTCGGGACGAATCCTATTTAAGATAAGTACTCTTCACTATTTCATCTCTACATTTATATTACTGATTAATGAAATAATGAACATGTGGCATGCTTGATTGAATGTATGTTTGCTTCCGCTATGTATATGAAAGATTATGCATCTTAGTATGTTTTATGCTTTAAGCTTTTTTTATTTCAGCATTATATGTTTGTTCATGTTCATGGGGCTATTTTGCCTGTATGTTTGGTGATAGTAACGTCCTCTTCGTCGGTTTGAGGGTCGAGGACGTTACAGTATGGTATCAGAGCTCAAGGTTGCAGCATGGGCCTAAATGGGCCGTGAAGATGCAGTGACAGAGCTTATGTTGTAGCATGTGACTCAGAGGGCCATGAGAAATAGTTAACAGAGGCATTGCCTACTGCCCAGAAGAGACCAGGAAAAATGGGTGAAGACAAAAAATTCACAAAATTTTTCTAAGTGCCAGAATGTCGGCTCATCAGAGAACTTAGTGAGAAATTCTTCTGATGTAGCGAAAAAGCTAGTCTGAAGGTCACCCGACGAGGGACAAATAGCCTTGGTTTCGGAAAATTTTCTAAGTGTTATGCCATCGGCACATCAGAAAACTTAGACAGATGGATCTCCGATGTAGAACCCGGCAGCGAAATTAGTTGGACGAATCGACGACGATTAGTTGTTTGCGTCACTGATGCTTAGCTAATTGAACGCCGCCATTGCGGACGACTAGAAGACTATCCTTCTGACGGATAGAGCCTCCGACCGTCGATGTCACGTAGGGAAGACATTCCAGCAGTTGACACAGCGGGAAATTTTTAAAAGTTTTCTTTAAGTAACAAAATCTTCAGCCATCGAAAGACGTTAGTGGTTCATGCGCCCGCTGTTGCAGAAGCCTAGAGCACTAGTCTTCCGACGAGGAAAAGTTTCGAGTGCTGATGCCGATGTGCTTTAGTTCACTGATCAAAAAATAAAAGTTGATTTGATCGGCTATGGACAGGAAATGGTCGAGCCGATGAAGCAGTGGAAGAAGGTAAAGAGAAAGATTTTTGAAAAAAATTTCTAAGTCCGACCATCGGCGATCGGCGAAAGATAGTTGTTTCCATCGCCGATGGTTAGATGAGGGAATTGTCAATGAACTACATCAGAAACATTTAGCTGATTGCGCACCTGCCATTGCGGCAACCTAAGACACTACCCACCCAATGGATAGTTGATCCGACGGCCGATGCGGCGAAAGACAGAGGAGGAAATTTCCGAATTTTTTCTAAGTGTTGACCTCATCGGCCATCGGGAAATGTTAGTTGTCCAGGTCACGATGAACATCGAAAGGAATTAATGGTTCAAGCGCCGCTGTTGCGGAAGCCTAGTGCACTAATCCTCCAACGGATACAAGTTCCTCTTTCCGATGCCATGATGGTTGTGTCACCGATCGTAGGAGAATAGTTGTTGTCATCGCCGATGAATATCAGATGGAAGAGCCGATGCAGCGGAAGACAAGGCAGGAAGAAAATTCAAAATTTTCTCTAAGGCACGAGATCATCGGCCATCGGGCAATGTTAGTGGATCAGATTACCGATCGGAAAAGGTTCAATGAAGGTGAACCGCAGTTGCGGCTGCTTAGTCAGATATTTCGTTGATGCATTAGTCTTCCACAAGCCGATGCCAAGGTGTTAGTGAATTATGGTTCCGATAACTACGGTGGCATTTAGTGCTCTAGAGTACTGACACTACGAAAGTATGGGGGTTTAATTCGTCGATACCAACCCGTTCGATGAAACAATGGATCTAATCACCTATCGGAAATGATTAAATATGCCACTCAAAAGAGTTAATTCTTGTGGAACCGCCGTTGCAGACATCTAAGGGACTAACCATCCGATGCGTAGGGCACCCGGCCGTCGACGCAGCGGTTAGCCTATGCTATCGCCGATGAAATTCAGAACGATAGATGACTAAGGACCCAATATGGCAGACGAAATTAAATAAACAGGTCACCGATAAGACTCGAGATAATAGACCACTGCAGGCCCGATACAGCGGAAGGAAATAGACGAGCAACTCGCCGATGCAGATCGGAAGCCTAGTCGGTTTGCCCCCGGAAACTGTAGAAAGATCACTTTCCACCGTTGTGGTTGCTCAAGGGACTGTGCACCCGATGAATAGTTAGTTTTCTTGCCAATGCAAATTGGAAGTTTAGTCGTTTTGCCCACCGAAACGCTGGAAAGAAATAAGTAAACAGACCGCTGACGAGCTAGACGTTCTGATCGCTGAAATGTTGAAAAATTGGTTGGGATGAGACCTGATTTTGACAGGAGAATTTTGGGTTTTTCCAGTGAAATTTCCAGCGAATCTCAACTAGTGTTCAGTGAAGAATTTCTCATTGGATTTTCAGCAGTTTCAAGACTGAAAAGGAAGAAAACACTAGGTGACTAAAGTTAGTATTCCTGACCAAAATTCAGTGGTGTGTCTTGCCATCATTTATGAAATGATGTGGTTTTCACACCCGAGGTCAGAATGAAGCATATGGATAGGCATTGGAAATATTATCCAACAAGGAATAAGGGAGAGTCACCAAAATTTGAGTGTGGAGCAGCAAAGTGCTAGTGATTGCTTGAAAGAGAAATGTGCTGCTGTCAAAATGGACAAATCCAGGAGGTAGCAAGACCATGAAGTCAAACTAGCTGTTGTGTGGAAAAGGAATTCCATGCAGGGATGAGGGACTTGAAAAGGGAAATTTCCTTAAACCCTGTCTTGCTAATTATAATTACATTTATAAGTTTCATACATGAAATGTATGAAGATATTCCTTGCATGCATAGGATATTACATGTTGGTAAGATTAGTAAGAATTATACATGTATAATGAACCACTAATGGTAGTTATTGCATTGATGTTGGCATTAGTGGAAAAACCAACGACAACATGGACATGGTTGAATATGTTTACGATACTGACGAATGTGACTAGAAACCCTATGGAGAAAGGGATAAGGAAACAAGTGCAGAATCAAAAGTTGGTGAGCAAATTTTGCAAAGGACCAACCAAACTGGTAATGTCAAGGGTTTAAGTAGGACCCATGAAGGTAAGAGTTTAATTATGACAACTGCATGGAGTGGTAAAAGAAGAGGTCTCATACCATGTGGGTATTTGAATTTTATACTGCATTCATATAGAAATGTGTCATGCCTATAATATGTGTTGTTATGAGCCTTAGTAGCCCAAAGAAAGTAAGTACTGATGGTTTTGATTATAGCAATGCATCCTATATGAAGTAGTCATGGTTAGGCCATGCATGGTATGCTTGAATGCATCATATTCTGGAATCAATGCAAGGTAGCGTTGAGTGGATATGCATTAAAAGGTTTCATAAATATTGTGGTTATGCAATGAACATATGCATATGGAAAGTAGGAGTAGATGTTGTGATGCAATGCATGAATGCATAGAGATAGTGTATGTGTCATTATGAATAACTAATGGTTGAAACGATGAATTGATGACAATTCTAGAACCATTTCAAGGGCTGATGTGAATGCAGGATAGTAAGTGCATGAAGAGGGTATTCATGATCAATTGGTTGCTAGAAATGCTCTATGGAAGGGCAAGGTGGTATAATGATACACTTGTGAAGTAAGGAGTATCTAAACAATTCATTTAAATTGCATAAATGATGCGACTATACCTTGCAAATGTTAGTATGACAATGATTGCATGAAGTAAATGAGTTTTGGTAATATTGATGTTGATTAACAGCTAGAAGTATTTGAATTTTATAAATTCTGAAAATGCTTCAGTGCTTGTTGCAACAATGAAAAAGTTATATGTATCAATACTTACTAAGTGTTTGGTTGACTGAGGTTTAGGTTTCAGGTAGATTGTTGGTGCATGGCAAAGTGGGTAAGACCATGACAAAGGCCGAAATCTACCATGTGAAAGAGCCAAACCTCATGAGAAGAGTCTCGTGGCTATGAAACTAGTTTGCATGTGTAATGAGTTGTAAATTTGAATTTGTGAATTTTGAATTTAAGAAATTGCTGACAACTACTAATCACTATTGGCTTGCATAAGACTGTGTCAGGAGGACGCACTGCAAGTGGGTATTCATGTTATGTTATTAAGCATAAAATTATAATGAGCATAGTGGTGCTGCTTACAAGAGACCCACAATTAAGGATCACCTCATTGCCAAGCAAACCAATTTCTGTAGTAGACGGAATTGAAAATTCCTATTGAATTTAATTACTAATGTCATTGCTTGGTTATGGAACAATCAATTTCGATTGTATTATTGGATAATGATTGACGGTTTGGCTATTTGATGAATGTGCCAGGGGTACACACTACAGGAAGATCATGTGTGATGGCCTGCAGGAGCCAAACTTCATGGGAAGGTTTTCGCTTATCTTGGAAATGGGATTCGGGTGAAACTCCATTGGACATTTTGGAAATGTCTCATCTACACTACATGTTTGGTAAGCCACATGAGTGAGATGGTATAGATTATGTCGGTAAGACATGTGTGGATATGAAATGTAAAAATGAATTGGGATGGAAAACCGAGGGACTGTCAACTCAGAGAAGGGATCCCCCATTCCTCCTCAACGAAGGAATACTGCCTCAGCAAATGGATAAGTGTTCTATAATCCTAGCTAAGAATATGCATGTCAAATTGTTGAATTAAATATGCAGAACATGTTTTGATTTTATTTCCATTGTGGCAGATTGCTTGAGTATGAATAGGGCATACATGGCACACATTGGAAAAGGGTGCACACTTTTCCGATGGTGAATCATGGAAGGGTTTTTTCAATATTGATTACACCCTAGGGAGTGGACGCACTCCTGGTGTCTCAATACTTGATAGTGAATGATATGAAATGTGATTACAGTTTTAGAACAATAACATTGATGAATATGCTTATATTTCTTGTGTTGTCAGGCTAAACAGATGTAGTCCGGTGTTGTACACTAAATGGACAATGGCTTGAGCTCATCCTACCTTCTACAGAGAAGGATACATTCCTGAGGGATTATCAAATTAGATAAGGGAGTGGTCTCTCTAAAGAGCACAGAGAAGGAGACATTCCTGAGGGACTGTTAACTCAGAGAAGGGAGTGGTCTCTCTAAAGAACACAGAGAAGGAGGTATTCCTGAGGGACTGTCAACTTAAAGAAGGGAGTGGTCTCTTGTGTGATATGGGTAGTGGAATTAGAGCTCACTATTGGAAATGAAACCTGGAAATGGTCATTATTGTTGATGGCCTGATAAACCCAACGGTGTTGACTTGGCTGATGATTGATTGTTGATATAAGTGCATTGTTGATATAAGTGCAGGCGATTTGTTAACGGTCTGATAAACCCAACTAAAGGTTGGCTTGAATGTGCTTGATATATGTATAAAAGGATGTTGTGAAGCAGCATGCGTGCTGGTCTAACATCCAAGTCCATACAAAGTGAAGCAGGATCCTGTGGACCAACGAGGAAATGCACAATACAGATAAGTATTGGATTATTTTGCAATACTTGCTTATGAATATGCATGTGTATATGATTTGGTTATGATGTTTTAAACTCTTGTTTAAGAGATAAAAACTGATGAGAATAAACTAAACATGTGAATTTATTCAATGTTTGAATATAGGTATCACTGGAAGTGAGGACTATGAGAGCATCCTAGGGGTGCATGTGGACATGTGACTGTCCTGAAGAGCTCAGAATGAGCAGTAATGAAAAAGGTGCTAGTAATACTATGAAGTTCCTAGCAACCGAGACAAACCATGTGGGGAGGCTCCATGGTTGAGAGGTCTAAAATAGACCAGAGACACTAAGTGTCATGACCAAGAGGGAATGGTCCAGCATTCATGGTGAAGTGAAAGAGGCTGAGAGCATGAAAAGCCACAGCGGTGGTGTGGGTTCCAGGATGGAACGAAACAAAGAGGGAAAAAAAAATCTCTTACTGCTCTCTCTTTCCTTTTGATTATATATATATGCATTGTGAAAACAAAAGAGTGTTGAATGCATGCATGACTGAAAATAGAATTTGTGTATTTGCTTAAAGTAAATTGTGAATGCTGGAATGGTTAATTCCCTACCCAAGAATGGACATGAATGAGCTCATGTGCCTGTTGGGAAGGCATGAAAAATATGAAAGTCTCCTTGATGAGACTTGGACTGTCATGCCAATTGGGAAATTAATTGACTGATATTAATCCCTATATTATGCTTGGTCTAACAAAATTTCAATGATGCATTTCACAGGTAAGAAAGGTGAAATCTAGTGGTGCACATTGATCATGGAAACAGACCAAAATCTGTTGGACTTAGTTGGAAGTCTCCTTCAAACAATTGCCAGGACCTAAGAGAATCTTGGAGAAATGCTCAAGATACAGAAAAGGCAGAATGAGATGAACCACCAGATTTTGCAAGACTCTATTGGGTTGCAAAAGGAGGTCAAAATCCTTCTGGGAGCAATCCGTAAGGGCAAGGAAAGTGGATCAATGATGGAACATTCGTCCAAGCGATCCGTTAGGAAATGGTCCAAGCATGAAGACTCAAAGGAAATTGAGCAAGAAAAGATGAAGCAGCTAGCGAAATGCTGGAAATGCGGAGGACATCATTTATGCCGGGACTGCCCAACGAGGGAACATAAAGAGGGCAGCAACCACAAAGTTCTTGGACTTCAGGATAAGCCAAGAGCTAAGAACCAGCAAGAGAAGTTCGTGGATGCTCATCGCTTTGTTCTTCCTCCCACAGTGATTCGTCTCATTCACTCTCCTCACGATTTCCCAATCGTTTTGTTGAATCCTCACGCACAGGCTGGAAATGGGATTGTTTTTCCTCACGCAAAAGTTGGGGACTGTGATCTCACGTGGCGAACTGGAAGGTTGGCCTGAGAGGCACGATTATGCTGTGTGTATGCTTCCCTATCAATGTTGGGAATCCATCGTCTTTCCCCATCTGCGGACTGTGTAAGGTTCTCGTCATTTCCTTATAAGATTGTGGTCTACGTTTATGTCTTTCCTTTGTCCAAGATTGAGAATCGGACTTCTCCTCTGTTTTGGGACTATGTAATGTTGCCATCGTTTTCATTGTGAGTTTGGGGCTGTTGTCTTCCCTTGGTTTTGGGTTGCTTCTTGGTTACTGAGATTGCAAATGTCTTTTGGGATTGTTGCTGAGTTCTTTTGGCCATGCTAGGGCCAAGAACAACTCTGAAGCATTTTTTGACCTGAACTGTATTTCACATTTTTGTTTGGGGTTGTCACCCCGTTGTCTTTATCTTCTTCATAGAGCTGTGAACTATTTGTTTTACTACGGCATGCAGTGGTTGGTATTTGGACTGTTGAGAGTAGGATTAGAGGCTGGGTATGCTTGAGAAAACTGGTGTTTGGAGCCACTCAGACAAAGTTAGACTGTTGGCTTTCTTCTCCACAGCCCTTGAAGAGTATTGGAAAGGGAAGTCAGGGCCTAAGGGACTGTGAAGTAGAGAAAGGATTGATTCCTAGTGTCGGGTGTGTGGATGTCTCAAAATTCAGGTTAACTCTGTTGTAGGCATCCTTAGCTCTCCATTGAGGCCACCATCTTGGCATTTAGCCTTTCCTAGCTCCTTGATGGCCTGATAAACCCTACTGTGTGGGCTTGGCTTATTTGTGTACCTTGGCTATGTGTAAGCCTGCTTTGACCCTTATTCCTTGAGGAATCATGCCCAGCTTGAGGGTGGCAGTGTTGCTAAGAGATTGATGAGCACGCTAGCCTATGGTTGGGTGGAACATTGTAGCGACGTAGCTGGTTGTAGGACGAATCTTGTTTAAGATAAGTACTCTTAACTATTTCATCTCTACATTTATATTACTGATTAATGAAATAATGAACATGTGGCATGCTTGATTGAATTTATGTTTGCTTTCACTATGTATATGAAAGATTATGCATCTTAGTCTGTTTTGTTCTTTAAGCTTTTTTTATTTCAGCATTATATGCATGTTCATGTTCATGGGGCTATTTTGCTTGTATGTTTGGTGAGAGTAGCATCCTCTTCACCGATTTGAGGGTCGGGGACGTTACAAAGGCCATGAAGTCGAACCAATTGTATGTGGAAGAGGAATTCCATGCAAAGATGAGGGACTTGAAAAGGGAAATTTCCTTAACCCCTGTCTTGCTAACTATATTTATATTTCATAAGTTTTGTACATAAAATGTATGAGGATATGTTTTTTTTTGCACGAATATGATATTACATACTGGTAAAAGTAGTGGGGTTTTTCATATGCAATAAACCACTAATGGTAAATATTGTGGTTGATAAGTCAATATTGGTGTTGGTATTGGTGGCAAGACCAACGACAACATGAGCATGGCTGAATATGTTGATGATGTTGATGAATGTGACCAGCAACACTATGGAGAAAGGGATAAGGAAACAAATCCAGGATCAAAAGTTGGTGAGCGAATTCTGCAATCTGCTGCAAGGGACCAACTAAACTGGTAACTTGTACATGGGAGCCATGCAGGTAATGGTTTGATTATGATAACTGCATAAGTGTTGAAAGAAGATTGGCTAGGGTTCCATCAAATTACGCCCAGTAATCCTAGAATAGTATGCATTTAGATTGAAATGTATTCATATGAATGGCATACTGCCATAGTGTGGTGGAACATGGAGTGTTGACGACAAGAGGTCTCACACCATGTGGTTGTTTAGAAGTTTACCCTACATTCATATAGAAATGTATCATGCCTGTATATGTTGTTATGAGCTTACTAACCCAAAGAAAGTCAGTACTGGTGGTCTTGATTATGGTAGGGCATCCTATATGAGGTAGTCACGATTAGGCCATAGTATGTTTGAATGCATAGTATCCTTGAATCAATACAAGGTAGCATTAAGTGGATATGCATTAAAAGATTTTATAAATATTGTAGTTATGCATTGAATGGATGCATATGAAAAGTTTGAGTAAATGCTGTAAATATGCACACATAAGTGTGGGTGCAAATGTTGTGATGCATTACATGAGTGCATCGAGATACTGCATGTGTTATTATGACTAACCAATGCCATGGAATGATGAATTAATGATAATTCTAGAATCCTTTCAAGAGTTGTTATGAATGCAGAATAGTAAGTGCACGAAGAGGGTAGTCATGATCGATTAGCTGCCGGAATGCTCCATGGAAGGGAAAGATGGTACAAATGATACGCCTGTGAAGTAAGGAGTATCTAAACATTTCATTTAAATTGCATAAATGATGTGACTATACCTTGCAATTTTAGTATGATAATGATTCATGTGAAGTAAATGAGTTTTGCCTTTATTGATGTGATTAACAGATGGAAGTGTTTGAATTCTATAATTCTGAAAAGGCTTCAGTGATTGTTGCAGCAATGAAATGTTATATCCATCGAGACTTACAAATTGTTTGGCTGATTGAAGTTCAGATTTTAGGTAGATTGTTTGGGGCATGGAAATGTGGGTAAGACCATGACAAAGGCCGAAATATACCATGTGAAAGAGCCAAACCACATGAGAAGAGTCTCATGGTTGTGAAAATAGTTTTTGCGCATAATGGGTTGTCAATTTAGACTTGTAAATTTCAGATTTGAGAAATTGTTGATAACTACTAATCACTATTGGCTTGCATAGAATTATGTCAGGAGGACCTGTTGTAAGTGGGAGTTCATGTTATGCTAGTAAGAATAAAAATTCAATGGGCAGAATGGTGCATCTTACAAGAGACCAACAAATGAGGATCACCTCATTGCCAAGCAAATCAATTTCTGCAGTAGACAGAGTTGCAAATTTATATTGAATTTAATTACTAATGCCATTGCTTGGTTATGGAACAATCAAATTTAGATTGTATTAGTAGATGATGATTGACTATTTGGCTACTTGATGAATGTGCCAGGGGTACACATTGCACGAAGACCACGTGTGATGTCCTGCAGGAGCCAAACTTCATGGGGAGGTTCCCCTATCTTGGAAATGGGTTTCAGGTGAAACTCCATTGGACATTTTGGGAATGTCCCATCTGCACTACATGATTGGTAAGCAACATGAGTGAGATGGTATAGATTATGTCAGTAAGACATGTGTGGGATATGGAATGTAAAAAGGAGTTGGAATGGCAAACCGAGGGACTGTCAACTCGGAGAAGGGAGCCCCCATTCCTCATTAACGAAGGAATACTGCATCGACAAATGGATAAGTGTTATGTGACCCTAGCTAAGAATATGCATGTCGAATTGTTAAATTCAATATGCAGAGCATGTTTTGATTTTATTTCCATTATGACAGATTGCTTGAGTATGAATAGGGCCTACATGGCTCACATCGGAAAGGGGTGCACACTTTCCCGATGTTGGGTCATGAAAGGGTTTTCAATATTGACTACACCCTAGGGAGTGGATGCACTCCTGGTGTTTCAATACTTGATAGTGAATGATATGAAATATGGTTACAGTTTTAGAGCAATAACGCTAATGAGTTTGCTTATATTGCTTATGTTGTCAGGGTAAATAGATGCAATTTGGTGTTGCACACTAAAGAGAAAAGGTTAATGGTTATTGTGAGGGGTTGCAGTGTAAGGGTTGATGTGTATAAATGGATGTTATGGATGTTGTGGATATTGTGGGGATGTGATGAGGTGTTGTTGAAATAGGGATGTTATATGCCTGGGGATCCATAGTAGATCCTTGACCTATAAATGGTTGTGGTAAAGTTTCCTTCCCAGTCGGCATGGAGGTGTACTGGCTGGACATTAATCATTTGATGTTGTGGAGAAGCCTACGTGCTGACCTAACATCCAAGTCCATAGGAAATTCCAAAGCTTGCAAAGCAAAGCGGGACCCTGTGGACCAGAGAGGAAACACACAATACAAATAAGTATTGGATTATCTTGCAACTTCTTGCTTATGAATATACATGTGTATATGGTTTGGTTATGATATTCTAAGCTCTTGTTTAGAGATAAAAACCGATGAGAATAAACTAAGCATGTGAATCTATTCAATGTTTGAATATAGGTGTCGCTGGGAGCTAGGACTATGAGGGCATCCTAGGGGTGCATGTGGACATGTGACTATCCTAAAGAGCTCAAAATGAGAAATAATGAAAAAGGTGCTAGTGGGACTGTGAAGGTCCTAGCAGCCGAGAGTTGTAGACAAACAATGTGGAGAGACTCCATGGTTGAGAGGTTTGGGATAGACCATAGACACCAAGTGTCATGGCCAAGAAGGGTTGGTCCAGCATTCACGGTGAAGTGAAAGAGGCTAAGAGCATGAAAACCATGGTGGTGGTGTGGGTTCCAGAATGGAACAAGACAAAGAGGCGAAAAACTCTTGCTGCTCTCTCTTTACTTTTTTTATTATATATATATGCATTTATGAAAACAGAATATTGTTGAATGCATGTATGGCTGAAAATAGAATGTGTTTATTTGCTTAAAATAAATTGTGAATGTTGGAATAGATAATTCCCTGCCCAAGAATGGACATGAATGAGCTCATGTGCCTGTTGGGAAGGCATGAAAAGTATAAAAGTCTCCTAGATAAGACTTGGACTGCCATGCCATTTGGGCAATTAATTGACTGATTTTAATGCCTTTATTATGCTTGGTCTAACAGAATTACAATGATGCCTTTCATAGGTGAGAAAAGTGAAATCCAGTTGTGCACATTGATCATGGTAGAAAACCAAAAGCTATTGGAGGAAGTCTCCTTCAAACAATTGCTAAGACCCAAGAAAATCTTGGAAAGATGCTCAAGATACAGAAAAGGCAGAATGAGATGAACCACCATATTTTACAGGACTCTATTGGTTAGCAAAAGGAGGTAAAAATCCTTCTGGGAGCAATCCATAAGTGAAAGGAAAGTGGATCAATGATGGGGCATTCGTCCAATCGGTCCATTAAGAAACGTTCCAGGCATGAAGACTCAAAGGAAATTGAGCTGGTAAAGATGAAGCAGCCAATAAAATGTTGGAAATGCAGAGGACATCAGTGCTTCCGGAACTGCCCAACAAGGGAACATCAAGAGGGTAGCAGCCAAAAAGTTCCTAGATTTGGGGATGAGCCGAAAGCTGAGAACCAACAGGAGAAGCTTGTAGAAGCCAAGGGGCTTGGCCCTAAAATTTCAAAGTAAATAATTGAACATAGGACAGATCTGCAAAATTTTGAAATTTTGGATGTGTAAATTGTATATGTATTCCTAAGTATTAGAACACCGAGGATGGTGTTATTCCAAGGGGGAGGGGAATGTAACACCCCTGTTTTGACCCCGTTTGCATTAAAAGGTACATGATGTATATATTGTAATTAATCGTGTTGTGGAGCTAAAGGCAAAATCCCCACCATCGATTTGGTTGTGTTATGTTTCGGCAAGTGGAATCGTTGCCGATGGTATATCGTGCTATCCGGCACCTTATAGTTTTGGCATCATGTAAATATCCACTTTAATTAAAATGAACCCAACCAGCTATGTCAACGCAACCATGATGAAAAGGGCATGATTTTCCTAAGGATGAGGGGGGGGGGATTGTTAAACCATGAACCTATGGGGAAAATCCATGTGTCAGCTATTAAAACATGATGGTTGTTGGGAAGTTATTGCTGGGTAGTGGTGGGTGGCAGGACTGTCAGTCCTTTTCCACATGCACACTCCACCAGCAAACTCTTCACCCTAATGTAGGCAGGGAAACTATTACCCATTACTCCATTCTTGCTCATCTCCATGCACGCGCTAGAATTGCTCATCTTCACGCACAGGATTCTCCATCGTTTTCCTTACGTAGAGAGCTGGAGAAACCGTTTACTGTCAACCACAATTTTCTTGTGAAGGAGCCATTCACGATTTGGGTTTGCTGTTATTCTCCCCATGAATTGTGATTTGCTGAAGGTTCATTCACGTGGTGGTTACTGTTGGTTCATCCACGAATTTGGTTGTGGTTGGTTTAATCCACAATTTTGGGTTTTGCTATGGGGGCATTTTTACGTTTTGGGTTGTCGCTGAGTTGTTTTGGCCACACTAGGGCCAAGAACAACTCTGAATCACTTTGCTTGGCCTGAGCTGCATTCACCATTTTTGGTTTCCATCCTGTTTCTTTTGTTTCCCTGCCCAAGCTGCGAGTTGCTTGTTTTGCTACGTGTATGCAGTGGTTGGTCTTCAGACTGTGTTGGAGTGGGGTGAAGGCTTGGTTTGCTTGATAAACCTAGTGTATTTGGGAACCACACAGATAGAGGTAGAGGGTTTCCTTTCTTCTCCGCAACCCCAGAATAGCACTGGAAGGGAGGTCAGGGCCTGTGGGACTGTGTAGCAGAGAAGGGACTGATTTCCTTGTGTTGGGTGTGTGTGGGTATCCTAGAATTCAGGATAGTTCTGGTGTAGGTGTCCTTTGCTTTTCAATGAGCTCACCATCTTAGCATTCAGCCTTTCTCAGCTCCTTGATGGCTTGATAAACCCAACCGTGGCGGCTTGGATGATTTGTGTATCCTTGGCTATGTGTAAGCCTGCTTGTTCCTTATTCCTTGGGGAAATCATGCCCAGCTTGGGGGTGGCAGTTTTGCTGAGAGATTAAGGAGCACGCTGGCCTATGGTTGGGTGGAGCGTTGCAGTGACGTAGCTGGTTGCGGGACAAGTTCTTTATAAGATAAGTATTCTTGACTATTTCGTTTTTGCAATCATATTTACTGTTAATGAATTATGGTGAATATGTTGAATGCTTGAATGTATGGTTTTGCTTCCACTGTATGTTAAACAATTATGCATCTCTACATAATTTTACTTCCAAGCCTTTTTCTTCAGTTTGTATGTATGTACATGTTCATGGGGCTAGTTGCCCGAATGTTTAGTGGTATGGTAGCGTCCTCTTCGCCGGTCGGAGGGTCGGGGACGTTACAGAGTGGTATCAGAGCTCATGTTGCAGCATGGGCCTAAATGGGCCATGAAGAATCAGTTAGCAGAGGTAAGTTTCCCTCTGCCCAGTAGAAATCAGAAGAAATGAGAAATCTGAGTATGACAGAAAATATGACAGGAAATTTAAACGAAATTTTCTAAGTGTTGAAAATGTCGGATGGCTTAGGCTGAAGCCCATACGATACGTCGGAGGACTTAGCCGGAAGCTCCTTCGATGCATCAGACAGTGTAGACGGAATTCCACCCGACGAAAACCACTGAATGAAAATTTTGAGATTGTCCAAGTCTGAGTTTGTTGGTGGAATAGGCAGTGAGGAAACGAGGGCTTCAGTGGTGGGAAGCCGATGGTCTCAACTGGGTCAAGTCAGGCACAGCCGATGTGGAACCCGGAGGAAAATTCTTGAAAAATTTTCTAAGTGTTGGGATGTTTCGGAAGCCTTCAGATGAATATCGTCGAAACGTCGGCTTATTTAGTCAAAATACCATCCGATACAGACCATCGGCGACGATGAGGGATAGAGGAAGAGACAGTTGACAAAGCGACGAGGAAAGGTAGTTGAAGTTGGAGCTGCAGTGTCGGTGGAGATCCCCTGAAGACCGCCAAAACGTCGACAAAAGTTAGTTGATGGAATCGCTGACACAGCGGCGGCAGGAAGAAGATAAAAAGAAAAATTTTGAAAAATTTTGAAGTGTGAGATCATCGGAAGACTTCAGCTAAAGACCGCCGAAACATCGGCAGAGATCTCCGGAAGACTGCTGACACATCGGCGAATATTAGACGATCGAGTAGCCGACATGGCGGCGGAAGGTAGATGATGAAGGCATCGGTACGTAGGCAGGAAAGAGAAGATCAGAGCCGATATGTCGGCTGGGTTGGCATGATTGATCCGACCGGCAGCAGAAAGAAAAGGGAACGGTGAGTCGCAGCAACGGCGGATGAGAAAAGAAGTTGGAGCCAACAAAGTGGCTGGAAAGGAAGGAAGGCGCCGCAATGGCAGCGGAAGGAAGAGGATGAAAGAGCTGATGCGGCGGCGGAAGGAAAAAGGAATTTTTCCAAAAATTTTCTAAGTGCAGGAAACGTCGGGGAAATTTAGATGATTGATCCACCGACACCTCGAAAAACTTTAGAATATCAGTCTGCCGATACGTCAGAAGAATTTAGATGATCGTTCCACCAATGTGTTGGAAGCTTAGTCAACTAGTGACCCGATACATCGAAGCTTAGTCAACTAGCGACCCAATACAGCGGAAGTTTAGCTGGGAAGAGACCCGATTTAACAAAGGAAAATTTTGAAGTTTCAAGCAGGATTTCTCAACGGATTTTAGCGGGTTTTTCAGTGGGATTTTCAACAGTTCCAGTGGATTTTCAGGGCTGGAAAGGAAGAAAATTCTAGGTGGCTAAAGTTGGCATTCCAGACCAGAATACAATTGTGTGTAAAAGTGCATAAATTTGGTGAAAATCGTCATTTTAGAAGTAGTATGATTCTCACACCCGAAGTCAGAATGGAGCATGTGGATAGGCGTTGGAAAGCTTATCCAGTAGGGAAAAATGGAGAATCACCAGAGTTTGAATGAGCAGTAGAAAAGTACTAGTGGTTGTTTAAAAAAAAATGTATTGCTGTCAATATGGACAAATCTGAGAATTGCATGCTGAGAAGTAGCAAAGACCATGAAGTCGAACCAACAGTATGTGGAAGAGGAATTCCATGCAAAGATGAGGGACTTGAAAAGGGAAATTTCCTTAACCCATGTCTTGCTAACTATATTTATATTGCATAAGTTTTGTACATAAAATGTATGAGGATATGTTTTTTTTTGCACAAATATGATATTACATACTAGTAAAAGTAGTGGGGTTTTTTGTATGCAATAAACCACTAATGGTAAATATTGTGGTTGATAAGTCAGTATTGGTGTTGGTATTGGTGGAAAGACCAACAACAACATGATCATGGCTGAATATGTTCATGATGTTGATGAATGTGACCAACAACCCTATGGAGAAAGGGATAAGGAAACAAATCCAGGATCAAAATTTGGTAAGCGAATTCTGCAATTTCCTGCAAGGGACCAACTAAACTGGTAACATCAATGTTGTACATGGGAGCCATGCAGGTAATGGTTTGATTATGATAACTTCATAAGTGTTGAAAGAAGATTGGGTAGGGTTCCATTGAACTACACTCAGTAATTGTAGAATAGTATGCATTTAGATTGAAATGTATTCATATGAATGGCATACTTCCATAGTGTGGTGGAACATTAAGTGTTGAAGGCAAGAGGTCTCACACCCTGTGGCTGTTTAAAAGTTTACCTTACATTCATATAGAAATGTATCATGCCTATATATTTTGTTATGAGCTTAGTAACCCAAAGAAAGTGAGTACTAGTGGTTTTGATTATGGTAGGGCATCCTATATGAGGTAGTCACGGTTAGGCCATAGACTATTTCATTTTTGCAATCATATTTACTATTAAATAATTATGGTGAACATGTTGAATGCTTAAATGTATGGTTTTGCTTCCGCTGTATGTTAAACAATTATGCATTGCTGCATGTTTTTACTTCCAAGCATGTTTCTTCAGTTTATATGTATGTACATGTTCATGGGGCTAGTTGCCCGAATGTTTAGTGGTATGGTAGCGTCCTCTTCACCGGTCCGAGGGTCGGGGACATTACACTTTTGATCTAGAAGCTTCGTGAAGTCTCTCTTTTTCACTCTTTACCAAGGGCACTGCTCCTGCTCATTGATGACAAAGAGGTGCTTAGCAGAACCGCTCTTCAAACAAAGAGGAAAAGAGGTGCCAATGTTTGTCTTCAACACGACTCAGGCGGTGCTGAAGAAGGTACTACTCCTAAGCTTAAGGGTAGAAGTAGTGCTAGGTTTTTATATGAAAGTTTGACATCTGGATCAAGTTTTTCACTTCAAGATTTCGGAATGAGGGAAAAAATGGATTTTTAGGATCTTATCACATGTTGAAGACGAGATTTGGGTGTAACAGGGTATAGTCGATTATGGGCTCAAGTATGTTGTGAATATGAAGATTAAACTAGACAGTTATGTTGATTCGGATTGGGCAGGCAACGCCACTGATAAGAAGAGAAGTTCAGGTTGCTGCTTTAGTTTGGGATCCAACATGATCTACTGGTTTAGCAGGAAGAAGTCCTGCATGGCACTGAGTACAATTGAGGCAGATTATGTTGCCACTTGCTCGACTAGTTGTGAGACAGTATGGCTACAGAAGCTACTAACTAATTTGTTTGATCTGTAAATAGATGCGACTTGTATCTTTTGTGACAACCAGAGTTGCATGAAGTTGCTAGAGAACCCAGTGTTCTATGACAAGTCGAAGCACATCGAGATCAAGTTCCACTATATCAAGGATATGGTGTAGAGAGGAGCAGTGAAGCTCCAGTACGTGGCAACAAATGAGAAAATAACAAATGCATTGACCAAGACTCTAGCCAGAGTGAAGTTCGAGTACTTCAAAGAAAGAGTTGGTGTGATCCAGAATGAGGCCCCTCGAAAGAGGGAGTAATGAGTTCTAGCATAGTCAGAGCTGCATGTTGTGTAGAAACGTAAAAGATCCTAACATTATCCTATGTTAGAGATGAAAAATACCAAAAGACATAGATGCATGAGATATCACATGGGAAAAGAGACAAGTTGTCCTTGAGCGAAAAATATCCTGCCATAGGATGCAGGTTTCTTGGACGTAATTAGTCCTATAAATTGTCCTTGGATGTAATCAGTCCTAGCATAGTACGTAGGTTATCCTTGGATGTAATCAGTCCTGGTATAAGTTATCTAAAGTGTAAAAGATATCAGCGTATAGCATAGGATGTTCAGATGTAATGAGTCATGTGGGTTGTCCTGGAGTGTAGAAAATTCTGGCTTTGTACGCAGGTTGCTCAGACGTAATAAGCACTGGAAGGTTATCCGAACTAAAAATATCCTAGACACAGGTTATTCAGATGTAATAAGTCCTTGAGGTTGACCTATAACAGAAAAGATCCTGGTTTGGTATGAAGGTTATTCAATTGTAAGCATTCCTTGTGTGTGTCTGTTCCCATGTTAGAGATGAGGAGATATGTAATGCACTTGGTGTTAGATTTTTACCATTTAATCAATATGATCTAGGATCTTATCTGAGAGAATAACATGCACATCAATAATCACAAGAGAAAAGAGACATAGAGTTTTCCTTGGGGAAACCATAAAGGAGAAAACCCTGTAACTTCCTTAGAGATAGAATGAGCACCAATGGAAAAAGTAAAACCCAAAAAACACAAAGATGATCTCTGACAACTGTTCTCTCTCGCACTTGTGGAAGCTCATCTTCTCTCACTCATGCACTATGGTTGAGTGAGTGTGTATTTCAAATAGAGAGTCTCACCCTCTATTTATACTATTTTTCCACTTAACAATTACTTACTAGGGCTGACCTCACTAGGAGAGTCTAATAACCCTAGTACCCCTCAACTGTGGGGGATATTGACCTGACTTACAATGGAGGTTTAACCTCTATGACTTTACATGACTCTATTATATTAATGATTCTCCTGATAGGAACATCAGGGTACAATGAAATACAACATAAGATATACAAGTGAATACATTCCGAAGTTATAAATACATCAGCACTCCCTCTTAACTAGGAAGGTATTCTCTTGACACAGTTCATCGGCACAAGTCTTCATCATAGGATCATCATCAAAGTTGGATCATCATCATCACTGGATCATCATCACTGCTCCCTCTATCTCAAGCAAATGGTGATATCTCTCAATTCTACTAGTCATAGGAACTTCTATAGAGCCAACCCTTTTTCATGCTAGTTGTAGGCCTAGTCTCCATGTAGGTATTCTTCTTCAGCGCTTATATCATCGGCATGGTAGGACACACCTACTACCATCTAGGGAAATGCCCCAGCATGATGTATTTGTAACTTCAGAATGTATTCACTTATGTATTTCGTGTATTCTATTTGATTGGTCCCTGATGTTCCTATCAGGAGAATCATCAATGTAAACAAGTCATGTAAAGTCATAGAGGTTAACCCTCCTTGTTGATCAGGGGTTAAAGTCCCCGCAGTTGTGGGGCACTAGGGTTAATAGAATCTCATAGAGAAGTCAGCCCTGGTAAGTTATTGTCAAGTCAGGAATTAGTATAAATAGAGAGTGAGCCTCTCTATTTATCATACAGTCACTCACACTTAGTTGTAGCACATGAGTGAGAGAGAAGAAGCTGGGATAAGAGAGAGAACATCTGTTGGAGATCATCTTACTGTCTTTGGGTTTTTCTGTTGCCATTGGTACTTATTCTATCTCTGAGGAAGTTGTGTGGTTTTCTCCTTTATGGTTTCCCCGAGGAAAATCTTTGTGTCTATTGTCTCTTGTGATTGATTGTTGTGCATGTTATTCTCTCACATAAGATCCTAAGATAATATTGTTAAAATAGATAAAAATATAACAACCCCTACTACCATCTAGGGAAATGCCCCGTCACTTACATCCACTGGCATGGTAGGAAACACCTACTACCATCTAGGGAAAGGCCCCAACACTTACATCCAATGGCATGGTAGGACACACCTACTACCATCTAGGGAAAGGATCTGCACTCACATCCACCGGCATGGTAGGAAACACCTACTACCATTTGGGGAAAGGATCTGCACTTACATCCACCGGCATGGTTGGACACACCTACTACCATTCAGGGAAAGGCTCTACGCTTACATCTAACCATGAGAGGCCCCACCTACCACCATGTCAGAAAGGCTCTACACTTACATCTAACCATGGGAGGCCCTTCCTAACACCATGTTAGAAAGGCTCAGCACTTACATCCGACCATGGGAGGCCCAGCCTGCCACCATGTCAAAAAGACTCTTGGACTCATCACTTCCCCTCGGAAGGAACCTCAATCTAGAGAATACCAAGCTTCTCTATGAAGTATTCAAACTTCACTCTGGCCATTTCTAGCATAGAACCACATCAAGGTTGATTACGTCCAAGGATAACCTACGAGCTTCGCCAGGAATGATTACATCTGAGGACAACCTACAAGACTATTTACATTTGAGCAACCTACGAGTTTCGCCAGGATTTTATGCTCAGACAACCTTCCTCACCAGCTGTGCTAGAAACTCATCACTCCCTCTTTCAAGAGATCTCGATCTGGATTACATACTGGAGCTTCCCTACTCCTTTCTGCATCACACAAAAAATGCAAGTAAGATCAATCAAATCAAATAGTAGTTTTCAAAATAAACATACTACCTCACAAATAGCCGAGAAAGTGGAAACATATTTTTCCTCGGCTGTACTCAACGTCATGCAGGACTCCATCTTGTCAAACCATCAACCCATACTGAATCTCAAACTGAAGAAGCATCCCAAGGTGCTCTTCTACTCATTGACGCTACCAATCCAAATCAACATAACCATGCAAGTTAGTCTTCTGATTCATACCATACCTGAGCCCACACTAAATTGTACCCTTCAGGCACCTCAGAATATGCTTTGCAGTAATCAGGTGAACATGTCTCAAATTCATCAAAAACTGGCTCAATGTGTTCACAACAAAGAAAATATCTGGTCTCGTATTCGTCAGGTACATCAAGGACCCAATCATCTGATGATACATCGTAGCATCAACCGACTTTGATGAGGCATCACTCAATACCTTCAGGTCCAATGCCATAGGTGTGGTCATGGCCTTGCAGTCCATCATCCCAAACCTCTTCAAGATCTCCACTGCATGCTTCCCTTGTCCCAGGGAGATTCCATCTGCATTCGGCCACACCTCCATGCCTAGAAACTAGTGCATCATATCTATGTCCGTCATCTCGAACTTAGCAGCAAGTATCCTTCTTGCAACTTTAATGAGTTCCTCTTTTCCTGTCAGGAGCAGGTCATCGACATACAACATGAGCGTCACTGGTATTCATCCTTCAACCTTGAAGCAAAGGTTGGAATCTTCTTTACTCTTAGTAAATCCTAGATCCATCAGTAATATGTCCATCACGTCATACCATGTTGAACCTCAGGATCTTCTGCAGTCACTCCCTTTGAAACGGAGCATCATTCTCCCTCTGCCTTTTGTACTCTATGTATTGAAACATTTTGTACTGGAGTGACAAGTAGCTTCCTCTACTACTAGTATTTCCTTTTATCCTACGATGTTGTCACCTACTACATGCCGGATCTGGTAGATCCATATGGAAGACACTACAAACTTCCCTTCAGGTCTCAATATCGCATCCTAGACATCATTCTTCTTGAACCGATGCACTCCTTCCCTTTCTTCTTGGTTATTTCTTCATAGCTGGAAGGTTCTGCACTAATGATGTCGCTCAATAGTGTCACATAACTGCATTATGCCTAATACCTCTTTCTTTCTTTGAAACTATCGTCATATTATTTTTTATCTTGGATTATTTCTTGAACTGTCGTCACTTGTTCTTCGGAACAAATCTCATCCTTCTTTTCTTGTAGGCGATTGTACGCGATATTTCCTACAAGTCAAATGCATTAGTTGTATGGTTAGAAACATTTCATAAGGCATATTCATAATGGAAAATTCTTATGCATAAATATATAATCATGCAACTATTTTAGCCAATACAACATTCATCCATATCTCACAGAAACTTTCTAGATGCCTTCCATCTCTACCATGACATTATTGAGATTGTGCACTAATCCAATATGTCAACAAAGAGGTTTCATTCTAGACACGTAGCAATGGAGTGTTGTATAGCACCATGGGCTACTTACCCATCACATGCATATTAGAAGTATACTGTCATTAATGCAAACATTCTATCAAGCATAACACATAACCTGAATATAAACAAATGCATAACAAAATAATATCATGAAATGACAATTGAATACTTATCTTTATTTGTTTCGTGGGTAGACTTCTTCTTGAGCCTTCAGCTTCATCATCTTATTCATTCATAACAGCATCATTTCTTATCCAAATGCTAAGATGGATAAGAGGTTCTTCAAGAGTTGATTCATTTATATTCCTCGTCGCTTGAGGGATCTTCTTTGGATTGTGAGAGCTTGATCTTAAGTTGCTCCAATTTTCTTTTATCTTATTATGAGTCGAGCTTCTTCTTGTGTGCGCTCTTCCCAGAATCTACTGAAGGTAATAACTTCCTTCTGGAACACATTCCTTGAATGAATGAATCCCATGATCCTAGGAGGCCATTCAAGGTAGTTATAACAATATCTTATTCTTCTTCGATTGCTTCGTCATAGCATCGAACGCTTACTTTGGGTGTCTTCAAGTATGACACACATTAAAGGAAATTTGGGGTCTAAAATGGGCCTTATAAGAAAACACGCCAACAATAAGTTCTTGTGAGTTGGAATTAAAGAACCAATAGAATTCCAATAAAATGAGTCAACCATAATGGTTGAATTGACATATTTGTCATAAAAAAACTACTTTTTTGTTTGTATTTTTGACATATCTCCCTATGTTTTTACTCAAATTTCAATCGGGAGAGATCATTGGATGCAGAATTTGATTCTGAATCCAATGGGTGCGGAATTTGATTCTGAATCCAACGGGTACCCACACTACATACTTTTGATGGACCCCGCTACCCCAAAAACAAGAAATACCTGAAAAAATGTGATGATGACATCATCATCACATTTTTTCAGGTATTTCTTGTTTTTGAGGTAGCGGGGTCCATCATCATCACATTTTTTCAGGTATTTCTTGTTTTTGGGGTAGCGGGGTCCATCAAAAGTATGCAATGTGGGTACCCATTGGATGCAGAATCAAATTCCGCATCCAATTAGCTCTCTCAATCGAAATTTGAGTAAAAACATAGGGAGATATGTCAAAAATACAAACAAAAAACAAAAATATTCATTTGTTCCTCATTCCCATGCCATTTTGCATTTTTTTGTGCTTATGGACTTTTGTCCTTCATGAGTCCTCCTGCATGCCTTTCTTTCTGAATTTTTATTCAAGCTCCTCTATCCATAGTGTCCTTTTGTGTGAGAGATGTATTTAATTTTCAACTCACGGATGGAGAAGAACTTTGGCAACTTTGTACTCATATGATTCAGTACTTCGTTTTGATACATATAGCTTTCTTAGGAGATTTTTTACTCTTATTTGTCTTTTGGCTTTCAATTCTTGGCATGGAATTATTTATATATAATATACTGTTTACCTTGCTTCCTTTCCATGAGTCTTTTGCTGTCACCCCCTAAGACATTTTTAAATGTGAGATGGATGGAGCCTCGAAATAGTATTCCAGACTTTTGATCCTGAGTTATTTTACAAGGATTAAGTAGGACTTCAATGTGTTCATAGCCATTCAGGAAAACTGTTAAACTAGAAAAAATTCCTTCATATAACACAATAGTACACAGTCTTATAATCAAGGATTTCAATTAATCCAAAATTCATATGCTCTCCATGCAACCAAAAGTTTGCCTCTTTTTATTAAAATCAATCAAAATCTAAACTAAAAACAAACAGAAGTAAAGTAAATAAAAAATAAACAACCAAATCAATTTATTTATGTACAAGATAATCAAGAAAATAAAAAGCAGCAAGAAAAATAAAGTTGGAGAACTAAACCACTAACTGGTTAGTTCTCTGCCTACCCCTATAAATCTAGTAATTTGTAAGTTAAGGGGCTAGGCTTGACTACAAAATGAAAAATACCTAACCATTATGAAAAACCACATCTACTAGTCTTGAAAAAACTATATCTGAAACTGAAACTACTATTTTACAATCAATCTCATCAGCCTGTGAAAACCGAAGGAGATCGGGCTGGGTGTCTGATGTACTGCTAGCTTCTTTCTCTTGGTAGTTTCCCGGTTCTAGTTCAATTAGATGATTTCCCAACACCGAATTCACTGGTTCGTTTTTTTCTTCCAATTGTGTAACATTGTGCTTCATGTGAGGCTCTCTTAATATTTTAATCTAATGTGGGCTTCCATTATGAGGTAACCAAAGATGTGACCAATCTGATGCAAAGTATCCATTCAGCCTTGCTGACCAATCTCGATTTAAAACAAGTCCATAAACATCAGGGATATCTGCTACTACAATATCAATATACTGGCATACCTTTTTATTGGCATATAAGCAAATCAGGACATCTTCCGTTTCCCCAACTACTTTCACATTGGTCCTATCTAGCTGAGTAACCTGCGAGGTAGTTGGTTTAGGTTGTCCATTGGTCCTTTTGCAGACTGATAATGGCATAACATTGACCGCTGACCGTGAGTCTACTAAGCAATTGTGCACATTATGGTTTAAAATCTCAAAAGTCAAGAGGAAAGTTGGGGTTTTAAACCTAGTCTTACCTCCCGTACTTGCATCGACAATTTCTTCTGTAGGCTGGTTGTTAGTTGGAAGCTCCTCCTCTGTTACTTTAAGTGCTTTTAACAACTTTTCCTTTTGTTGAGGCACATTGCACATTTCAAATAATGAAATATTTTCCTTTACCTTTTTGATATCCTCCACAATGTCATACTCCATCTTATGTTCTGTGAGATTCATTTTTTCATTATCAAGCTTCTCTTCAGCAGGCTTAACAGGCATGTTGATTTGCTTCGGATCTTGACCGGTAATGGTAAATTCAAGAATTTCATCAACAGTGTTGCTCTTATGTAGCTTCTTCACATTCTCTTGCAATTTCTTAATTTTCAGAAGTATTGAATTATCTTTATTTCTTCTTGTTCGAGTGAACCTTATTCTGTATCAAAAAGCAAGACACAATCCCATAACACCAAAGCATCATCCTCTTGTTTTTTTGTAGATTTACCAACCTTTTCTTCCTCCTCATCAGCCTCTGTTAGTTTTGAGTCCAGCAACTGATTCATTACTAATGTTATTGAATTTATCCATTGAGGACAATTTTTTTCAGAATGGGACTGCTGGTGAAAGGTGCAAAAGTTATCCATACCTACCTCCGTTAAGTTCATTGATGCAGGACTGTGTGAGGGAGGTTTGGATTGATTGTTATCCTCTCTTCTCTTGTAGTACGGCTTATACGATTTCTGAGCTTCCTTCTCCTTTTCCAAATCTATTATTATGTTGGAAAGCTTCTGCATCATCTTTACCATCCCTTCAAAGTCATGTGAATGTTCCTCCTTATGCTAAGACAGTAATAAGGCTTTCTTACCAAAATTTTTCTCTCTTGACTGCTCAGAATAATCTTCTATGCTTTCTTTTTCAGCTTCTAATCTCTCAACTTCTTCATAAGTCTCTGACAACATAGGTTTGACTTGCGCCTTAGCAAACATGGCCAAGTCAAGCCCTAAAGTTGAAGTATAATATTCAATTAGAACTTTATCAGAGGGCTTATCAGCTACAGAAAAGTTCTTAAGATAAGCAGCAAACCTTTGGGTGAAACTATGCACCTTTTCTTTTCTTTCTTTCTTCAAAGCACATAAACCTTTCATTAGTGCTGCATGGGTTTTCTGGGCTGCATATTTATTTCTGAATATTCTTTCAAAAGTATCCCAATCTGGGATTGAGTTTGCAGGAAGAGCAAAATACTATGAAGCTGCTGCTCCTTTAAGGGTATGTGGAAAAATTCTGCAAACTACATCTTCGTGTTCTCTAGCCCTCAATCCTTCTATGGCCAAGTAGAAACTTTGCAAATGGTCATCTACTAAAATCTTCTCACTTGGGTCAAACTTGGGCAGAATTTTCTCAAAAGCCTGAGGTAAGTCATGCAAAGGAGGTGTTAGGTTCAAAGGAGACCTAACTTTCCAAGCAAGTGGTGGGTTTGGTGGGTTGGGTTGCTGATTTGCGTTTATGCCTGCCATGAGTCTGGGTGGAGAGTGAGGTGGTGAATGAATATGAGTATTAACAGGTGAACCGTAAGGTGTATCTGGGCCTACTTGGTTTAAAGGTTGTACAACTTCCTCTAAGGTTGTTTCTACAAGTTCTTCCAAATCTCTAACCAACACTGAGTCTTCCAATATAGGGCGGTCTTTCTTTTTATATTATCTTCGGGGTAAGTCAGGGATAATCGGTAATCCTTCAATCTTCTTCACATATTCCCTAGTATGTCTTCTCAAATCATTCACTACTTCGTTATTGGCAGAATACAAATGCTCTTTACCCTTCTCTTCAGGAATTGGATTGGGAAACAAACTGCTCTCAGAACTGTTACCGGTTGAGTAATTTCGAGGAAATGGGTTTCCTTGGCCAACCATGCACTGGCTGCCCTCCTTATAGTGCCAAAACTATTGAGGCCTGGAAAATCACAGGCAACAACAGTAAGGGATTCTCCCTAGTAAACGTTCCCAACTAGCCCATTACTGTTTGGTATGGGGAATCTGTCAGGTTTGCGGTCCGACTACCGTAGGTCAAGTAACAAAAATAAAAGGTTTTACCGGTTGTGGCCTGGTCCACCGTGTATGTTTTATTTTTTTATATTTAAGTATGAGATACAAGTGCCTATCTAAGAATGAAAATTCATAGAGAATACGAGGAGCGATCACATTGTGATGCCCAGGTTCTTACCTCTCATCTTAAACTCTCTCGCATCTAAATCACACACAGCAAGAAATTAAAACTAACTAACTAAACTATCCCTAGGGAGAAAGATTATCATTTAATGAGTAATGTATTACTGCGCATGCATTAAGAAAAATCACAGATAGTTGTTACTTGTTTCAAAACACATGAACATTAAAAGATAGATGAACAACAAGATATCTCATTGTTTATGAAAATCCTTCATTACTCATAGTGGAAATTTCATAGAATAAACCAGAGAACATCCATACAAGAACATAGGTTCAATGAGTTAGAACGATCTCACAGTTAATGGACACAAAGATGAAAATGAAGTAGTTCCTCTTGAACAAATCCATAGCACAACATTTGAACATTACACCAAGCTTTCTCCAACAGGAAAATTGTAATTATCTATTGCAAAAGGAAATAGTTCTTCTTACAACATGTCTTCACAAATCTAACTGGAAAAAAGTCCTATATTCCCTCTAAATTTCCTATATTTAAAAAAAACAGCAAAACCCTTGGGCTTCCCCCCCGGGTGACCTTTGGGCTCCCCCAACCGTTTAATCTCACAATTTTGTCCTTTTGTGAGTGCTCATGATTCATATAATGCATTACATTTCGGATTAAGACTTATGAGTACTTCATAAAACGGGAACAGCTCGGTAACTGATGAACATTTTCCAAGCCTGGGCCTTTGCTGCTATCGATTATGCTTTGTCTTTTATTTGTCCTTTTTAAGATCCCATTGATCTCAGAACATATTTGCCTATCACTTTTCATCCAACTCCCTTCTTCTTTCTCCTTCTTCGCAACAGTAATCATCAAACTAGGTCTAGAGAATCTTCTAAGTCCGTCTGCAATTAAAACGAAAAATTCATCGTTAATTCGGATTGCATCTTTTCAAAAAACGTAAACCATACTAACAGTAAAACTAATCATCAAAAGTGAGGCCCTGTACTGCACTCTCGTTGCAAAAACCCCAAAACGATAAAAGCATCTGAAACCTCCTCCGTCCATAAAATAAGATAAACACACACACAAAATGGCGGGAAAAACCCTCACTGGCAGGAAAACTAAGCATCGGGCAGATAAAACTCCTCGTCGGTGAATGGAAAAACTACAAGTCAGAAGGTTAGTTCACTAAGCCGCCGCAATGGTGGAAACCAAAAAAACTAAGGATCCTGGGTCAACATAAAACGTCGGCGAAATAAAGCATTAAAAGCTGTTGCATTGAAGATTAGAACAACTATAGCATCGAATGGTCAGATTGCTAAGGAGCCACAATGGCAAAAGTCACATGGACTAAGGGTTCTGCAACAAAAAGAAAAAATCGACGAAAGTCAAGACAAACCATCGACGAACAGAACAACTAAGCATCGAGCGATTAGTTCATTGAGGAGCTGCAACGGCGGGTAACAATCAAACTACGGCTTCCGCAATCTAATGAAAACTTTGGCGATTGGAAATTTTAAGACTACGGATCGGCAAAATAAAATAAGGATCTCCGCAGTGTCGGTAAGATAAACAACAAGGTTTCCAAAATGGCGATGTCGCTTGAGACTATAACTCCGATCAACTGTCAAACAACATCCCGATAGCGAAAACAAAAAGAAAAAAAGTCATCGCAAGGCAAAATTTCAAACCAATAAAACCACGGAATCGATGGATTTAAACTTATCCAATGGCTTGTTCTCCATTCGTCCTCCGAAATGGCGGTGATACAGGAGACTAATGCTCCGTTCGCTAGTTAAAAAATATTCTGATAAAATAAAAAGCATAGTCATCGAAAACAATCAAAGGTCTGAACAATAAAAACCACGGAATCGTTGAGGATTAAAACTATCCGTCGGGTCATTCATCATTTAGTTTCCGCAACGGCGGCTGTGTAGGGAACTATGACCCCAAATCAAACCTCAAACAACTTTTGATAGTGTTAAATAAACATCGCAAATTAAACAGTTGATCAATAAACCAAGGAATCGGCGATAGTCAAAACTATCCATCGGGTCGTTCATTGTTTAGCTTCTCCAATGGCGGCTGCATAGAGAACTATGGCCGCGATTCATGTTCAACTGACCTCCAAAAAACCAAATAAAAAAAAATGTTAAGTTTCAAAAGACTTCAGCGGTGCAGCGATAGATGTCACGTCCCCAAGCCTCCGACCGGCAAAGAGGACGCGATCTAATGGCTATAACAGACCGGGCTAACCGCCCATGAACATGTACAGGCTTAAACTTTCATAAAACAAAATGCTGAAAGAGAGAATGCATTGCAGTATAACATGCCTAAATGCAATTCATTTAACATACACAACTACAATTGTAGATTATGCACAGCTATAATTAATTATCCTTGCACAGCGGGATCAACATGCATTTAGACAAGCATTCTTCAACATGTTCATCATTTTCATTAATAGAAATATAGTTGCAGAGGTAAAATACACAAGATCACTTATCTTATGAACGCTTTGCTCCGCAACCAGCTACGTCGCTGCAACGTTCCACCCAACCATAGGCCAGCGTGCTCATCAATCTCTCAACAACGCTGCCACCCCCGAGCTGGGCATGATTCTCCAAGGAATAAGGGAACTAGCAGGCTGACACATAGCCAAAGATGTCCAAAACGCACAGCCAATCCAACAGAGTTGGGTTTATCAGGCCATTAAGGAGCTGGAGAAGGCAAATTGCTAAGCTGGTGAGCTCATTACAGAGCCAAGAACACCCACACCAAAACTAGCCTGACCTCTAAGACACCCATCCAAACCCAACACAAGGAATCAGTCCCTTCTCTGCTACACAGTCCCTCAGGCCCTGCATTCCCTTCCAGTGCTATTCAGGGATGATGGAGAAGAAGGCCAGCCCTCTAGTTCTGTCTATGTGGTTTCTAACACCAGGTTTATCAAGCAACCAAAGCCAAAATCCTCACTCCTCACACAGTCCAAAGACCAACCATTGCACTCAGGCAATCAATTTAGCTAACACAGCTTGAACAATAAAAACGAATTACACAGCCCCATACGTAACAGCAAAAAATGGCTCACAACATGGGGGAAAACACATAGTCTTGAAGCTTATCAGTGAGCACAACTCACAGCAGGGTAAAACGCCCCAAATAGCCAGTGCGTGAGACCAACAGTCAGTGAGACAGCCAAAAGCGTGAATGGCTCTTCCCAGCCATGGTAAAAACACATGAAATCACAAAAACGTGAATGGAAAAAATGCACCAGCAGCTCCCAAAACGTGAGGAAGACAACCCAGTCCCTGGCACTACAAAAACGACCTCCCATCCATGGGAAAAATGAAGCCAACAGCCAAAAACGTGGAATGAAAAACACAGGAAAAACTCCAGCTGCTCCCAAAACGTGAGGAAACTGAAAAACGTGGATGCATAGCAGAATGGCATACGTTTTTGGACATTTTCCTTGCCAAGGAAGTCAGAACACGTTTTTCAAAAATGGGTCTCTGGCCAATTCGAATTTGGTTGCCCATACTCTTCCCATTCCATGCAATAACTAACTCAACCACATTCTGGCAGAAATAAATGATTGGGGAAAAAGACAAGAAAGGTAGTTGACATTTTGATGGGTTCTCTCATAGACATTTGGATTTTCCCCATTGGCCCATAGGTTAAATATTCCACCCCCCTTATCCTTAGAAAATCATTCCCCATTCGTTTTAGTTGCCGCGACCGTAGCTGGTTGTGTCCATTAATTAATTATGATGCATATTTACAGGATGCTGAAACTTAATATGCGCCGCATGCCCCGATATACCATCAGTGACAAATTTAAATCCAAAACATAGCATTGCCGATCAATGGCGGGGCCTTGGCCTTTAGCTCCACACCATGATCATTACAATATATACATCATATACATCTAATGTAACGGGGTCAAAACCGGGACATTACAATAGAAGTAATTTGTTTCTTCTCCGACACTGTGGCTGTAAAGAGAACTAAAACTTTGATTCAGACAGAAATAGACTTCCGATAGCACTGAAACAAATCATCTAGATCAAAGGACAACATTTTCAAATCGAAATTTAAACTCCACGACCCAAAGCATTTGCAGACACGACAATTTTTCGAAAAGCATGAAAACAGTTGACCTCGAAACAATCCAAACTGTAGCAGAGGGAAAAACAAAACAGAGTTCATGAATCCAAACCATTTTAGGCAAGATAAAATCAAAGGGGATCCAAAATTTTTAAAAATTTGGGGAAACCAGTTGCAGCTGCAACATAAACCTAGTACCCCTCAACTGTGGGGACTATTTCCCCGACTTACAACGGAGGGTTAACCTCAATGACTTTACATTAATTTATTATATTAATGATTCTCTCGATAGGAACATCGAGGTACAATGAAATATAACATAAGATACACAAGTGAATACATTCCAAAGTTACAAATACATCAACACTTGGCATGCTCCTAGGAAATTCTCACATAGTGGAAGATGCAAGTTGTCTTGGTGACAGATCCTGGCATGCTCCTATGTTTGTAAAATGCAGGTGGTCTGCATCTGGGCTATGCTCTGTGTGTTTTGTTTGCTTTGTTTTTTGTAGGATAATGAGATGATATGGATATGATGAGATGACGGTAGGAGACACAGGTGATTGCAATGGAAATGTAATGAATGGGTTGTACCTACACGATGGCTTGCTTATAGATATGATCAAGACCTGGATGAGGACTAGTCCTACACCCAACATGAAACATGGTTGGCTTTGTAGAAACTTTTGATGATAGAAAATACTATTCAATAATAGACAAGATGAGGATTATGGAAGCAACTCTGATGATGACTCTGTGATGATCACTTGACCAGATATGTTGATGACTGTGGTGAGAGAGAGAATACCTTCCTAGTTAAGAGGGAGTGTTGTTGTATTTGTAACTTAGGAATATATTCTAATGTATATTATCATTGTATATTGTTGTACCCCCATTAGAGATGTGTTTCCCTCCTTTCGGGATATCATTATTGTACATGGTATTTGAGGTACAACCTCCATTGTAAGTTTGGGCAATAGCCCACAATATAATATTATGTAATGTACTTTTGGAGTCTCTCTAGGAGAATTCATCCCTGTTAGGGTTAGACGTTGGCCCAGTAAAGTTGGGAGGTCAATCACTTGAAGGGTATAGATAGGGAGGCGCCCTCCCTCATTTATACACACTCACACTCACTCAAGTTTGCATGAGGAGAGAGATAAAGACAAGGTGGAGAGAGAGATAGCTGCATAAGATTTCTTCTGATTGGGTTTTTCTATCTTGTGATATTGTCTTAGTGACAGAACTATTCCGAGGAAGTTTGCTGGGTTGTTTCCTTTATGGTTTCCTCGGTGAAAATCTTTGTGTCTTGTGTATCTGCTCTAAAAGAGAAACAACTTGCATGCATGGTAGAATTAGGAGACAACTCCACATACTCAATCCAAGGAGTTGGATCCACATGCTTCCATCTAATCTCGGGAGACACACTACACGTGGAGTACATTCTTGATGTACTTGGATTGAAGAATAACCTACTCTTAGTTTTTTTCCTTGAAGATAAAGGCTTTCGTGTCATCTTCATGGAAAATAAAGCATACTTGTGGTAGAAGAACCAGAAAATTGATACTGCTATTGTTATTGGAGTTAGAGAAGGAGGACTTTACAAGGTCCCAAGAAAGTATATTTCAACCATGAAACATCATACTATTATCCCATGCGAGTTGTGGCATAGGAGGCTTGGACACCTTCAATTCATAGCACTACCTGGTTTGCATCGAATGGTGAAAGGTATGCCTTGTTTTGATTATGTACATGATATTTTTTGTCGGGGTTGTGCTTTAGGAAAGAACATTAAAAAAAAGAAGTTTCCTAGTAGCCATAGTATATCTAATGGAATATTATATCTAGTGCACTCAGATGTGTGTGGACCCATGTCTTCCCCATCCCTCAGTGGGCATCTTTACTATGTTTTATTCATTGATGATTTCTCCCATAAGGACTGGATTTACTTCATGAAAGCCAAAAGTGAAACCTTCTGTAAATTCCAAGAATATAAATCCTTAGTTGTGAATCATACAAATAGTCATATTTGTGCTATAAGGTTTGATAATGGTGGAGAATTTGAATTAAATCCCTTTAATGATATCTGTAGAGATGAAAGCATATGTAGACAATTAACAGTTCCTTACAACCCACAACAGTATGGGGTTGCAGAAAGAAAGAAATGAACGATTTCTGAGTCTACAAAAGCTATGTTACATGATCAAGATCTATCTGCTTATTTGTGGGAAAAAACTACTAGTACAACAGTGTACATGCAGAACATAAATCCGCATGCAGTTCTTGATGAGAAAACACCTGAAGAAGTGTTCACTAGTGAGAAATCAAACATATCACATCTTCAGATTTTTGGATGCCATGTGTATATTCACATACCAAAAGAAAAGAGAACCAAGATGGAACCTTCTGGAAAGAAAGAAACTTTTGTTTCCTATAGTGAGACCTCCAAGGCATTTAGAATATATGTACATAGTGAGAAACATGTTGAGGTTAGTCTGGATGTGACTTTCCATGAGGAGGCAACATTCAAGAAGTCAAAAGAGATTGAATGTGATCTAGAGGAAAAGGACGTTAAGACTCCTATAGAAGAGGACCATGATGATGATTCTTCCCCTTTTGATGTTGATATGGAGAATCCAACACAGCATGCAGAGCTACTTGTCATTGATGAACAAATTGAACTGGTTGATGAACCTCCTACAAAGAGGAGGTCAACATGGTGCCGAGATGTATTGAGAGATGCTGAGAATCATGGAGCACCAGTAGGAACTTACAAAGAGTGTAAGCATCCTTATAGGCACTCAAGATATGTTGCATTGATGAGAAACATCAGTGAATCAAAGCCTTAATTATATGAAGAGGATGCAGAGCAGTAAGTGTGGAAAGATGCTATGATAGAGGAATATCATTATATTTTGAAGAATGATGTTTGGGAAATTGTTCCCATACCTAAGAGGAAGTCAATTGTAACTTCCAGATGACTTTACAACATAAATCATGTTGCAGATGGAAGTGTGGACAAGTACAAATCCAGGTTTGTTTCCTGTGGATTTTCTCAGAAAGAGGGCATTGATTATGAGGAGACTTTTTCTCCAATGGCTAGGTATACCACCATTAGATCTATTATTTCACTTGCATCAGTATTAGGATGGAAGCTTCACCAGATGGATGCTAATACTTCCTTCCTCAATGGTGAGGTGGAGGAAGAGTATTACATTGAGCATTTGTAATGTCCTGGTTTTGACCCTGTTGCAGTAGATGTATATGATGTATATATTGTAAATGATCATGGTGTGGAGCTAAAGGCCAAGGCCCCACCATTGATCGGTCATGTTATGTTTTGGATTTAAATTTGTCACCGATGGTATATTGGGGCATGCGACATATATTATGTTGGTCATCATGTAAATATGCATCTATAATTAATTAAATGAACCCGACCAGCGACGATCACGGCAACTAAATCGAAAGGGGCATGATTTTCACAAGGATAAGGATGTGGGGCAATTTATAAAACCTTGGCCAATAGGGTGAAAACCCATGTGTCTTCTTCCCTTGCTGATTCCAACCACTTTCATTAAGAAAGGCTGCTGGTGGTTGAGGTAGTTAATGGTTTTGGGAGTGGGGTGGCAGGACTGTCAGTCCTCACCCACACGCACACTCCACCAGCAATAAGCTCTCACGCACTTCCAATTTGGGGGGGGGGGGGGTTCTCACCATTTTGTTGTTCATCACTCACGCAGACATTCTTCCACTCTCCCCACGACTGGGCAAAAATGCTCACGCACTTGCAATTCACGTACTCTCCATTGCTGTGCATTTTCACGCAGAGGGATTCTTTCCCGTTTTTCGTCTTCACGCACAGAACCTTCTGGGTTTTACCCACGTAGTTTCTTCCCTCGCGGATTTGCGGATGATGTGGTCGTATCCACTCCCCACCGGCTGATTGTGGGTTCGACATTGTTGCTCACGCTCATCCACAGGCTGGGAGACTATAATTTCTTCCCCACCGTGGTCTGTATATGTTTTCTTGGTGATCTCATGCCCAGGACGGGCTGTGTTTTCCCATGTTGTTGGCTATGGTTGTTGTGGTCTTCCTTACATGTTGGGGACTGTTGTAAATTTTCCTGAGAGTCATTTTGGCCACGATAGGGCCAAGCATGACTCAGAATTCGTTTTCCCTGTTTAAGCTGTGACAGCTGACTTAATTGCTTGTGTGCAATGGTTGGTCTTCGGACCGTGTAAGGAGCAGGGATGGGGGCTTGGGTTGCTTGATAAACCTGGTGGCTGGAAACCACACAGACAGAGCTAGAGGGCTGGCCTTCTTCTCCATCACCCTTGAATAGCACTGGAAGGGAATGCAGGGCCTGAGGGACTGTGTAGCAGAGAAGGGACTGATTCCTTGTGTTGGGTGTGTTTGGGTGTCTTAGAGGTCAGGCTAGTTCTGGTGTAGGTGTTCTTGGCTCTGTAATGGGCTCACCAGCTTAGCAATTTGCCTTCTCCAGCTCCCTAATGGCCTGATAAACCCAACTCTGTTGGCTTGGCTATGTGTTTTTTGTATCATTGGCTACGTGTAAGCCTGTTGTTCCCTTATTCCTTGGAGAATCATGCCCATCTCGGGGGTGGCAGCATTGCTGAGAGATTAAGGAGTAGGCTGACCTATGGTTGGGTGGAACGTTGCAGCGACGTAGCTGGTTGCGGAATGAATTCATCTTAAGACAAGTGATCTTGTCCATTTTTACTTCTGCAACCTTATTTTCTATCAATGTAAATGATGAACATATTAAATGAATGAATGCTTGTTTGAATGTGTGATGTTTCCGTTGTGTCTAATAGATAATTGCATCTGTGCATGATGAATTCTCATGTGTCATGTTTAAGTTCAATGCACATGTTTAAGCATTCTGTTTTTTAGCAACTTTGTGCATGGACATGTTCATGGGGCTCTTAGCCCGGGTGTTTGAAGCTTGTAGTCTCGTCCTCTTCGCCGGTCAGAGGCATGGGGACGTGACAACATCCTGAGGGTTTTGTGATACATGGGAAGGATTTCCATGTGTGCAAGTTGAAGAAAGCATTGTATGGGTTAAAACAAGAGCCTCAAGCTTGGTATTGCAAAATAGACAGTTGTCTTTAGAAATTGGGTTTCTTGAAGAGTGATGTAGATTCAAACTTGTACTTCAAAGTAGTGGAGAACCAACCTCTCGTACTATTCCTATATGTGGATGATATTTTCCTCACTGGAGAGGAAAGACTGATTGCTTAGTGTCAGAGGGATCTTACCTCACAGTTTGAAATGAAATACTTAGTTCTTATGCACTACTTCCTAGGCCTTGAGATTTGGCAGAGGAATGATGAGATATTTTTTTATATCAAGGGAAGTACACTTTGGACATCTTGCACAAATTTGGCATGGTGGATTGTAAATCCATGAATAATCCAATGGATTCCAATTTGAGGAAACTCCATGAGAATGAGACTGGATCAGATCCAGTGGACCCCACATTATACAGAAAGTTGATTGGCTCATTGATGTAATTGATACATTCAAGGCCATACATTTTCTATATAATTAGCATTTTGAGTTAGTTAGTGACTGATCCTAGACACAGACACTTGGTTGCACATAAGCATGTTTTGAAATACCTCCACTGTACAATTGTTATGGTATCAATTATGCCTCCAATGGAGGAGTGTTATTGCTTGGATATACTAATTATGATTGGGGTGGAAACATTGTTGATCAGAAGAGCACTTCTAGATATTGTTTCGGCTTGGTTTGTTCTATGATTTAATGGTCTAGTAGAAAGCAGAGTTCAATTTCCCAGAGCACTGCAGAGGTTGAGTACATTGCTGCTACTATTGCTTGCAGAGAAGCAGTGTGGCTGAGAAAGCTACTTGGAGGATTGTTCGGTGAAAAGCTATATCCTACAATGATCAGGTGTGACAACAAAAGTTATATAAAGCTTTTTTAAAATCTTGTGTTTTATGACAAGTTGAAACACATAGAAATGAAGTATCACTTCATTTGATACATGGTCTAGAAAGGTATTGTAAAACTTCAGTACATAGCTACTGATGAGCAAATTGCAGATGTGATGACAAAGCCTCTATCTGTGACGAAGTTTAGACACTTCCAAGATATGCTTGTTATGGCAGAGAATGTCTCCCTCGCTGAGAGGGAGTGTTAAATGTACAACATAAGGAGTCATTCTCCAGGAGACTTGTGTTGTATCAAGTCCGTAACATATGTTGTATTAATTTAGAAACTTATGTTGTATAAAGTTAAGAGGCTTGTGTTGTAGCAAGTATGAAAATTATGTTGTATTAAGTTCAGCGAGCTTATGTTGTATCAAGCTAGGAAATTGTGTTGTATCAAGATCAAGACTTTGTGTTGTATCAAGGTCGAAACCTTGTGTTGTATCAAGGACATAATCTTGTGTTGTATCAAGATTGGAGTCTTGTGTTGTATCAAGTCCATATTTCTTGTCTTGTATCAAGTTGTGACTTGTGTTGTATCAAGTCATGAGGATATACTATGCGATGTATGGCTAGTCATGGTGGCACTAGGAGCTATAAGTCTCCTTTAACGATTAACTACCCCTAGAGTGATTTACTTTAGCATATGACTATATGACCCGGGGTAATACATATGATCATAGGTTTGGAACGATTCTTCTGAGTATGATATGATAAAGATGATTAATTAGTTAAACACTTATGGACCATGCATAATTTAATTAATGATAAATGAGATGAGCATAGAGATAGAGTAAGGATTCAAATTTCCCATGTCAGACCTCCAGTGAACTCGAATTGCAAAGACCTCAGTTAATTCTAAGATGTGGAAAACAAGTTTCAAGTAATTAAGGAATCTACTCCCCGATTTATGCAAAGTGCTTGTTGTGGATGGCATTGATTGTGAAGCACTGAAGACATTCAATTAAAATCCTAACTAATCAGTTCACATTAAGTTAAAGGAAGTTCACACCAGTGAATTAGTGGAGGGCACATATCTTCAGTGTGGGAGATAATTTTGAGGTGAAAACTTGGCACCAAGTCAAAGAGGGAGCAATAGGTAATGTGTGGATAGTGCACACAATACCCAAAAGGCATGCAACCATTCACTACCTCTCATTGTAAAACTGAATAAGCTTGTTATTAGAGTGTTATGCACTTGGAAAGGCTGAGACAATGTTCCGAGTGATCTCTATTCTATAGTGCTACTTTGATATATCTTATTAGGAAATTTGCAAGTGTTGTAAAATCATTCTATGCAATTTTCTACCATACTCAAAGGATTGTTGGGTTTTTCATCCTCCGGGTTTTGGAGGGTTTTTTCAGGGTACATCATGTGTCTTATGGATTGAATAATTTGTGTGTTTGAATTGTTTATGAGATCTACATGCACTAGATTTGTTTATCAAAAGTTTTAAAGTTCAAGTATCTTCAATTTTTGCTCAAGCATTGAGATGGTATCAAAGCAAGGGAATGCATGAGCTTAGTTTTGTGCAAACATTCTAAACCTACACAGATCTTGAAGCATTGAGAAAATATCTTGAAGTAATGGAATCAATATCCTTCTGACTGGAATACTGACTTGAAGGCACATCAAACTTCAACACATGGAAGGGGAGAGTGATCAACATTATCGAAGAGCATGATATTGATTTCTTTGTGACCACCATGATCGAAGAGCCTACTACAAATGCAGGAAGAACCAATTACAAAAAGAATCAAGTAAAGAAAAAGAGGATCATATATGACTCTGTGAAGGACAACCTCATGCCGGTGATCACACCATTGAAGACAACAAAGGAGTGTTTTGACACACTCATGAATCTTTATGAGAAAAAGGCCCCTAATCAAAAGAGGGCTTTGAAGAACAAGTTGCGCAACATGAAGATGGAAAGAGATGAGACTGTAGCTTCCTTCATCACAAATATATCACATGTGAAGGATCAAATTGCAAGCATCGGCGTGGAGACAAATGAGGATGACCTTATTCAAACCACCATCGACGGGATCCCCTCCTCATGGGAGACCTTTCTTGCTACGATAAATGGAAAAGAAGAGCATACTAACTTCGAAAGACTTGGTATGATTTCATTCAAGAAAATGGCGCATCTAAAACAAAGTTGTGAGAACTGAGGATAATCTTACTCTCACAACTAGAACCAATAAAGGAGGAAGTCATTCGATCCTAAGAAGACAGAGATCAATAAAGGTTTTGAAAAATAAAAGCTTCTATGCTTTTATTGTCAAAATACAGGAAACTTTGTACAGGATTTTCGTGCGAGGAAAAGTAAAGAAGGAAGATTTCATGCTTCCACCACTGTAGAAGAAACTTCCAAAGAAGACGCATTCGAAGAGAAAGAGACAAGGAGGGAGTATTACCTCATCTCTGCATTGTCTAGATATCTCATTGCAGGAGAATATACATGGTTGATTGGCAATGGTTCTTCAAATCACATGTCAGGATACAAGGGTGCAATCTCCAACCTAAAAGAGAAACAATTTGAATGCATGGTAGAATTGGGAAACAATTCCACATACTCAATCCAAGGAGTTGGATCCACATCCTTCCAGCTAAGACCAGGAGACAGACTATATGTGGAGGAAAATATTTATGTCGTTGGATTAAGGAAGAACATACTCTCTGTTTATGTACTTCAACATAAAGGCTTCCGAGTCATCTTCATGGAGAATCAAGCATACTTGTGGCCGAAGAACCAGAACATTGACACTGCTACTATAATTGGAGTTCGAGAAGGAGGACTTTACAAGGTCCCAAGAAAGTATATTTCAACCATGACAAATCATACTATCATTCCATGCAAGCTATGATATAGGAGGCTTGGACACCTTCACTTCAGAGCACTACCTAGTTTGCAACGAATGGTGAAAGGTATGCCTAGTTTTGATTCTGTACATGATACCGTTTTTCGGGATTGTGCTTTAGGAAAGAATGTTAAAAAAAAGAAGTTTCCTAGAAGCCATACTATATCTAAAGGAAAATTATATTTAGTGCACTCAGATGTGTGTGGACCCATGTCTTCCCCATCCTTCAGTGGGCATATTTACTATGTTTTAGTAATTTATGATTTCTCTAGTAAGGTCTAGATTTACTTGAAAGCCAAAAGTGAAACCTTATGTAAATTCCAAGAATACAAAGCCTTAGTTGAGAATCATACAAGTAGGCATATCTGTGCCCCAAAGTCTGATAATGGTGGAGAATTTGAATCAAATTCCTTTAACGAGCTTTGCAGTGATGCATGGATATGTAGACAGTTAGCAGTTTCTTACAACCCACAACAGAATGGGGTTGTAGAGAGAAAGACCTGAACTGTTTGTGAGGTTGCAAAATCCATGTTACATGATCAAGATCTATTTTCTTATTTGTGGGCGGAAGCTACTAGTACAACAATGTACATACAGAAAAAAGTTTGCATGCAGTTCTTGATGGGAAAACATCTGAAGAAGTGTTCACTAGTGAGAAACCAGACATCACATCTTCGTATTTTTGGATGTCCTATGTATATTCACATACCGAAAGAAAAGAGAACTAAGATGGAACCTTCTATCAAGAAGGGAAATTTTATTGGCTAAAATGAGACCTCCAAGGAATTCATAATATATGTATATGGTGAGAGACATGTTGAGGTTATTTAGGATGTGACTTTCCAAGAGGAGGCAACATTCAAGCGGTCAAAAGAGCTTGAATGTGATCCAAAGGAAAAGGAGGCTGAGACTCCTATAGAAGAGGATCATGATGATGATTCTTCCCCTTATGATTTTCAAAAGGGAGAATCGAACAGAGAAACCAGAGCTACCTATCATTGATGAACCAATTGAACTGGTTGATGAACCTCCTACAAAGAGGAGGTCATCATGGTGCCAATATGTATTGAGAGATGATAAGAAGCATGAAGGACCAGTAGGAACTTCTAGAGAGTGAAAGAATCCTAATAGGTACTCAAGATATGTTGCATTTATGAGCAACATCAATGACTCAGAGCCTTCATCATCTAAACAGGATGCAGAGAAGCAAGTGTGGAAAGATGCTATGACAGAGGAATACAATTCTATTATGAAGAATGATGTTTGGGATATTGTTCCCAGAACTGAGAGGAAGTCAATTGTAACTTCTAAATGGCTTTACAAGATAAAGCATCCTGTAGATGGCAGTGTGGATAAGTACAAAGCCAGTTTTTTTTCCAATGGATTTTTGTTTGGGTACATAGGGTACTCCCAAAAGACCGAACACCTTGAGCAACCACTTCACACAAATAGATCACAGATCAACATACCGATGTTTGTCACAAGGTTAAAACCCTCGAGAGGGAAACAATCCACGGCCCCAGGAAAATAGCTACTTGGAGCAATTTATTATGCAAAAGAAAGAAAGTTACATATGAGCTTCTCATAATTGATCAACTAGCCAAGGACCCTCCATGCTCTTTAAATAGAGATCATGGACCAACCGGGTGTTAAGCCACGGATCAATGGTAGGTATGATCTAAGAAAAGTTGAACCATTGGATCACTTTATGTCTAAAGCATATTGTGACCGTCAGAATAGAATATTTACAAATGCATACTAAAGAAACACACTTTACCTAACGTATATATTATAAAAGTTGATCTTAAATAACTCCTAAGTGTCTAAATATCCTAACATCCCCCCTTAAGAACAACTTGGGATAGGATTGAAGGATTTACAAAAGTGACACTATTAAGAGAAGGAATGAGGCATTAGAGCCTATCCCCCCTGAAGGACACATTCCTGGACTCCTAACATAGATCGAAGTTTAGAAAACTTCGCTTCTATAAGAGACTTGGTGAAGATGTCTACAACTTGATCATCTGTAGGGCAATAGAGCATTTCAAGAACATGATCATGAACAGGATTTTTGATGAAGTGCATGTGTAGCTCAATGTGTTTGTTGCGTTGATGTAGAACTGGATCCTTGGCAAGCTTGATGGCACTTTGATTGTCGCACCAAAGTGGAGTAGGCTGCTGCTACTCGAATCCAAATTCTGAAAGGATCCATCGAAGCCATAAAGATTCCTGACTGGAATTAACTACGGCCCAATATTCTGCTTCTGCTGAAGAAAGAGCAAGAGTTTGTTGTTTCTTACAAGCACAAGTGATAGGTCCAAATCCCAAACTGAAAACATAACCTGCAGTAGAATTTTGATCATCAAGATCGTCGGCCCAATCTGAATCAGTGAAACCAACCAACAAAGGTTTCTCCCCTGTACTGTAATGAATCCCAAATTGAATTGTACCTCGAATATATCGAAGTATTCTTTTTGCTGCTTTCCAATGACTTTCATGAGGTGTTTGCATATAACAGGCAACATGACCAACAACAAAGAAAAGGTTAGGACAGGAATGAGTCAAGTATAAGAGACTACCAACAAGCTGACGATATAAGGTGGCATCTACTTCAGGGGAAGTACAAGTGGCAGAAAGTTTGACTCCAGACTAGAAGGGAGAAGGGACTGGTTTACAATCTTCCATGTGAAAGCGACAAAGAAGGTCACAAGCATACTTAGACTGGGAAAGAAATATTCCTTCTTTGGTTTGCAAAACTTGGAGACCAAGAAAATAATGCAAATGTCCTAAGTCTGACATTTCAAAATTTTTCTTAAGATTGGATTTCACATGGGTTATAAGTTTAGGGTCACTACGAGTAAGAATAAGATCATCAAAATAAAGAACAAGTATGATGAGATAGTTTCCTACTTTATTAGTATAGACATTGGGGTTAGAATGGCATCTAGAAAAACCGGTGTCAAGGAGAAAGCTATCCATTTTGGCATACCAAGCTCTAGGAGCTTCCTTAAGGCTATATAAGGATTTCTTAAGGAGACATACAAGGATAGAGTTATCCTAAACATATCCAGGAGGTTGTTCCATGTAAATTTCCTCCTATAAATCACCATGTAAAAAGGCAGACTTGACATCCATTTGATGGAATTCCCAGTTATGTAAGGCTACAAGGGAAAGAACAAGGCGGATGGAATTCATTTTTGCAACAGGAGCAAAGGTTTCATTGTAGTCAATCCCTTCAACTTGGGAAAAACCTTTGGCAACTAACCTTGCCTTAAGTCTTTCAACACTTCCATCTAATGCATACTAAGTTCTATAGAACCATTTACATCTAACAAGTTTTCTTCTTTCTGGAAGAGGAACAAGATCTCAAGTATCGTTCGCCATTAAGGAATGATATTCTTCATCCATAGCTGCATCCCAATCTGAATTTCCTGAAGCTTCTACAAAAGTTTCTGAATCATGATTCCCAAAAACTTGAGCCAAAAGAGAAGAGGCTCATTGAAACTGAGAACGTGCTCGACGTTGATCTCTAGGATCACCAGCAAGATCACAAGCTGCTTCACATATTAAACGGACCCATCGAGGAAGCATTGGTGCTGGTGCAATTGGAGGAACATGAGCAGGAGGAGGTGGATTTTCATCCTCACTATCATCATCAGAAACTGGAGTTGGAAACCTGTCAAGGAAGTTGGAAGAAGAAGAAAAAGAAGGAACAATCGCCGAATCAGGCTTGTAGACCAAAGATGACACACCCGCCAAGTTAGGCTTGCAGGACAAGAAATTTTCATCAAATTTAACATCTCTTCTAATGATTATATCATGAGAATGTGGTTGAAGAAGTCTATAGCCTTTTACATCTTCAGAATATCCAACAAATATGCACTTTTCACTTTTAGGTTGCAATACTTTCCGTTTTTCATCTGGAATGTGAGCCCATGCTTCACAACCAAACACACGGAAGTGACTTACATCTGGTTTAATTTTACTCCATGCTTCTTCTGGTGTTATACCTTGTAAAAATTTAGTGGGTTTGCGATTAACTATGTAATTTGCATAATTTATGGCCTTAGCCCAATATTGAAGACTTAGTCCCTTAAATTGGATCATACAATTAGCCATTTCTTTTAAAGTGTTGTTCTTTCATTCAGCTACACCATTTTGTTGTGGTGTATATGGAATAGTGTACTGTTGTTGGATTCCTTGTTCAGTGCAGAAAGTAGTGAACTTGTTGTTAACATATTCTCCTCCATTGTCAAATCTTAACTTAATAATTTGAGGACCATATTGTTTTTCAACAAGGACCTTGTAGGCCAAGAACATGTTAAATACTTTTCTCTTAAGTTTTAGGAAGTAAACCCAAGTGCGTCTGGAGTAGTCATCAATGAAAGTTAAGAAATATTTGAAACCAGAAAAGGAAGCAGATGGAAGAGGACCACACAAGTCACTATGCACAAGCTCCAAGGGAACCGAGGCGTGCCAAGAGGCACGTTTGTCAAAACCGTCTCGCTGATGTTTTCTGAGTACACAACTGGAACAAACACCATCCTTGCAAGATACCATTGGAAGACCAGTTACCATATTGTCTTTACATAGTTGTTGCGATGAGTGATAATTTAAGTGACCAAATCACTCATGTCAAAGGATGCTCAAGTTATCACTATGAGCAACAAAAACTGAAGGAAAAGGTGATGACCCAAAGTTGTTAAATTTATACAACCTGGTAATATCATCAACAGTTTCAGTAGCAAAAAAATTTTGAGGATTTTTAAAATCCTTTATTACAACTTGGTGAGGTGTAAACGTCACAGTTTTACCTTCACCTGAATGAGTAATTTGATAGACTGATAACAAATTGCAGAAAATTTGAAGAACACATAGTACATCACTGAAATGACCATTTTCTACGGGAACTGTTCCAGATCCTACAACACTTAGAGATCTATTATCACCAACAATATTTGTTTGGTGTTACATTCATGCATAGTAGAAAAGATGGCTTGATCCTTATCCATATGATAATATGCTCCAGAATCAATGAGCCATTCAATTGAAGTAGAAGAAGAAGATGCAGTATAAGAGTAACCAGAAGCACAAAGTGCATGTCCATGAGAGGTAGATTCTGAAAACGAATCTAGGCTGATGTGGTGCTTCTTCATTGCTGCTTCCAAGGCTACCATCTTCTTAAAACACTTAGATTCATCATGATTATCTTTCCCACAAAAATTGCAATGACACTTAGTCTTCTTTTCTTTTGGCTTGGATCCTTTATCATTTTTTTAAGAAGGAGCTGACTGAGAGGGTTTGAGATCCTTGAAGTTTGGCTTATTATTGCGAAAATTCTGTTTCTTGGGAGGCTTGGACTTTTCTTTCTGTTGGGACAATAAGGCTTTCCCAAATGTATCTGCATTGTTAATTATTCCAAGATGAATGAGCTTATCTTGCTCTCTAATTAAGGAATCACAAAAGGATTCAAGACCAGGCTCTTGATAGCTAGCTTCAGTCAAGGATTCTTTCATGAAGTAGAATGTAGATACAAAAACAGAATATGTAGGTCCAAGTTTGAAAAGAATATAATAAATACATTGTTTGTCTTCTTTCTTAATCTTACATTCTTCACATAAGAGTCTAAGAGTTTTATACTTAGATAAATAGTCTTGAATGCATGAAAAATCATTTTGATTCAAGAAAATCAACTCATTCTCAAGTTGATGACCCCGAATTTCATTGTGTTTACTAAACACAAATTCCAACTTTTCTCAAGCTTTATCACGTTCATCAATTCTAGTTATGTGGAATCGCAATTTAGTAAAGATTGACATCCCAATTAATCCACGAGCTTCATCACATCTATTTTCCCATTTAATTTTCTTATCATCATCAGTGGGTTCTGTTTCTTTCCCTGAGGTTATCTTGAAAAGTCCCCTACTTCGTAGAACATCCTCCATACGATATTTCCATGAGAAATAGTTAGAACTTATAAGTATAATATCACAAGGGACGGCCATACAGTAAAATAATGGCTGAAAGAATAGAAACTAAATGTCTGAATGCAAAGAGCTCGAAAAAATATTCAGTTTTAAAAAAAACGGCACTGCAAACTGATTTTGGATGATGAAGTTATGCTTGATCAAAAAAAATGTTGAAGATGTCCCCAATAGTGATGTGGCAGATATTAACTTGACCAACTAAAAAAAAGAACCCCCCTCTTCCCAGAATCAACCTTTGACAATCACTTTACAATAAAGTTGTTTTTAAGTGAATCACTTTTGTAGAATAAGTGATGTTCACTTTTACAATAATGTTACTTTAAATAGTGCAAGAATAAATTAAAAGACTTAAGTGACTTCACTTTTTATTTTATTTTATTTAAGTGAGATGCACTTTTACAATAAATTAACTTGAAAATAGAAATTGCATGCACTAAAAAGTAGCTTAATAAAACTTGAACTCAAGACATATTAAGGAATAAAGCAACTTTGGACCAAGTGAGCTAAGTTTAAAAGGTACGTAAAAGAATGGAAAGAAGAAGGGGCCTTTTTTTTTTTTTACTCTTTTCTCTCGTTCTCCATGCTTGCCTTTTTTTCCTTCAGATTTGCCGAAATTGGTGTTTCTGCATCAAACGGAAACGGTTTTCGGTGAAACGAAAACTATTTCAAAATGGAAACGGTGCTCCAAACGCAATGGAACAGCGCCCACAGACCGCAAATGCACAGAAACTCTAGAACCAGAAACCATTTCAAAGTTTCGGCAACACCGGTTCCAGATCTTGATCAAAACCAAAAGCGACTCTTCATAAACGCTCTGATACCGTGTTCGGGTACACAGGATACTCCCAAAATACCGAACACCTTGAGCAACCGCTTCACACAAATAGATCATAGATCAACACATTGATGTTTGTTACGTGGTTAAAACCCTCGAGAGGGAAACAGTCCTTGGCCCCAACCAAATAGCTACTTGGAGCAATTTATTATGCAAAAGAAAGAAAGTTACATATGAGCTTCTCACAATCAATCAACTAGACAAGGACCCTCCATGCTCTTTAAATAGAGATCATGGACCAATCGAGTGTTAAGCCACGGATCAATGGTAGGTATGATATAAGAGAAGTTGAACCATCAAATCACTTTATGTCTAGAGCATATCGTGACCGTCGAATTAGAATATTTACAAATGCATACTAATGCATATTAAAGAAACACACTTTACCTAATGGATATATTACACAAGTTGATCTTAACTAATTCCTAAGTGTCTAAATATCCTAACGCTTTTCTCAGAAAGAGGGCATTGATTATAAGGAGAATTTTTCTCTAGTGGCTAGGTATACCGACATTAGATCTATTATTTCACTTGCATCAGTATTGGGCTCGAATCTTCACCATATGGATGTGAAGACTACCTTCCTCAATGGTGAGGTTGAGGAAGAGGTTACATTGAGCAGCCTGAGGGTTTTGTTATACATGGGAAGGAGTCCCATGTGTGAAAGTTGAAGAAAGCCCTGTACGGGTTAAAACAAGCTCCTCGAGCTTGGTATTCCATAATAGAAAGTTATATACAGAAACTAGGTTTCTTAAATAATGATGTAGATTCAGACTTGTACTTCAAAGTAGTGGAGAACCAACCTCTGGTACTAGTGTAATATGTGGATGATATTTTCCTCATTGGAGAGGAAAGACTAATTGTCGAGTGTTAGAGGGAGTTTACCTCAAAGTTTGAGATGAAAGGATTAGGTCTTATGCACTACTTCCTAGGCCTTGATATTTGGTAGAGGAATGCTAAGATATTTATATCTCAAGGGAAGTACAATGTGGACATCTTGTGCATATTTGGCATGGTGGATTGTAAATTCATGAATACCTCAATGGATTCCAATTCGAGGAAAATCCATGAGACTAAGATTGGATCGGATCTAGTGGACCCCACATTATACAAACAGTTGATTGGCTCGTTGATATACTTGATACATTCGAGGCCAGACATTTGCTATGCAGATATCATTTTGAGTCAGTTCATGATTGATATGAAAAACATTGCAAATAATAAAAACCATACATCTAAACCATAATAAATAAATAAAATTAAAATAATGAGTTAAATCAAACCAATAAATCCATGACTATTATGAAATTAAACCCACAGATTATGACAATAAACCCAACGACAAGTGAAATAAAAAATGACGCTCCAACCACCATAAATTAAAACATCATATTGAAATGAAAACCTGACTACGAGGGTTAGAAACAAAGGAAGACACGCATAGTGTTTTACACTCGGTGCAGAGAAGGAAATATACCTAGCAAGATGAAACACGCATAAAAAGGAGGGAGAAATTCGTATGTACGGCTTTCCCATCGAGGAAAATCCACACATAAGGGGTTGAACTCATTTGTACGGTCCACGTGGAAGAGAAAAAACTCCCAAGAAAATTAAAAGACGCCCTCAAACAAACAAATACACCCTTGAGACGGACAATTTCAAACTTCAAAGAAACATATATGGCCTCCAACATTGATATCTTGTCACGCACAACAACAAAAATGTAGAGAAAAGGATCCGAATAGGGAAAAAAGGAAGTCTATACAACCCGTACAACTATTAAAATAATGTAACTTCAGAAGTTATTTTATTTGTATTATTGTTATTCCTCGTTTAGGAGATGTCATTGATGTAATTGGTCATGTAAGGGTCATTGAAAGGATCAATGTAAACCTCTGGATGTAAGTCAAGTCAATAGTACCCATGAGTCATTATAATAAATATTATTTTGGTATTTTACTAGACAAGTTGGCCCTGTCAATTAGACAGGTCGACCCAATTAGGTTTTAGGCCAAGTCAAGTGTCAAATATAAATAGTGAGGTGCCTCCTTCATTTGTACACACTTCAGTCAAGCAAGTTTTCTAGAGAGAGAAGAAGAAGTGCACTCAAGAGAGAGGATTTGTCTTGGGGTTTTACACTGTCTTGGTTGAGTTCTATATGGAGGAATTTTGCGGTGTTTTCTCCCTTCTGGTTTCCCCAAGGAAAATCTTTGTGTTCATTGTGTTGTTGTGCTTCTTGTTATTTCGGTGATCCTACCATTTTGAATTGTTTTAGAATATCATCTAAGTAATTTAAGGAAAACTAACATGGTATAAGAGCCACCTTAAAAGAAGACATTGTGAAACTAGGGTTTGTGTTTTCGAACAATTCCCTCGACATATCAACCAGAAAAGAGGGCTCACTCAACTCGCCTTAGGAGGGCACATCTTTCCTTAGGAGGGCACATCTTTCTATGAAAACAGAACTGAATTCTAAGAATAGAGAATAGCATCCAAAGAAGAGAAGTTGATTGACAATGAATATCAAGCTTTGGCATCCCATACCAAAGGCAAGAACAAGAGAAAGAGTCATGATCATCCTCCCACAAGAACTCAAGGGTTTCAAAAGAATAAAAGGGTCAAAAGGGATTTCTCATCTTTTAAATGTTTCACTTGCCACAAGATGGGACACATCTCTAGAAACTGTATCCTGAAGGAAGAACGGTTCAAGAAAGGGAACAAAAGGTTCCAATCCTATGCAGATGAAGATGATGATCAAGAGAATGAGAAGAGAAATAGAGAAGATGAAGATTCTTATGCAGAATATGTTTTGATTTCAGCCCTCACTTTAAGGTTTGTCATTACACCAAAACCTACAAATGTTGATGAACATTTGAAACCCAGCACAAGGCCCTATCACTAGGAGTGGCGATTAGTCCACTTGTTTTATATTCCCAGAGATGTGACATTTATACCATGTGGAGGTTGTACTGATACTCCAACACCCCGCCTCCAGCGTAGGCTCAGGGGAATTGAACCTGAGACCTATGCTCTGATACCATTTAAAATTGAGCACATAGATATATGTATCAACACACAACTCACATAATAGATCATACAATTTTACTCAGGAATTGAAGAATGAAACAGTGCAAAAAATGGCTTGCAGTTGTGTAATGATTTCATTAATCAAAAGTAATTAGATAATTAATTACAATGTATCACATTGGTATTAATAACCAGTCAATTTGAATGCATGAGAGAGGAATTCCAATTGATTGAATCTACTTAACTGAATGGATAACTAGACATGTCTAAATCACTATCGTAGTCTAACTAGTTAGTTCCAGTTGTCCAAATCTAAGCATCAGTCAGTTAGAATCAGTTAACTAGTCTAACTGATTATGGTAGGTGAGGAAATGTGCCTTCCCACATGCACTTCATCAATGAATGGTGCTAACTGAATGTAACTGAATGTAACTGACTCCTAATTAGGCTTAACTAGTCACTAACTGAACTCAACTGAAGGAGGTTGGTTCTAGCATTCCCAGTGGCTCCTAAATTGTGGGGATTGGTCTAGGAGGCTCCTAAACTAATGCATGCAAGTACAGTTAGTGGCAGTTAGCCTCAACTAGTATTCCCCACACTCTAGTAACTGGTACATGTGGCCCAATTAGACCATGTGGACCCAATGATGCCAGTGACTAAATATAGACTGAAAGAATCCTAATTTAGAGACAATTAACCAAATTGGACAAGGGAGGATTATAATCCTAACACTCATAGGATCAGTTTCACATGGAAGTGATACTTGGCTAGTATATAGTGGTGTCTCCAAGCATATGACAGGTTACAAGGACTCTCTCTCATGTCTTGTACAAAATGATTCCCCATGCAAAGTAAATCTTGGAGATGATTACCAATATCCCATCAAAGGGATGGATAAGGCCCCTTATAAGCTAGACTCCGGAAAGTCCATGAAGATGAAGGATGTTTTATATGTCCCAGGGTTAAAGAAGAATCTCCTTTCTATATTATCTTTAGATAAGAAAGATTTCAGAGTTGCTTTCGTAGATGGTGAAGTCCTCAAATGGTCAAAATGGGAAAACTATAGATAATTTAGTGGTGATTGGAGTTGAAGAAGGAGAACTCTACAAATTAAAGGGGCATGGAGATTCAACCTTGATTTTTAGCACCATAAGCCCATGCTAATTATGGCACAAAAGCATGTTCATATGCATTACAAGGCATTTCCAATTGTGAGCACGGTGGTGACAAGTTTACTAGAGATCCAGGTAGACCATGAAGGACTGTGCAAAGGATGTGCACAATGAAAGAATACAAAGAACCATTTTCCAAGTAGTAACAGTAAAGCAAAATGGATCTTAGACATTATTCACTTAGATGTATGCTGACCAATGCAAACTACTTCACTAAGAGGGTATGTTTACTATGCTTCCTTTATTAATGATTACTCCTGCAAAACTTGGATCTATTTCTTGAAGAAGAAAGATGAAGAATTTGAAAAGTTCAAGGCATTTAAGGCTCTTATGGAAAAACTCTTTGAAAAGAGGATTAAGACCTTAAGTTCAGACAATGGAGGTGAGATCACATCAGGTGAACTCAATGATTACTGCAAAGAAGCTAGGATTAAGAGGGAGCTAACTATCCCTTATAATCATCAACAAAATAGTGTGGTTGAAAGGAATAATAGATCTATCATGTAAGCAGTAAAATCCATGATCCATGATCAATATTTACCTATGTACCTACGGGCGTATGTAACTAGAACAACCATCTATGTACATAACAAAATCTCTCACAGTGCTCTTGGGAATAAGACTTCAGAAGAAATGTTTATCGAAGAAAATATTGAAGTCAGTCACCTGAAGATATTTGGTTGTCCGATATACATACACATTCCCAAGGAGAAGAGATCGAAGTTGGACCCTTCAGGAAAGAAGGGAATGTTTGTAGGATATAGTGAGCAATCAAAGGCTTACCAAATCTATATCCCAGGTACCATCAAATTGAACTAAGTAGAGATGTCACATTTGATGAAGATACAACTTTCAGAAAATCAAGGAAAAATCAAGAAGATGAAGAGGAGCATGAAGCTCCTAGATTTTTAGAAATCTCCTAACCAGTAAAAAATGATGAGGAAGAACAGATGTCTGAGGATCATGACATGACATAACCTTAGCGACCCGAGGAGTTACCTAGTGAGATGATCTCACACAAAAGAAGGCTTATTTGGGCACATGAGATAATTGAAGATGCAAAAAGATATGGTGTTCCAGAAGGAACCCTCAAAGAAAGTAAGAAGCCAAAGCCATACCCCAATTATGTGGCTTTGATGTGTAATCTTGTTGACAAAGAACCTACATGCTTTGAAGAAACAACAAATCAGAAGGAATGGGTAAATTCTATGGTCGAGGGATACTGGTCCATTATAAAGAACGATGTATGGGAAGTAGTACCAAGACCGAAGAATAAGTCAGTAGTATCATCAAAATGGATCTACAAAACAAAGCATTCAGTAGATGACAACATAGAAAAGTAGAAGGAAAGATTCGTAGCTCGTAGATTCTCTCAGAAGGAAGGAATCAAATATGAAGAGACCTTTGGACTAGATGCAAGGTACACCTTAATGAAAACCATCATTTCCTTCACATCCAAGATGAAGTGGAAGTTACATCAGATGGATGTAAAGACAACCTTCCTAAATGGTGTGATAGAAGAAGAAGTATACATTGAGAAACCACAAGGATTTGAGATAGATAACTAGAAGACTCATGTATGCTGACTAAAGAAGGCATTGTATGGGTTGAAGCAAGCACCCAGAGTATGGTACAAAATAATTGATGGCTTCCTGATGAGTTTGGGATTTACCAAGAGTCAAGCAAATTCCAACCTTTAATATAAGGTTGAGGATGATGGGCTTATGATATTACTACTATATGTGGATGATATATTTTTGACAAGTGAAGATAAGCCCATTATCGAATGCAAGAAGAAACTCGTTGCAGAATTTGAGATGAAAGACCTTCGTATGATGCACTATTTTCTAGGTCTTGAAGTCTGGCAATATCCAGATGATATTTTCCTAAACCAAGGAAAATATATAGTTGATATCCAAAAGATATTTGGGATGATGGATTGTAGGCCATGTCTACTACGATGACAACAAACTTGAAGCTTTTGAATGAGAATTTTTCGGAGATAGTATATGTTACCTTATACAGACAGATTATTGGTTCACTGATGTATTTGACCAATATCAGACCAGATATATGTTTTGTTGTAAGAACCCTGAGGCAGTATATGGTGGAGCCCAAACAAGTTCACCTAGTGGCAGCAAAACATGTGATGAGGTACCAGAAGGGTACGTTGGATTATGGTCTCGGATATGAATCAAATGGTGAGATCAAATTACATGGATTTGCAGACTCAAATTGGGAAGGAAGTGCTAAAGATAGAAAGAGAAATTTAGGATGTTGTTTTAGTTTGGGATCGGGCATGATATCATGGTTCAGTAAAAAGCATTCTAGTGTTTCCCTCAGTACGACAAAGGCTAAATGCATTTCAACGTGTTCAGCCTATAGTGAAGCCATATGGCTTCACAAGATGTTGGCAGGATTATTTGATGCGGAGATAGATGTGAGTGCCATCCATTTGATGCAGAGATAGATGTGACTGACATCCATTGCGATAATGATAGTTGTATTAAGATGACATAAAATCCAACGTTCATGATAAGTTGAAACACATCGAAATTAGATATCACTACATTGAATATATGTTGCAGAAGGGGTCTGTAAAGCTCAAGTATGTTCCTACAAAGGAACAAGTTACTGATGTATTGACTAAGCCTCTGTCTCATTTAAAGTTTGAATACTTTCAAGATAAGCTTGGTGTATTCTGAAAGGACCTCCCTCAAAAGAGGAACTGATGATAATGATGATGTGGTAGGTTTCTTGTTACAGTGGTGTGGTAGCTCAGTCTAGGTAGGGTATATCTGGCTAGGCTTGTTTGGCTTGAAAGGGTTAGTAAGGTAGAACAAGGCCTGTTTGATCCTAGGGGGATTAGTATGTATGGCTAGGCTTGTTTGGCCCAAAATGGTTAGTAAGACATATAAGGCTTGTTTGGTCCCTAGGTAGATCCATTTGTCTAGCTAGGTTTGTTTCGCTTGAAAGGGTTAGTAAGCCAGACAAACACCTGATGGATCTATGAGAGTACTCACCGTGATGTTGTTTCATATGTCCTAAGGTCATGATGATGTGGTCCTAGCACTCTGTACTGATGCTAGCACCCTGTGATGATGATGATGATGTCGTCCCAACATTCTGTGTTGATGCCAACACTATGTTTTGATGATGATGATGTGATCCCAGAACTCTATGTTGATGACGATGTTTCTCTAGCATTCTATGTTGCTGATGATGTTGTTCCAGCATTCTATGTTGATGATGTTGTTCCAGTATCTCTATGTTGATGATGAAAACATTAGACGAAATTTCATCTCAAAATGGGCCTCCTAAAAAATATTAATAAAATAATAGTTAAAATAATAAAATAATATTTATTAATTTTGGAGGAAGAAAAGAAAAAACTATTTTTTGTTTGTATTTTCGACATATCTCCCTGTGCTTTTACTCAAATTTTGATTAGGAGAGCTCGTTGGATGAGGAATTAAATTCTGCATTCAACGAGTACCCATTCGACATACTTTTGATAGACCGTGATACCCCAAAAATAAGAAATACATAAAAAAACGTGATGATGATGTCATCATCATGTTTTTTCAGGTATTTCTTGTTTTCGGGTAGCGGGGTCCATCAAAAGTATGCCAAGTGGGTACTCGTTGGATGAAGAATTTAATTCCGCATCCAACGAGCTCTCCTGATTGAAATTTGAGTAAAAAAGCGGGGAGATATGTCGAAAATACAAACAAAAAAAGTAGTTTTTTTATGATACCTATCCCCAAATTTATATTTAAAAAGTGTTTAAGACCTATACGGTATTTAAAATTTAAAGCAATTTCATTGGCTAACACATGATGACATGGAATTTGAGTTAAAGTTAAAAGGCCCATTTTGAGTTGAAATTTCCTCTAATGTGATGATCTAGCATTTATTTGTTGATGATGTTTTTTAGCACTAACATGATAATGATGTTGTTGTTGTTCCAGTATCTACACACTGATGATGTTACAGGTGATGATGATGTCCCAATATTCACATATTGATGATGATGATGATGTTCCAGTATTCACATACTGATGATGACGATGTCATAGTATTCACATACTGATGATGGTGATGATGTTCCAGTATTCACATACTGACAATGTTCCAAGATGATGATGATGTCCTAGTATTCACATATTGATGATGATGTTCCAGTATTCACATACCGATGACATTCCAAATGATGATGATGCCCCAGTACCCACACACTGATGCTGATGATGATCCATAAGTTCCATGTTGCTAATGATGATGCTAATGTAGTTCCAAATTGATGATGAAGATATATGATGTTGTTCCAAAACTTCCTATGACATATAGAGATTCACTAGTCAACCATATAGTTGTTGTTGTGGTTGATGCTAATGATGTAGAATACCTTCCTAGTTAAGAGGGAGTGTTAAAATAATGCAACTTTGGAAGTTATTCTATTTGTATTATTGTTATTCCTCCTTCAAGAGATGTCATTGATGTAATTGGTCATGTAAGAGTCATTGAAAGGATCAATTTATACCTCCAAATATAAGTTGAGTCAATAGTACCCACGAGTCGTTATAATAAATATTATTTTGGTATTTTAGTAGACAAGGCAGCCCTGTTAGTTAGATAAGTAGGCCTAGTTAGGTTTTAGGTCAAGTCAAGTGTCAAATATAAATAGTGAGGCGCCTCCTTCATTTGTACATACTTCACTCAAGCAATTTCTATAGAGAGAGAAGAAGAAGTGCGCTCAAGAGAGAGGAGTTGTCTTAGGGCTTTACACTGTCTTGTTTGAGTTCTATATTGACAAACTTTTGCACGATTTTCTCCCTTGTTGGTTCCCCGAGGAAAATATTTGTGTTCATTGTGCTGTTGTCCTTGTTGTTCTTTTAGTGATCCTACTATTGTGAATTGTTTTAGAATATCATCTAGGAAATTTAAGAAAAGCTAACAACAACTTGGATCAGAGTGTGGCTAAACACTGCGATCACACAACTTGTAGTTTCCCCACAAATGATATGTTATTCATGATGGTAGAGGGGGCAAGCAACTAAAGAGGTGAACTACGAGTATCTCAACCCCCATAAATGGATTGGTTGTCACGCCCATTAAGACACCCTTCACTTTATGCCACTGATAAGCCAAGTGACAAAGGGGGAGACATTGATCTAACCTAGAAGGAAAGAACTAACACACCAGATCAAATTGTAGCAACATAGTACGTAAGGTGAATAACTAGATAAACCCTAGATCTGAGAATGATAGCCATTAATAAGGATGCTTTGGACTAAAGGGTTTAAATAACGGAAATGTAGCCCAGAATATTTATATCAGTGACAATATAGTTATTATGTAGATCTAGGTAGTAAGTGCTAGTGTAAATGATCAAATTTACTACCCTAGGGGGATTGATAGTAAAAATAAGAGTATGCCCAAAATGATGAATTGAGGAACTATTAAAGTAATCTAGCACTTTATTAAGATGGATTGAAAATGGATTTGATAGTACCTAAAAGCACAATCCAAAAGATGGATCATGAAATAGGAAAATTAGTTGAAAACCTTAAGAGGACGATTTTCCTAGAGACCAGTGCCTTTCCCATAGGGAATATTGAGTCCCTAATGATGAAATTTTTGGAAAACCACCTAGCTCTAGGGAAGAGTAAAATAACCCAGAAACATTTCACTAAAATTCCTAACAGAATGACCCAGAGAATTTTTAGAAGGTTTTAATTATGGTTTTGATTATTCGCTGGGTTGATTGGAAATTAAAACAAAAGAAATACTAACAAAAATACCTGTAAATCTTGTATATGCTAAGTGAAATGACACTTTACCCAATTTTGACACAATTCCATGAGAATTTGATGAAGTTCCAAGCTAAAATGATTTTCCCAGTTTGAGTTGGTGCACCCCTCATCCTGCAAGAGCAACCTATGTCAAGTTAGATTGATCCACAGAAAAAGAAACTACGAATGCAAGATAAATCAAGAAGCATAACCAATTATCTAAGACACATTAGAAAACCCCTTGATTGCTAGTGGTTTCAGATGGAGAGAGTTGGATCTCTCACAAAACGCCCCGAAAGAAAACACCTTACTGCAAACAACACCACCCTCACAAAAATATATTTGGAACAAACATAAATTAACTGGAACACCTCCAAAAATAATTTTGCAATCACACACAATAACAATCTATGACAAAGAAGAGACATGATTTCTCTGAAAATATTTTCTCTATTCCAATAACCAAGAGCCAAATTTTTTGATGGGATACGATGATGGAATCACAACCCTTAAATAGATCAAGAGTGTGTACACATTCTAAGAAATATCAATCCAACGATTGAGATTAAAACATCATCAATGGTGAATATCTTTTCATTTTACATTACATCAATCAACTTAGACAAATATATTCGAGGGGGGGGAATAACCTCATAAAGCCCATTTTTACAACATGATAAATCATTAGTTTTGCAAGTTTGACACTTAGGGGACATGGGGGGTGGGGGAGGGGGTCATTGGCCCATCCCCTCCACCCCACCTACATATTTCTAAAGATACAACTTGATTTACACACTTTTATTTTGGTCATTTTGTCCAATTTCGCCCTATTAGGGTCATCCTCCCTAAGAGAGCCAAAAAAATAATCTGAAATTGATGCAAATATGTCCGGAGAGCCATAAAAAATCATACAGAGAAATTCCCTTTCCATTTTTTGACCACACAAACCAAATCGATTTCTTTATTGATTTCCGAGTTCATTTTTTAGTGGTACATCCTCCGAAAATAATAATAATCATTATAACTTCGTTCAGGATGGAAACCAAGGGAAACTGACTACACAAAAGTGTCTGAAGACATAGTAGAATGGTACAAGTGAATACTCATACCCCTTGGAGCACTATGACACCCTAGGAAAACCATAATAACTGCAATATGTAATAAAAATTATGATATAACCAATAATAAAGTGATAATAATCACTGATCATGAAATCTGGGGCCAAAATATGAAAACTGAAACCGCAGTATTGGTCTTAGGCATGTCAGAGCAAATATAAGTGTTAATATTCAGATTTTTCCCCTAGTTGTAAAAGAATAAACCCCAAGGTAACCACAAAACCAAGATTTATGAATGAAAGTTGGCTTCTTTATCTCTAGAGAGGGATCTCTCAATATTTTTCTTACAAGCCAGATATATATAAATCATGTAATACCCTGGTTTTGACCCCGTTTGCGTTAAAGGGTACATGATGTATATTTTGTAATTAATCATGGTGAGGAGCTAAAGGCAAAATCCCCACCATCGATTCGGCTGTGTTATGTTTCAGCAATAGGGATTGTTGCCGATGGTATATCGTCTTGTCCAGCACATTATAGCTTTGGCATCATGTAAATACGCACATCAATTTAATTAAACCTATAGCCAGCTACGATGGTGCAATGTTAAATGAAAAGGGCATGATTCCAAAGGATAAGGGGGGGGGGGTTGACTAAACCGTGGAGGCCATTGGGAGTTAGCCATGTGTCACCACCACCCCTACTATTCTGTTGTTAGTTGGGGCAGCGATTTGCTGACAGAAAGACCACGCCTGCTCCCACTCTCGACGATGTGCGGATGGTCTGCCCACTAACCAGATCGTGAGTTTGTTCATCTCCTCTCACGCAGACGGAGTTAAAGGTTACTCATTCCTTTGTTTGGGGGTTCTCCCCTTCCTCATTTCTCGCCGATTGCTAGTCGGTGGTGTTCATCCTCTTGATCGCGTAGCGTTTTGGGTGTCTTTTCCCCACCAATTTTTTCAGACTACGTATTGTTTGGGTATGTCCATCGTTGTGTGAAGGCTGGGATTTCTGGGATAGTTCAGGGAGTTGCGTTTTGTCTTTCCTGTTGATGAAATTGTCATTGATGCCAACATGGTCTCTGGCATGTGGTGGTTGCCCTTGGCTTGAAGTGGAAGCCCTTGTATTGATAGAATCAATGAAAGAGCCCTTGAAGATGCCTTGATGAAGAACCTTGAAAATGCCTTCAAAGGTCGGCCCAGAAATAAAATATTTTTTAAGTCGGCTCAGTCAAACACAAAGTCGACTCAATCAAAGTTTTATTAAAAAATAAAAAATATATTATATGTCGCCTCAACAAAATATGGGTGAAAATTTAGTATTTATACCCCATCAAATCCTCATTTTTTAGGTGAAAATTTTGATGGAGCTCTGAGGCAGCCGCAAAACAGCAAAGGAGAATTTCGGGAAATATGCCGACTGAGGAAATTCGTAGGCAAACAGACTGAGAAATTTTGGGTATGTGACTGAGGCAAATTCGGCCCTATGGAAAGACCTAAATTTTTCTTGGTCAAAATATTTACTTTTGGACAGTTTTTTCATGAAAAATTGCTGGGCTATGGAGAATAATTTTGGTGGAGCCAAGTTGCTTTCTCTTGGGGATGAAATCATAATTTTGAAGGACTGTTTTTTTTTTGCCCTAGATGAGGTACTGTAATTTTTGCAGGATAGCAAAAATTTTGGTTTGATAGTGGTCTCCTACAGTCCTCTTTTTTATAACAGCAGTCATAAACTTTTTGTGGACAGCCCTAGCTTCTTTTGTGAAAAGAAGTGGACAGCTCTATTTTTTGTGGACTGAAAAAAAAATACTGAGGTAATCGAATTCTTTGGAGCAGCAGAAAAGTTTTGTTTTATTTTTTTATGTGACAGTCCAAGCGTAGAAGATCCTCGGTGTGATTAGCAAGATGCCCTTGCTGGTGGTTAGGCTGCTACAGCCTTGGTGGAGGTTGACTGTGGGTAGTGTCTTCTTCAGACATACCACCGAAGTATTGACAGCAGTATACAGTTCAAACAGTGATGAATGTTCAATAGTGGTGCATGAACCATCCACAGTTTTTGTTTGAAGAAGGTATACAAAGCCCTATTGCAAAATCAAGACACCTTGATGACAGTGATGATGCCCTAGCATGATAATGTCTGAACTGATGGTTTGACTACTTTTTTTAAGGCAGCCATTTGTAGTTTGGTCAAGACATTGTCTTGAAAGGCCTTTTGCAAACACAGACAACACAAGCTGTATGGACAGCAGTGTACAAGTAAATGATATGAAAACAGTCATGCTATGATACATACACATACTTTTGATGATGACAGTATGAACATTCTAGATGCCTTGAAGTCTGATAGCAGCTTGACATGACATCTTTGACAATGTTTGCAAGCATTTTAAAAGCCCTAGTTCATGTCTGCAATTCACACAGTCAAGACAGTCCGAGTATTGAAGGATTTCCAAAGATAGTCTGAGTTTGATGCTCTTCCAAGTTGCCAAAGAAACAGGCCCTAGCTTTGAGAGGTTGATTGAACTGTGGCAGCTTCTGAAGAAATTCGGGTGAGGTGAACTTTTGCAGCAGCAACCATTATACTCAGCTTTTGGTAAGTTTTATTGTCTTTGATTTTTGGGCTTTAGGACATCACTATCAGTTTGAAGAATTGGGTGGACGCTTTGTTGAACATATGGAGGACTGAAATTCAGATAGACAGAGGCTGAGGCAGGTTGTGGATGTTACAGGCTTTTCATGAATTTTAAAGGTAGCAGCAACATGATTTTATGGGATAGTGAATGACTGAAAAGACTGGGCATGATATATGTTTTAAACAGTGTTGTGAGTGTGTATGTTTAGTGAATGAACTCTGTATATATAGAGATATAAACAAGTGTTTGTAATGTGCTTATATACAGTGAGTATATGTATATACAGTAAAGGGTATGTTAGTGTACAAGTAAATGATGTGAAAATAGTCAATGAACAGAGCAGGCACAAAGATGTACACTAAGTGAAGTGTGTGTATGTGTTGAAGTGCACAAGTGTGTGTACTAGTAGATTTCATAGTACAGTGGAGTTGTGATCTATACTCCATGAGCAATCTGTGATGTTGATGTATTCTCATGCACTATGATGCACATGCAATGATGATGCTAGCATTAATGGTGTTTGATCACTGATATATACTTGAAATCTATGACCGGTTGAGGACATTAACCTTCAGCAGATTGAAGATAAGACATTTGACAGAAACAAGTGAATGGCTTCACTTGGATGTGACATAAGAATGATATGCTGATAAGAAGCTAATGTCAGAGAACAATTTCTGTGTTGACAGATAGTGTGACAAGGGAATGACAAGGTGAAGGCATGATTGAGGACAGATTGATGACCAACAGAGATACTGAGCAGCAGTGATAAATAGATGATCAGTAGACATGATGACTAGCGTTGATGAACAAATTGATTAGTAGATTGATGAGATTGACCAACAGCATTGAAGAAAGATTATTGATGAGCAGCGTTGATGTACAACAGAGATTGAGAAGTGGTTGCAGCAGTATTGATGAGAGTGTTGAGCAGATGATCAACAGTATTGACCAGCAACAGAACAGATTGAAGAGACAGATGATGTTGATGTGAACAATGAGATTAAATTGTAAATGCAAGCTTGACTTGCATTTTGAGGTTAGGATACCTCAAACCTTTCTTAGCAGGGTCTAAGAAAACCAGGCAGGGTCCTGGATTAAGAGTAGGTGCTCTCCATATTAGTAGGTGCTGATTTTGCCTAACGGTTGTAGCCGAACCAAAACTAATATAAAAAGATTACAAATTTATATGGTGTGGTGTTCTTCTGTGTTATGGTTCTTGATGAGTTAAATGCTATGATATGTGAATGATGAAGTTTATGAAATGATTATGAGATTGGTAGAATAATGAAATGATGAATTGGTAGTTAAGTGTGACAGGTAAAGAAAAATCATAAAAATTGCTTTACACTGATTCACCCCCCCTCTTAGTGTCTACATTTCCCATATAGAGTGGATCATGAGCTGAGTTGTTTTGGCCACTGATTGCTGGTTGTAGTCTCCCCCACGCATTGTTGACTGTGTCTTCCTTTACAATGCAGCATTTGCCGAAGATTGCTGTGGTTTTACCCTGTGGCTCATCGTTGAACCGTGGTGGTTGTGCTCCTCTGTTCATTTGAGTGTTGTGGATCCCTACACTGTGGGGACGGTGTTTTCTTTCCCTTTTTTCTTTGGCTGTCTCTTTCCTTCCGTACAGGTTGAGAATCTGTTCTCCCCTTTCTCTACCTGTGTAAGTTCTCCAGCAATCACATTGGGAATGGTGTGTGCTGTGAGCTCGGGGATGTTGGTGGGTTGTTGATATTCACATTTGTTGGCTGAGTTCTCCCCTGTCCATGCTGGGGGTGTGGCTTCTTCCAATTGCAGACTGTATAGTTGTTACCATCATTTCATTGTGAGTTGTGGCTGTTGATTTACCCTGGTTTAGGATTGCTTCTTAGTTGCTGAGGTTATTGGGATTGTTGCTAAGTTGTTTTGGCCACGCTAGGGCCAAGAACAACTCTGAAGCATTGTTTGACCTGAACTGTGTTTTACCTTTTGTTTGGGGTTGTCACCCTGTGGTCTTTCTCTTCCTCACAGAGCTGTGAACTGTTTGTTTTGCTGCGGTATGCAGTGGTTGGTCTTCGGACTGTTGAGAGTAGGATTAGAGGCTGGGTATGCTTGAGAAAACTGGTGTTTGAGGTCATCAGCTTAGCATTTATCCTTTCCTAGCTCCTTGACGACCTGATAAATCCTAATGTGTAGGCTTGGCTGATTTGTGTACCTTGGCTATGTGTAAGCCTGTTTTGACCCTTATTCCTTGAGGAATCATGCCCAGCTCGAGGGTGGCAGTGTTGCTAAGAGATTGATGAGCACGCTGGCCTATGGTTGGGTGGAACGTTGCAACAATGTAGCTGGTTGCGGGACGAGTTCTTATCAGATGAGTATTCTTGACTTTCCGCATCTGCATTTATATTTACTGATTGATGAACATGTGGCAAGCTTGAATGAATGTATGTTTGCTTCTGCTATGTATATGAAGGGCATCTTAGTATGTATTATGTTTAAGCTTTTTATTTCAACATTATATGCATGTCCATGTTCATGGGGCTATTTGCTCGTATGTTTGGTGGTAGTAGCATCCTCTTTGCCCGTATTTTTTAAGATCGTTGGTGGTTGAAACAAATGTGCATTGGGCATGAAGTCATAATGTGGAACAATAATATTAACAGTGCTGCTGCATGGGAAAATCTAAAAGAGGCGAGGTAGCAATCTCATTACAGTCAAAATGCTTTTGTTTGGTGAAATAGAGTAATTTAGAAACAATCCATTAATGTGGGCATCAAACTAGGACGAATCCAACATTAACTTTAAATGAACAAGTTTTGTGAATGTCTGAAAGTAATAGAACATAGATTATGATTATGAATTCTGAACTATTGTAGACTCATTCAAACAAGAAAGGGAAAACATAATTGAAGTAATAAACAAGAAATACATGCACATAAAGGAAAGGAGATACTGACTGTAATAAAGACAACATAGGAATCTCTGAAAAGGCCAACTTCGGCTCTGAAATTTTATTAATCTCTGAAGTAATGATTACAATGCAAAATCTCACGAGTTCCCACCCTTGTTCCATTACAAAAACTTGTTTAAATACAAAATATCATTCCATGAGTTGAATAACTAACTCTAAAAATAGACAATAACCTCCTTCTTACATCTGTCATCTAGATCTCCTAACTAATAATTTTTCTAAAAATAAACAAAACTTCTAATTAACTAATCTTCAAAATGGTCTTCAACAATCTTCAACAAATCTTCATTAAACCCTTATCATCGCAACCTATATTTTGTCTTTCCATATTTTTCAACTGTCTTCCACTGGTCGACAGTTGCCAGCTCTAAGTTGGCCATCTCCTTGGCCAACACTCTTAGCTCCACATGTTCCATGTAGGAAAAATCTGGCAGTTGTGCACATGTGGCTCTGAAATCAAAAAGTATTTCAAAGTCTTCAGATAATTTCTCAATGATTGTGTTTCCAGATAAAGACTGTTGCATATCTTCAAATTTTCTATGGTCCAATCTACAACTGACCAATCAATCATGGTATTCTTTTTGAGAGAACGTACCACCTTTTTCTTCCCAGAAGAAAGACAATCATTTTTTAAATACCGGTCTAAACATTTCAATGAATAATTTAACTTGATGAGTCATAATGTCAATCTTTGCTTGCACAGTGTCAAGGTGTTGATGTTTGCTGACCACCTTCCTGACATATGTAATAATTGAAATCATGTCTTTGATATTTGTCATCTTCAAATCATCTTCATTCAAACAATTCAAAATATTTATTGTGTTAGTAGTATCTATTGGCTTTTTATTTAATACTTCTTTAATTGCTGCAACACTCTGTCTGGTAGCCTACACGAAAATCTCTTTGTCTAGAATGTAATCCAAATAAGGTCTAAGTTTAGCTGCTTTGGCTATGATCTCATCCTGAATGATGTGTTTTGCTCCCTACACAGGAAGCTACCCTGTCACTTGTTTCATCAACTTATCATTTTTATCTGAAATCTCTTTGCATTTATTTTCCCAACATTTTCTCTCTTCTTCTCTCTTCAAGGATAAACTTTCTAAATTCTTATTTTGTTTTTTTAAACCAACAATTTCTAAATCTCTCAGGCTAACCTGAGACAATGCTTGTATAACAGAGTCTACACCAAGTTGTGCTAATAACGTTGTCCGGTAAACCCATGAACCAATTTATAACTTGATCTTCTAATGGCAACACAAACCTCATAAGAATATCTAAATGAATTACCATGGTCATGAACACATTTGAGTGATTTCTAGATGATACAACATTATTCCTTAAAATGTAAGCAATTTATCAATTGTTCTTTCTATAATGTCATGAGGGGCTCTTGTAATATTTGTAAAGTCTAATGACTTATAATTCTCATCCAACCAAGGTGCATGACTAGGCACAACCATATTGTTTTGAGGACTAAGAAGCCTTTAGTTGCTTGATTTTTTTAATCTTATGTCCTCACTAAACTCAAAGTCGTGTGGTTCACATGGATGTTTTTTTGCTCTTCTACTATAGTATTTATTTAGTTATAGCATTAATGAACAAGGCACGGTGAAGAACTCCTTGTAGGATATTTCTTTAATTCAACTTCTTTACATGGAGTCACTAGAGGAGATTGTGAAATAAGCCCTAGAGCTTATACTCTTCAATTTGTCGTGAAGCTTATCTTCAAAATTTGTAAAGTGGGATTTCTCCCTAGTAATGGCCCAAGATTAGTGCAAACTAAAAAATAACTTAAGAGGATGCCACTATCACCACACAACCATTTTCTCTCTTTAGATCAACTCTCATTTGGTACAAGGGGGATATCCCTAAGTTTAGGACGTGACTAAAGCTATGATAATTAAGGTTTAAGGTGAAACAAAGAAGTGCTTTACTGAAACAATTTTTCTTTAAATTTATAAGATTAATTTTATGGTGGTTGATGGGGTAACACTAGTGCAAAAATCCATGAGGGATAATGGGGTCATAGAGTAAATACTAGGTTTGCAAATAAATGAAAGGTGGATGTACTTAATGCTATTACAAACATGCATAAAACCTAATATGGGGCATATTTATAAAGCTAGAAATTAAAATGAGAAGGGCCTCCTTCAAATGCATATGCAACTCAATATAAGGTGATATTATCACTAGTTGAAGCTAACATGCAACCTATCACATGCATGGCATAACATAAACAACTCATTTAGAGAATAAAAACAACAAAGGAATGGAAAGACATAACCTCATTCCAACACTTTGTCCAAGGGACAAGACTGCCATGTGTTTGGATCTCCTATTGCGGCATAATTAATGTGTTTCCAGCAATGTAAATCAACAAGTGTTGTTAATATGAAAAACCAACATAGAATTATACTCCATAAATCACATTACTATCAAATGAGCAATAATCATAGACAAAACCAAATAGATGCAATATTCTTTATTCCATTGGAAACCATTACAAATGGAGAATCCTTTCTTATATATAGTTCTAGGCTCAAACCTCCTTAGTAAAATAATAATATCCATAAAAAATCCTAAATCTAATCTAAGAATGCATAAACTAGCATTATCGACTAACTAACTAAAGTGGACAAGCCAAACAAAAGATAAAGAAATGGTGGCCATGCCACCTATACAAATATCCAAGCAAGAGAGCTCTAATAGGTGGGACGTACCCTCAAAATAACTATAGGGACATTTCAAATGCTCCAAGGTCTTGCTCAAACCTCTCTAAGAGAAAATGCTCCCCTAACCAACCCTCTCTAAATGTGCAAAAATTCATCTCCATGTGGCACGTGTGGCTCCTCAAACTCTTCCAAGGTGGATGTACCATTGCATAGACCACATAAAATCTCCACAAAATGGTACATGTAGCTCCTCCAAGGTGGATGCACCATCAATAGGAATGGAAAAGTTACCAATAAAGTATCATATGAAGAATGAACCCACTAAACAAAAAAGTGGAGTCTCATAAAGATTTGACCAAATGTATGTTGTTGTAAATGTAACTTCGGAAGATATTATGTTGTTTATTATTATTGTATTTTATTGTACCCTTGTCGGAGATTTTTTTCCTCCGTTTGGGATGTCATTATTATGTTTGCCATTGAGATAAAACCTCTGTTGTAAGTTGAGGCAATAGTCCCCAGAAGAATAATATAAAATATTTTTTTTTAGTCTCCCTAAGAGAAGTCGACCCATTTAGGTTTTAGGACATGACTACTAAGGGTATAAATAGAGAGACACCCTCCCTCATTTAGACGCATACTCACTCACTCAAGTTCGCAAGAGGAGAGAGAGAAGACAAGTTCGCTAGAGGAGAAAGAGAGAGAGCCGCATAAGTGTAGAAATAATAGATCAATGCTATGAGCAATGATTCTAAGAAGAAGCATAGGAAATAGATCTTGCTACTAAGAATTCTCACAAGCATACACAACAAAAATAAAGAAAAGAAAAGAGACTGAATCACATGAATGAAGAAATGAATATTGGTGTGTATCCTTCCATTGAACAATGATGAATAATAGTGTACATAAATAGTACATCCCTCATAGGAAAATCAAGTTGTATAGAGACAACTCATAAAGCTCAAAAAGATTGACTTACCAAAATATAGAAAACCCCCATAGGTGGCTAAAGCACTTCCCAAATCTATCAAGGACCTCACGAATTGGCAAAAGCATGAGTGAGTTTTCAAGGAGATGGAAAACACATGCTAATCCTAGAAAATGGAGAGAAAGTCATGAAGGATGGGTTGGAAACAAAAGGACCATGTTTCCTAGTTTAACTAGCTTTACCTTATCCACATAAAAGCGGGAAAAACAGAATATGTTGTAAAGTGTTGTATACTAATTATGGATGGTCAAAAGGTGGTCAAAATCAACCCAGAATTAGAAATAAAGCATTCCTAGGATATAGATGACATGTATTGACTTTAAGGTGTAAGTGGATGCCAACTAATTAAGCTAGTGGGTGAATAATTAATTAAATAATTATTAATAATTTTATCCTAAGTTATGAGTGGGTTTAATATATTCCAACACCCCCCTATAACTCTAACTTTATGATGGTATGACAAAAATATTGATGCATATAGGGCCCAACAACAAGGCTATGGTCACCCTTTAACAATTATTATGTCCAAAAAAGTGAGGAAAGAGGCAAAACCACAAGAGGAAAATCCTCCCTCAAGATAGGACAAGGCACAAAATTTGAAATATGTCTTCAACATATCTTCATCTTCACTTTAATGAGCTGAATGAACTGCTTCTGGATGAAGGACTTGCTGAAGAAATCATGAACTCCATGATCATGCGCTAGAGTGTAGAACCTGCAAGAAGGAAGAGGAGAGACTCATTGTATCTCATCAACTAATGAAGTAGGAGCATTATCTAAATGCTTCTTGCTACTGTCAAACTCTAATCTGCAAACATAATCTGAAATGGAAAAGAGATATGTGCATACTCCTTTCCAAAGAGTACAAAAATTAAGACAATTTATTTCACACCCAATTCCCTGAATAACTGCAAAATTGTTATCTAAATCACATGTCAATCTTCCAATTTGATGTAGCACCTTTCCAGATATGATATGAGGCTGATAAAACTCTGATATATCAGAAACATTAGCATATGGAACAACAAATACAAATGCTTCAGTGTCTCTATGTGGATATAGGACTAGACTAGGAAAATTATGAGCAACTAGGGAAAACTCATAGGTGTAAAAATCTAAATGATGGATGGGCATAAGATCTGAACCATAAGTGTTTAGAACATATCCAAACATGTTTAATATCAGTCCAAATATGACTAAGTTCATGGATAACCAGCCACTGAAAGATAGGAAAGACTTCAAACCATGTAAGATAAATATCACTGCATAAGAGACCAATGATGAATCAATTAGTGAAATTGGAATTTGTATAGTCTTAGGATTATTCATAGGTATGGTAGATGGTATGGATGGTGGTATGATATGTGTATCAACTTGCAAATATGCTTCTAAATCAGAATCCAAAGGATCACATATAAGCTTATCAGTAGACTCGTGGGAATACATTGGTAATGAATCCTCTGTATCAAAGAAGAAAGAATGAGATGTTCACAATATTCAAGGAGGTTCTAAGTATTGATGCCAAGAACAAAGGAGGATATGTTGAAGCACATGAGATCAAGTAAGGTAAGTGGTATGACACAAATAAGGCTTGATTTGGCTAAGAAAACATCTTGGAAATCACTGGGATGCACACCATCAATGAGAGAGGTATGCACAAAGTGTGAAGGATCTGGCACATAGATCTCAGAATCTAAGAGAGGAGATATAGAGAACAATGAATGGGTGATAGGATTATCATCAATATCAATAGTAGCTCCATATGTTACTCATCAATAGTATCACAAGAAGAAAAATCACCTGCAAGAGACACAGAAAAAGATGGCTCTTCAATATTTGCTTCTTGATTGGAGGAAGCATTCGAATCAAGGAGGGTAGCAGCAACATGAACTGTATGAGAAACTTCTTCATCATGATCAAATTCATCAGAGAATGTAGAGGCCAAGAAATCTTGAGAGAGAGAACAAGATGAGATGCTAGTTCGCTCTATGCTTCATCTTCTATTTCCTGCAAACCAAAGCTTTGTCCAAATTCTTCCAAAGCTCAAATCGATACTCAACAGAATCTATGAGATGATGTATATTTGGAGACATTCCCAAACACATAATTCCATAAGCTCTACACAATTATTAAGTCAATCAATCTTCTCTTCATAAGAATTAGGTTCGCTCAATGCACCAATGGAGACATCAAAGAGACATTGCCTCTTCAAGTATGCGCTCATCTTTGGCTTCCAATCAGTATAATTGAAAGGAGATAGTAGAGGAACTTTTGAATCCATATAAAAGTTGTTTGATATGCTCTAGGAGATACTCTCTACAACCTGCAAAACAAAACTAGGAGAAAATCTTGTAAGATAGACAAACTCTTCTTCAGAGAGAGATACGAGACTGGATGCGCTCCTCAACTCTATAGCACTTGATAAACCTTGCTATCTGATACCATGTAGAATATTGCAAGGTTTTGCTCCATGTAGCCCTGATACCATGTAGAAATAATAGATCAATGCTATGAGCAATGATGCTAAGAAGAAGCATAGGAAATAGATCTTGCTACTAAGAATTCTCACAAGCATACATAACAAAAATAGAGAGAAGAAAATAGATTGAATTACATGAATGAAGAAATGAATATTGGTGTGTATCCTTCCATTGAATAATGATGAATAATAGTATACATGAATAGTACATCCCTCATAGGAAAATCGAGTTGTATGGAGACAACTCATAAATCTCAAAAATGTTGACTTACCAAAATATAGCAAACCTCCATAGGTGGCTAAAGCACTTCCCAAATCTATCAAGGACCTCACGAATTGGAAAAAGCATGAGTGAGTTTTCAAGGAGATGAAAAAGAAATGCTAATCCTAGAAAATGGAGAGAAAGTCATGAAGGATGGGTTGGAAACAAAAGGACTCAGTTTCCTAGTTTGACTAGCTTTACCTTATCCACATAAAAGCAGGAAAAATAGAGTAAAGCAGAATCTGTTGTAAAGTGTTGTATACTAATTCTGGATGGTCAAAAGGTGGTCAAGATCAACCTAGAATCAGAAATAAAGCATTCCTAGGATATAGATGGCATGTATTGACTTTAAGGTACAAGTGGATGCCAACTAATTAAGCTAGTGGGTGAATCATTAATCAAATAATGATTAGTTATTTTATTCTAAGTTATGAGTGGGTTTAATATATTCCAACAATAAGACTTCTTATTCTTGGGTTTTATATCTTGTGATATTGTATTAGTGACGAATCTATCTTTGAGGAAGTTTGTGGGGTTTTTTCCTTTATAGTTTTCCAAAGGAAAATATTTGTGTCTTGTGTATCTTTTTGTGCTTGTTATTCTTTCAATTAAATATCCTAATCAAATTGAATTAAAGTACAAACTCTAACATGGTATCAGAGCTACTCTGAAAGAAGGCATTGTGAGGCAGCATGAAACTAGGGCTTCCTAGTTCAAGCTCTTCTCTTCAAAAATCATCAATAAAAGAGGGCTAAGATAACTAGCCCTAGGAGGGCGCATATTTTGGAAAAAGCATTAAATTTGAATAAGTTTCATTTTTGACCCAGACATTGGTGCTAGGAGAAAACTAAGGTATCAAACTTTTGGGATTTTCCTCCATCAAATTGGTAAAAGGAGTACATCAGGAAACTCACCTTGGAGAGGCGCATATTCCCGTCCAAACATAAATTTGAAATTCCTACTTTGGAAAATTAAGGTTTCTCTAACAAACCCTAGGCCAACCAGCTCCAAAACTAGGTTGGCATCTCAAATTAGTAAGATCTAAATCTCTGTTATTTCCATTTGAGGTTCTCATTTCAAAATGACTCACCACACCCAGCTTGATAATAAGCTTGGGAGAGTTGACAACGTTCGAGCATGGAAGTATATAATCTCTCTTGTCCTTGAATAAAATGACTTAGACAAGTATATTCATGAGGAAGTTCCTACTCCAGAGGGAGATGAAGCTAAGGCTATCCACAAGAAGAACTTGGTCAAGGCCAAGTGAATTATTGCAAATTTTATTAAGGATCATCTCATCCCTCGTGTGTCATCCTTGAACACACCCAAGGAAGTGTTCGATGCTTTGTAAAGCCATTCGAAGGAAAAAACATCAATCAGAAGATGGAATTAAGGAACTAGCTCAAGAATGTGAAGATACAAAATTCATAGACCATGCAATCATACCTCACAAGGGTTTCCCAAATCAAGGAACAACTTGAAGTAGTGGAAGAGAAGGTAGAAGAAGGAGAGATTGCTATGACCACCTTGAATGGTCTCCCAAGATCATGGGATTCATTCATTCAAGGAATATGTGCCAGAAAGAAGCTGATCACTTTCAACAGACTTTGTGAAGACTGCACCCAAGAAGAAGCTCGAATCATAACGAGAGAAGATAAGATAGGAGCAACTGATGATCAAGCTTCACGGTTCACACTAGAAGAAATCACAATACGAGGGAGTACCATCATCACAAAATACAAAGGAAACCTAGAAGAGATATATCAAGTGTTATATGTTACACAAGTGATGAGAAGGGACACTACTCCAAATATTGTCCCAGAAACAAAGGCTCCTCCAACAAGAAGTCCAATAAGAAAATACATCATGCTCACACCGTTGAAAAAGATGAATCAACAAAGAAAAGAATCAGAGAAGATGTTGTTGTAATTGTAACTTCGGAAAATATTATGTAGTATATTATCATTGTATATCAGTGTACCCCCGTCAGAGATATTTTCCCTTCGTTCTGGATGTCATTATTATGTATGGTCTTTGAGGTAAAACCTCTGTTGTAATCCAAGGCAATAGTCCCCATATTAATATAATAAAATGTATGTTTGAGTCTCCCTAGGTAAGTCGGCCCTGATAGGTTAAGAGGTCGACCCAGTTAGGTTTTAGGTCAGTCACATGATGTATTTAAATAGGGAGGCGCCCTCCCTCATTTAGACACAAACTCTCAAGTGCGCATTAGGAGAGAGAGAGCAAGTTCAATAGAGGAGAAAGAGAGAGAAAGAGAGCTGCATAAGATTTCTTATTCTTGGGTTTTTCCATCTTGTGATATTGTATTAGGGACATAACTATTCTTAGGAAGTTTGCAGGGTTTTCCCCTTTATGGTTTTCCCAAGGAAAATCATTGTTTCTTGCGCATATTGTGCATCTTTTTGTGCTTGTTATTATTTCAGATAAATATCCCAATCAATTTAAATTAAAGTAGAAAAACTAACATGGTATCAGAGCTACTCTGAAAAAAGGCATTGCGCAGCAACAAAAACTAACGATTCCTAGTTCAAGGTATTCTCTCCACATATCATTAAGAAAATAGGGCTATGCTAACTTTCCCTAAAAGGGCACATATTTTGGAGGAAGCATAATCAAATTTGAAGAAGTTTCATTTTCAACCCATACACTAGTGCCGAGAGAAACTAGGGCATCATATTTTTGGAGAATCCCTCCATTGATTTGGGAAAAGGTCCTCACTGAGCATCTCGCCTCAAGGAGGCACATCTCTCTATCTAGACAAAATTCCAAAACTCCATGTTTGAAAATTAGGGTTTCTCTATGGAACCTTGGGTCAGCCAGATCCAGAACCAGGTTGGGCATATCAAATTGGTAAGATCTAAATCTTTGTTGTTTCCATTTGAGGTTCTCATTTCAAAATGACTTATCACACCCAACTTGATGATAAGCTTGGGGGCGCTGACAACTTCCGAGAATGGAAGTATAGGATCTCCTTTATCCTTGAAGAAAATGATTTGGATAAGTATATCAATAAGGAAGTTCCAAAGCAAGAGGGAGATGAGGCTAAGGCTATTCATAAGAAGAACTTGGTCAATTCCAATAGAATAATTGCAAATTCTATTAAGGATGATCTCATCCCTCATGTGTCATCATTGAAGATACCTAAGAAAGTGTTTGATGCTTTGATGAAGTTGTTTGAAGGTAAGAACATCAAATCAAACGATGACATTGAGGAACCAGTTGAAGAATGTGAAGATACAAAACTCAGAGACCATGCAATCCTACTTCACAAGGGTTTCTCAAATCAAGGAACAACTTGCAGTCAAAGAGAAGGTAGAAGAAAGAGAGATTGTTATGACCACCTTGAACGGTCTCCCAAGATCATGGGATTCATTCATTCAAGGAATATGTGCTAGAAAGAAGCTGATCAATTTCGACAAAATTTGGAAAGAATGCACACAAAAAGAAGCTCGAATCATAACAAGAGAAGAGAAGATGGGACAAACTGATGATCAAACTCTCGCAGTCCACACCAGAAGAAATCACAACAAGAGGGATGACCATCATCACAAAAGAAAAGAAGTCCAGAAGAGATCTATCCAGTATTAGATGTTATACATGTGATGAGAAGGGACATTGCTCCATAGATTGTCCCAGAAACAAAGGCTCCTCTAACAAGAAGTCGAACAAGAAAATACATCATGCTCACACCATTGAAGATGATGAACCAACAACAAAAAGATTTAGAGAAGAAATAATTGATTCTTCAAGTGATGAAGAATATGCCCTAATCTCAACAATCACGGGCACTATCTCACATGCAAGCAATGATTGGCTTGTAGATAGTGGGGCATCCAAACATATGACGAGATACAAAGAATCATTCGTCAATTTATATGAGCATGAGTCACCTCACAAGGTGAAACTTGGGGATGACTATTAATATCCCATAAGAGGAAGTGGAGAAGCTTCCTACAAACTAGATTCTAGGAAACCCTTGAAGATGAAAGATGTGTTATATGTTCCAGGATTGAAGAAGAATCTTCTCTCCATATCTACCCTAAATGAAAAGGGAATAAGGATTGCATTTGTTGATGGCCAAGTCCTAATGTGGCCAAAAGGAAAGACAATTGATGATGCAATGGTGATTAAGGAGAAAGAGGGAGGCTTGTACAAGTTGAAAGGACAACCTGAACAAGCATTGGTTCACGACTCAATAGAACCAAGTGAACTATGGCATAGAAGGCTTGCACATGTGCACTATAGAACACTACCGATTGCAAGCAAAGAAGTTTCAGGACTTCAAAAAATCTAGACAAAACATGAAGGTGTTTGCAAGAGATTTGCACAAGGAAATAATTTAAAGAAGACGTTTCCCAGCAATGAAAGCAAAGCAAAAGGAATACTGGAGATAATCCACTCAGATGTATGAAGTCCCATATCATCCACCTCACTAAGCAGGTATGTATACTATGTTTCCTTCATATATGACTTCTCCCGTAAAACTTGGATATATTTATTAAGGTAAAAATGAGGTATTCAACAAGTTCGAGGAATTCAAAGCCTTTGTCGAAAATCAGATACAGAGGAAGATCAAGAATCCATGGTCAGATAAGGGCAGAGAATTCACCTCAGAAGAATTCAAGGAAATTTGCAGAGAATCTAGGATTAAGAGGGAGTTGAGCACTCCCTACAATCCTCAACAGAATGGCATTGTAGAACGAAAGAACATAACAATAATGGAAGCAACAAAAGCAATGTTAGATGACCAGGATCTTTTGATGCACTTGTGGGAAGAAACATCAAGGACAATTGTGTATGTACAGAACCATACACCTCATTGAGTAGTAGACAACAAGACTCGAGAAGAGGATTTCTCAGGTGAGAAACCAAAAGTCAACCATCTCAGGATATTTGGCTGCCCAGTGTACATACACATCCCAAAGGAAAAAACGACCAAGATCGATCTCTCATGAAGGAATGGAATATTCGTAGGATACAACGACACTTCACAGTCCTACCGAATATACTTCCCAGGATTTAAGAAGATCGACATTAGTAGAGACGTAACATTTGACGAAGACCCAACATATTCCAGATCCAGAAAACTACCTATTGAAGAGGTTGAAGAACCTGAAACAACCAGAGTCAGAGACACTGAAGAAGCAACTTTAAAATACCATGAAGACCACAACATAACATAACCACACGAACCTATAGAACCACCTCACGAGAATAACTCCCACAAAAGAAAACCAACATGGGAATGATAACTAATACAAGATGAAAAAAGGTATGGTTCTCCAGATGGGATGCATAGAGAAAGGAGAAGACCTAGACCATACAACAACTATGTGGCCTTGCTATGTGACCTCATTGATAAAGAACCTTCCAACTACGAAGAGGATGCAAAAAAGAAAGAATGGAAGGATTCCATGATCAAGGAGTACCATTCGATTATGAAGAATGATGTATGGGAGATAGTTTTGAGACAGAAAGGGAAGTTTGTTGTGAAATCAAAATGGATCTACAAGATCAAGCATACTACAGACGATAACATTGAAAAACACAAGGCAAAATTTGTGGTGTGTGGCTTCTCCCAGAAAGAAGGCATAGACTACAAGGAGACATTTGCACCCGTAGCATACACTTCCATCAGATCTAAACTTACATTAGCTGCAGTAGTGAAATGGAAGGTACACCAAATGGAGGTCAAGACAACATTTTTGAACGTTATAGTTGAAGAGGAAGTGTACATGGAGCAACCACTAGGATTTATGACAAATGACATACATACTCATGTATGCAAGTTAAAGAAATCCTTGTACGAACTGAAACAGGCACCCGAGACATGGTAAGGTAGGATGGACAAATTCCTGATGAGCTTAGGCTTTACCAAGAGTAAAGGAGATTCCAACCTTAACTTCAAGGTTGAAGGAGAAGACCAGTGATACTCCTGCTATATGTTGATGACCTATTTCTGACAGGAGAGGGAAAACTCATTGTAGATGCAAAGAGGAGATTTTCCGCTGAGTTCAAAATGAAAGACGTAGGGATGATGCACTACTTCTTAGGCATGGAGGTATGGAAGAGTACAGATGGGATTTTCCTTGGTCAAGGAAAGCATGCCATGGAGATTCTGAAAAGATTCGAAATGCTAGACTGCAAGGCAATGACCACACTTATGGCATCGAACTTGAACCTACTATGTGATGCTTCATCAAAACCAGTCGATGCTATGATGTATCGTCAGATGATTGGTTCATTGATGTACCTGTCGAACACGAGACCAGACATATGCTTTGCTGTGAACACCCTAAGCCAGTTATTGACGAATCTGAAACATGTTTACTTGATTGTTGCAAAGCGTGTATTGAGGTACCTGAAGGATACATTCGAGTATGGGATCAAGTATGAAGCAAATCAAAGGATTAACCTGCACGATTATGTTGATTCGAATTGGGCAGGCAACGCCACTGATAAGAAGAGCACTTTGGGATGTTGCTTAAGTTTAGGATCCAACATGATCTCTTGGTTTAGTAGGAAGCAGTCATGCATGGCACTGAGTACAGTCGAAGCAGGGTATGTTGCAGCCTGTTCGGCCAGTTGTGAGGCAGTATGGACTCGAAAGCTAATGTCTAATTTGTTTGAGCTCGAGTTAGAGGCGACTTGCATCTTTTGCGACAACCAAAGATGTGTGAAGTTGTCAGAGAACCCGATGTTCCATGACAAGTCGAAGCACATTGAGATCAAGTATCACTATATCCAGGATATGGGGTGCAGAGAGGAGCAGTGAAGCACCAGTACGTGGCGATAGACGAGAAAATAGCTGATGTTATGACCAAGCTGTTAGCTAGAGTGATGTTCGAGTACTTCAAAGAGAGACTTGATGTCATCTAGATCGAGGTCTCTAGAAAGAGGGAATGACGAGCTCTCGCATGGTGGAAGACTCAAGTTTTCCCTAGACGTAATCAGTCCTGGCATGCTCCCATGCTAGAGATGACGAGAGACCAAAAGATGCAGACGCACTAGAGCGAGATCTCGCGTGGTAGGAGATGCAGGTTGTACCTAGACGTAATCATTCTTGGCATGCTCTCATGTTGGAGATGGTTCTCGCATGGTGGTAGACGTAGGTTGTCCCTGGATGTAATCAGTCCTGACATGCTCCCATGTTGGAAATGGTTCTCACATGGTGGTAGACGCAGGTTGTCCCTGGACGCAATCAGTCTTGGCGTACTCCCATGTTGGAGATAGTTCTCGCATGGTGGTAGACGCAAGTTATCCCTGGACGTAATCAGTCATGGCGCGCTCCCATGCTAGAGACAATGAGATGTCCACCGGTCACAAGACACAGTGTGCACCTAAGCAATTCTTGCATAGTGGTAGACGAAGGCTTTCCTTGAGACGTAATGAGTCCTGAAATTCTCTTATGCTGGTAGAACATGAGCTGACCGTGGAGATATGTAATGCACTTGGTGTGCTACTAGGAGATTCTTGCATAGTGGTAGACACAGGTTGTCCTTGAGACATCATGAGTACTAGCATGCTCCTATGCTAGTGGAAAGCATGTGGTGTGCATCTAGGATGCTCTTCGTGTGTGATGATGAGATGATCCGGATACGACGAGATGACAATAGGATACGTAGGCGATTGTAGTGGAAATGTAATGTATGGTCCTCGGTTGTACCTATGCAATGGCTTGCTTATGTATATGATGAAGACCTATATGAGGTCTAGGCCTACATCCAGCATCAAACCGAGATGGCTCTATAGAAACATCCTATGATGGATATATCCGACAAATGTCACTAATCAATGATCGACAACATGAGGACTACGACAACAACGACGATGATGATCCAACAATGATGACCTAAGCAAAAGTGTTGATGAATGTGGCGAGATAATACCTTCCTAGTTAAGAGGTAGTGTTGTTGTAATTGTAACTTCAGAAGATATTCTGTGGTATATTATCATTGAATATTGTTATACCCCTGTTGGATATTTTTTCCCTCCGTTCGAGATGCCATTATTGTGTATGGTCATTGAGGTAAAACTCATGTTGTAATTCGTGGCAGTAGTCCCAGATTAATATAATAAAATGTATTTTTGAGCCTTCCTAGGTGAAGTCGACCTTGCTAAGTTAAGAGGTCGGCCCAGTTAGGTTTTAGGTCAGTCACATGATGTGCATAAATAAGGAGGCACCCTCCATCATTTAGACACACAATCACACACACTCTCAAGTACGTATTAGGAGAGAGAGGACAAGTTCGCTAGAGGAGAAAGAGAGAGAGAGTTGCGAAAGAATTCTCATGCTTAGGTTTTTCCATCTTGTGATATTGTATTAGTGACAAAATTATTCTAAGGAAGTTTGCAGGGTTTTCTCCTTTATGGTTTCCCAGAGGAATATCTGTGTCTTATGCATCTTGTGTATTTTGTTGTTCTTGTTATTTTTTCAGATAAAGATCCTAATCAATTTGAATTAAAGTAGAAAAACTAACATAAGAAAGAGTTGATTCTTCAAGGGATGAAGAATTTGTCTTAATCTTAGCACTCACAAGCACTATCACACATGGGAGCAATGATTGGCTTGTAGATAGTGGAGCATCCAAGCACATGACAGGATACAAAGAATCATTCGTCAATCTATCTGAGCATGAGTCACTATTAGTTTTTCTTAGATCTTATTAGCTTAATTAGGATCTTTGTCTGAAAGAATAACAAGTACAACAAGATGCATAAGATATAAAGATACACAAGACACAAAGATTTTCACTAGGGAAACCATAAAGGAGAAAACTCCGCAAACTTTCTCAGAATAGTACAGTCACAAAGGTTGTGTCATAGGATGATCAATCCCAATAATAAGAAGTATTCAACATCTATCTATCTCTCCTCCCTTGTTTCTCTCTCATGCGAACTTGAGTGAGTGTGAGGTGTCTATAAATGAGTGAGGGTGCCTCCTTATTTATACTTATCAAGTGACTGAACTTTTACATGATTGGGTCAACCTGTTCCATGATCAGGGCTGACTTGTAGAGAGACTCCAAATACACATTACATGATGTCACACTGGGGACTATTTCCCCAACTTACAATGGAGGTTGTACCTCAAGGTCTAGACACAATAAAGACATCCCGCAATGAGGAAAATGCATCTCCAATGGGGGTACAACAACATACAATGATAATATACATCATAATATCTTCTGAAATTACAAATACATCAACACTCCCTCTTAACTAGGAAGGTATTCTCTCTCTTCCACATTCATCAACACATCTGGTCAAGTCTTCATCATGGAGTCATCATCACGGAGTCCTAGAGTCATCATCATAGTTGCTACATCGCCATCTCATTATTGATCATCAAATGGTATTATCAACCATCAGAAGTTTCTACAGATCCATCCCTCTTTCAATATGTGTGTAGGCCTAGTCCTCATCTAGGTCTTCATCACATCTCGAGCAATCCATCTCATAGAAACTATCCATGACCTTCTTTACATTTCCACGACAATAACTTGCGTCTTCTACCTTTATCTCGTCGTAATCCAGATCATCTCTTTTGTCTTGCACAAAACAAAACAGAGCACACAAAGCATCCACAGTCAACCTACGTTCTACCAGTAAAGGAGAATCGCCTAGGTGCACCTCACGTGTTTCGTGACCTTATCATCTAAACATGGGAACACACACACACACACACACACACACACACACACANTAAACAACTAAAGTTCTAGGTCAACCTCAGAGGACTTATTACATCTGAAAAACCCGCGTCCATGATCTTTTTCGTTTAGACAACCTTCAAAGCGTATTACATCCGAGTAACCTGTGTACCATGTCAGGGCTCCTTTTACACTCAAAGAACCCACATGACTTATTATGTTTGGGTAACCTTCGTACCACGCCAGGGCTCATATTTACACTCGAATAACCGGTCTCGGGACTGATTACGCCCAAGGATAACCTACGAGCTTCACCAAGACTGATTACATCCGAGGACAACCTAATGATTGATTATGTCCGAGCATCCTGCTTCACCAAGATTTTTTCCGCTCAGACAACTTGTCACATTTCCCATGTGAGATATTATGCATCCGTTATTTCTAACATATCAACATATCAGGATTGATCACATCCAAGAATAACCTACGAGCTTCATTAGGACTTATTACATCCAAGGACAATCTACATGACTGATTACGTCTAAGAAACCTACGATCTTCACCAGGATTTTACGCTCATACAACCTTTCTCTCTAGCTATTCTAGAACACATCACTCCCTCTTTCGATGGGTCTCATTCTGGATCACACCAAGTATTTATCTGAAGTAATCGAACTTCACTCTCGGTAGAGAATCTGTCAACACATTAGTTATCTGCTCGCTCGTTTCCACATACTGGAGCTTCACTGCTCCTCTCTGCACCATATCCCTGATACAGTGGAACTTGAACTCGATGTACTTCGACTTGTCATGGAATAAAGGGTTTTTCGACAGCTTCACGCAACTTTGATTGTCGCAAGAGATACAAGTCACATCCAACTAGAGATCAAACAAGTCAAACAATATCTTTCGTAGCCACACTGCTTTGCAACTAGTGACTAGTCGAGCAAGCGACAACATACTCTGCCTCGACTGTACTCAACGCCATACATGGTTGCCTCCTGTTGAACCAAGAGATCATGCTAGATCCCAAATTGAAGGAGCAACCTGAAGTGCTCTTCCTGTGAGTGGCACTACCTACCCAATCTGAATCAACATAATCGTGTAGGTTAATCTTCTTAATCACATCATACTTGAGCCCATAATCCATTGTACCTTTTAGGTACCTCAATACATGCTTTGCAACTATCAGGTGAACATGTCTCAGATCCATCAGGAACTGGCTCAGGGTGTTCACCATAAAGCATATGTCGGGTCTTGTATTCGTCAGATACATCAATGAGCCAATCATCTAACGATACATCCTGGCATCAACTGACTCAGATGAAGCATCACCGAGAAGCTTCAAGTTAGATGCCATAGGTGTGGCTATTGCCTTACAGTCCAACATTCTGAATCTCTTCAGAATCCCCACTGCATACTTTCCTTTACCAAGAAAGATCCCATTTGCACTCTGCCACACCTCCATGCTTAAGAAGTAGTGCATCATACCTACGTCTTTCATCTCGAACTCTGTAGGAAGTCTCCTCCTTGCATCTTTAATGAGTTCCTCTTCACCCGTCAGAAACAAGTCATCAACATATAACAGGAGCATCACTGGTATTCTCTGTTCAACCTTGAAGTAAAGGTTGGAATCTGCTTTACTCTTAGTAAAGCATAGGCTCATAAGGAAGCTATCCATCCTGTCGTACCATGTCCTCAATGTCTGTTTCAATCCATACAAGGCCTTCTTCAATTTGCACACATGGGTCTTTATGTCATGTGTCTCAAATCCCAGTGGTTGTTCCACATACACTTTCTCCTCGACTACACCATTCAAGAAAGTTGTATTGACATCCATTTGGTGTATTTTCCATTTCATAACTACTGCTAATGCAAGTATGGTCCTAATGGAAGTGTACCTCACCACGGGTGCAAATGTCTCTTCGTAGTCTATGCCTTCTTTATGTGATAAGCCTCGTGTTACGAACCTTGCCTTGTATTTCTCAATGCTGCCATCTACAGCATGCTTGATCTTATATATCCATTTCGAAGTCACAACATCTTTTCCAGTCTCGGAACTATCTCCCAGACATCATTCTTCATGGTCGGCTAATATTCCTCGATCATAACATCCTTCCATTCTTTCTTTTTCTGCGGTCTCTTCATAGGTGGAGATTATCTGTCAATGATGTCACACAACAGGGATACATAGTTATTGTAGGGGTTTTCCCTTTTTATTTCTCTATGTATTCCTTCTGGACCGCCATACCTTTCTGCTTCTTGTATGAGCTCAGGTGCCCATGATGGTTTCCTCTTGTGGAAGCCCTTCTCAAGAATTGTCTCTACCGGTTCTTGTGGTTCTACCATGTCATGATCTTCATGGTCTTCTGGAATTGCTTCTCCAATTTCCATATCTCGGGCTCTCGTATCTTCAGGTTCCTTGACCTCTTGAATAGGAGTCCTATTGGATCTTAATTATGTCAAGTCTTCATCAAAGGTTACATCTCTACTGATGTCGATCTTCTTGAATCCTAGGAAGTATATTCGATAGGCCTTTGATGTATCATTGTATCCTACGAATATATCCTTCTTCCCAGAAGGATCGAGCTTGGTCCTTTTCTCCTTTGGGATATGTATACACACTGGGCATCCAAATATTTTCAAATGGCTGACTTTTGGTTTCTCTCCTGAGAAATATTCTTTCGGAGTCTTGTTGTCAAGTACTCGATTAGGAGTACGGTTCTGTACATGCATAGTTGTTCTTGCTGCCTCCGCCCAAAGGTGCATAGAAAGATCTTGGTCATCTAGCATTGCTTTTGTTGCTTCCATGATGGTTTGGTTCATTCGTTTCGCAACCCCATTCTGCTGAGGATTGTATGGAGTGCTCAACTCCCTCTTATTCCCGAACTCTCTGCAGAGTTCCTTGAATTCTTCCGAGGTGAATTCTCCTCCATTATCTGATCGTAGAGTCTTGATCTTCCTATCGGTTTGGTTCTCGACCAAGGCTTTATATTCCTTGAACTCACTGAAAACTTCATTTTTTCCTTTCAAGAAATATATCCAAGTCTTACGTGAAAAATCATCTATAAAGAAAACATAGTACACGTACCCGCTTAGTGAGCTAAAAGACATGGGTCCACATACATCAGAGTGTACTATCTCTAGTATTCCTTTGGCCTTGCTCTCCCTGCTAAGAAATGTCTTCTTCGCATTCTTTCCTTGTGCACATCCTTTACAAATGCCTTCATGCTTTGCATGGTTCTCTGGCAGTCTAGAGATTGCTTTTCTTTCCATTGGTAGTGCTTTGTAGTGCACATGTGCAAGCATTCGATGCCATAGTTCACTTGGTTCAATCAACTCATGAACCAATGCTTTTTCAGGTTGTCCCTTTAGCTTGTACAAGCCTCCATCTTCTTCTCCAATCACTGTTGTATCATCTATTGTCTTCCCTTTAGGCCACATTACAACTTGGCCATTGAAAAATGCAACTCTAATTCCCTTTGCATCTTAGTGCAGAGATGGAGAGAAAATTCTTCTTCAATCCTGGAACATATAGCACATCCTTCATCTTTAAGGATTTCCCAGAGTCAAGCTTTTATGAAGCTTCTCCACTCCCTTTTATGGGGTATTGGTAATCATCCCCAAGTTTCACCTTATGTGGTGACTCATGTTCAGACATATTGACGAATGATTCCTTGTATCCCATCATGTGTTTAGAAGCTCCACTATCCACAATCCAATCATTGCTTCTGTGTGAGATAGTGCCAGTAAGCATTGAGATTAACACATACTCTTCATCTGAATCATCCTTCTCTCTTTTTAATCTTTTGTTTGATGGTTCATTGTCTTCGGCAATATGAGCATGGTGTCTCTTTTTCCTAATGGGACGGTCTCTTGCAAGATGTCCCTTTTCATCACAAGTATAGCATAAAACATTGGAAGGATCTCTCTTGGTCTTCTTTTGTTTCTTTTCCTTCTTGTTGTGATGAAAGTTCTCTTTCTTCTCCTTCTTGAAGTTCTTCCTGGTGTGAACTACGAGAGCTTGATCTTCAGTTGCTCCCATCTTCTCTTCTTCTTGTGCACATTCTTCTCGGAGTCTGCTGAAAGAGATCAACCTCCTTGCACAAAATTCCTTGAATGAATGAGTCCCATGATCTAGGGAGACCATTCAAGGTAGTCATTACAATTTCTCATTTTTTGACATTATCCTCAATTGCTTCAAGTTGTTCTTTGATTTGAACAACCCTTGTGAAGTAAGATTGTATAGTCTCAAAGTTTTGTATCTTCACATTCTTCAACTGGTTCCTCAAAGTCATCTTTCGATTGATGTTCTTCCCTTTGACATCTTTGTCAAAGCATCATATACTTCCTTCAGTGTCTTGAATGAAGACACATGGGGGATGAGGTGATCCTTAATAGAATCTGCAATGATTTTATTGGCCTTACCCATGCTTCTCTTATGAGCATCCTTAGCCTTATCTCTCTCTGGTTCTAGAACTTCGTTAGTGATGTACTTATCCAAATCATTTTCTTCAAGGATCAGGGAGATTCTGTACTTCCATGCCCGGAAGTTATCAGCCCCTCCAAGCTTGTCCTCAAGCTGAGTATGGTGAGTCATATTTTTAAATGAGAACCTCAAATGAAAAAAACAAAGATATAGATCTTACCAATTTGAGGTGTCCGACCTGGTTCCAAAGCTGGCTGGCCTACAGTTTGTAAGAGAAACCCTAATTTTCCAAACCTGGAATTTGACAATTCTATTTGGACAGAAAGATGTGCCTCCTTGAGGTGAGTTGCTCAGCAAGGTCACTTTCTGAAGACTGAGGTGGGAAGCCTCTGAAACTTGATGTCGTAGTTTTTCCCAGCACCAGTGATAGGGTTAAAAGTGAAACTTATTCAAATTTGAAACTGCTTCCACCAAAAGATGTGCCCTACTGAGGCGAGCTAGCCTAGCCCTACTTTCTTGATGAACTATGGAGAGAACACCTTGAACTAGGAAGCCCTAGTTTTGGCTGTCGTACAGTGCCTTCTTGCAGAGAGGCTATGATTTTATGTTAGTTTTTCTTAAATCTTATTAGCTTAATTAGGATCTTTGTTTGAAAGAATAACAAGTACAACAAGATGCATAATATATAAAGATACACAAGACAAAGATTTTCACCGAGGAAACCATAAAGGAGAAAACCCTGCAAACTTCCTCAAAATAATATAGTCGCAAAGACTATGTCATAAGATGATCAATCCCAATAATAAGAAGTATTCAACAACTATCTATCTCTCCTCCCTTCTCTCTCTCTCTCTCTCTCTCTCTCTCTCTCTCATGCGAACTTGAGTGAGTGTGAGGTGTGTATAAATGATAGAGGGCACCTCCCTATTTATACTAATCAAGTGACTGACCTTTTACATGACTGGGCCGACCTATTCCACTAGCAGGGCCGACTTCTCCTAGAGAGACTCCAAATACACATTACATGATGTCACATTGAGGACTATTGTCTCGACTTACAACAGAGGTTGTACCTCAAGGTCTAGACACAATAAAGACATCCCGCAAGGAGGAAAACACATCTCCAATGGAGGTACAACAACATACAATGATATTATACATCAAAATATCTTCCGAAGTTACAAATACATCAACAGTCACCTCACAAGGTGAAACTTGGGGATGACTATCAATACCCCATAAAAGGAAGTGGAGAAGCTTCCTACAAGCTAGACTCCGACAAATCCTTGAAGATGAAAGATGTTCTATATGTTCTGGGATTGAAGAAAAATCTTCTCTCCATCTTTGCACTAGATGCAAAAGGAATACACGTTGCGTTTGTTGATGGCCAAGTCCTTATGTGGCCAAAAGAAAAGACAATAGATGATGCAACAGTAATTGGAGAGTAAGAGGGAGGCTTGTACAAGTTGAAGGGACAACATGAACAAGTATTGGTTCATGACTCCATAGAACCAAGTGAACTATGGCATAAAAGGATTGCACATGTGCAGTATAGGGAACCAATTGTGAGCAAAGCAGTTTCAGGACTTCCATAAATCTAGACAAACCATGAAGGCATTTGCAAGGGACGTGCGCAAGGAGATAATGTAAAGAAGGTGTTTCCCAACAATGAAAGCAAAGCAAAAGGGATATTGGAGATAGTACACTCAGATGCATGCGGTCTCATGTCTTCCAGCTCACTAAGCGGGTATGTATATGATGTTTCCTTTATAGATGACTTCTCCTGTAAAACTTGGATTTATTTCTTAAAAGTAAGAATGAGGCATTTAGCAATTTCAAGGAATTCAAAGCCTTGGTAAAAAATCACATTGAGAAGAAGATCAAGACCATACGATCGGATAATGGTGAAGAATTCACTTCAGAAGAATTCAAGGATCTTTGCAGATAATTTGGGATTAAGAGGGAGTTGAGCACTCCCTACAATCCTCAACAGAATGGCATTGCAAAACGAAAGAACATAACAATAATAGAAGAAACAAAAGCAATGATATATGACCAGGATCTTCTGATGCACTTATGGGCAGATGCACCAAGGACATTTGTGTATGTAGAAAACCGTACACCTCACCGAGTATTAGACAACAAGACTCCCAAAGAGGCTTTCTCATGTGAGAAACCAGAAGTCAACCATCTCAGGATATTTGGTTGCCCAATGTACATACACATCCCAAAGGAAAAGAGGACCAAGCTAGATCCTTCAGGAAGGAAGGGAATATTCATGGGATATGGCAATACTTCAAAGGCCTGCCGAATATATTTCCTAGGATTTAAGAAGATCGACATCAGCAGAGACGTAACATTCGACAAAGACTCAACATATCTCAAATCAAGAAAGCTACCGATTGAAGAAGAACCTGAAGTAACTAGAGTTAGAGACACTACAATGGAAGAAACAAATCCATAAGACGATGAAGACCACGACATGGGTGAACCACAAGAACCTGTAGAATCACTTCGTGAGAAGAACTCCCACAAAAGAAGGACATCATGGGCACGGGAAGTAATACAAGATGCAGAGAAGTATGTTGCTCCACATGGGATGCATAAAGAAAGCAATAGACCTAGACCATACACTAGCTCAAGGTTACAAAAACCGAACCAGTGGACGAACAGGTCAACCTTCAGGACCGGAACCGATAAAAAACCAGATCATAAAACCAATCAACCAAAAATACATAAAATATTCTTTTTTTTTAAATATTCATGTGCATCCATGTGAATTCAAACCATTATACATAGAATATACAAATTTTTTCATGTATATAGCATATAAGAGTTCATAGAACCAAAATACCACTTAAAACATCAAGTGGAATCCATGTCTGCATCAAAATACATCAACAAAAAGGCTCTAAATGGCCTATACAAAAGACTAGAGTCAAAGACTAAACAATCTAATCAGCAGAATCGTCTGAATCCTCAGGATCAGACTCATCAGAGGCCTCAGACTCTAAGCCATCATCTACATCCTGATCCTCAATATGGGGTGCCTGAGCTTGGGCCACCTGACTTGACTCCCCTGGTCCACATGGCACATGTCCAACATCAACTCCCACATCCTGTTGTTGTGGAAGTGGGTCCAAATCCAGCCATGAGAGGTCTTAATTGTCAAATGCTGCTGGCTGAGTCTCCACAACCCAATCTGATGATGCATCACCATCATCTAAGAAAATGGAACACGATTCAGGGGTCTTGTTTGGCAATTGGTTGCGCTTCAACCTAAGGTTGTATTGAACAAATACCATATCATTCACCTGGTTTTTCTCTAAACGGTTGCGCTTCTTGGTGTGTATACGCTCAACAACACTCCAATTGCGTTCACAACCAGAAGCACTACATGTTTGGCTCAATATTCGAACTACAAACTTTTGCAACGGACAGGCTACCAAATTGTTGCCACCAATATACTACATGTAAGGACAAATAAAAATTAGCAAATGAATTTAAGCACAAACTCGAAAAAAAATATCCAATGAATTAAAATTTACTTCGTAATTAATTACCTAGAGGATCTTTTGATCTACCTTGTACGGTTGTAGCCATGCCGAAGATACCAAGACTCTCATTGAAATGCAAGAGTTTGTTGTGTATTTCATCTTGTTTATGGGGATCAGAAACCATGCACTCAATGCATTTATATAATCCTTCTTTTACCTCTCCATCTGCTTCAAAATCTTTTGTGTAATGGTACCTTCAGAAGATTCAAGACAGAAAAGATGATCACATTAAAAAAAGGTTAAACTTTTGCAATTAAAATTTAGTAATATAACTTAAAAACTTTGAAATTAGTTACCTTGGATTCAAGTAATAGCCTGCAGCATGTAAAGGCTGATGAAGTTGTCTGTTCCATCGTTCATCAATGATTTTCCACATAGGTAGATATCTTTGTCTTTTGGCCTCATATGCTTCCTTTATTACCTCCTTGGCTTGATCCATGGCCTCATAAATAAACCCCATTGCTGCTTTATCACCATCCACCATTCTGAGGACTTTCACAAGAGGCTGGCTAAAAAGTACGATCTCCTCTGCCTTTTTCCAAAATGCTTTCTCATAGACTTTATCAACAATGTCTTTTCCATCAGCCTTCTTGCTTCATTGAGATGCATTCCACTCATCACAAGAGAATATCTTCCTCAAGTTGGTCTTTTGCTCAATCAAGGACTGCAATGTAAGGAAATTTGTTGGAAATCTTGTGATAGCTGGCCTGACAAGCTCTTTTCCACCAGTGCATTTTCTCATAAGGGTCAAAACCCATGAGTGGTCGTAAATGTATCTTGTGATAGATTTTGCTTGTTCCACACACTTTCTCACCAACTCAATTTTCCCAATATCCTCAAGCATGAAGTCTAAACAATGGGTTGCACATGGAGTCCACCAAATGGTGGGATGTTTGTCCTCTAACAACTTTCATGCTGCAACATAGTTGGAGGCATTGTCTGTGATAACCTGCACTACATTTTCAACCCCCACCTCCTCAACTACGTCATCCAAAAGACGAAATAGTAAATGTGCATCCTCCACTTGATCATATGCATCCACTGATCTAAGAAACATAGTCCCTTTTGGGAAAGCAACTAGGAAGTTAAGAATGGTGCGACCTCTTGCATCAGTCCATCCATCAGACATGATTGTGCACCCTATTTTAGTCCATGAGTTTTTGAACTATATGAGGTATTATTGTACCTTTTCCACTTCATTTTTCAAAAGTGCCCCCCTAATATCCTCATAGCCAGGGCCCTTGAAGCCTGGACCACATGAAGCTATAGCATCCAACATAGGTTGATAATATATCGACCCTGAAGCATTGAAAGGTATGTCTACATCATACCACCATCTAGCAATGCATTCCCAAGCAGCCTCCTTTTCCACCGTCTTCGATTTGGCATCAATGGTGGGATGAGCACCAGGGGTAGTGCGGGGTTGAAAGAAAGACCAAAGGCTAACACGGGGTTTTTTAAATTAGGATGTACTACTACCAACACCACCAACTACAACATTTTATTCCCTAGGAATGGTATAAGGATCATGGTCAGGATTGGGAAAACTAGAGAATTCTTCAAAACTAGGGTTTCTCTCAAGAAAATCGAAGCTACAACTTCTCCCTATCTCTCTTTGCACCCCCTTGTTTTTTTATTTTTCAGCTTGGTAAGATTCAAGAAGGCTAAGCATCTCAGCTCTCAAGTCATCAAGGACTTTGAGGCATGGTCTTACATTCCCCCTTGTACCAGCTAAGTGTTGTTTCAGCCTATTTATATCTCCCCCCCCAACCTCCTTCTGGCAATAGTTACACACAATTTTTCCCTCAACTAATTGACAATGTACCCATGCAACATATTTTCTATCTTTCGGAGCCATTGCAAGCAATATAAATCTGCAAATTAAAACCCTATTTTTCTAATTCTATGAGAAAAAACAATGCTATCAAAGTCTAAAGAGACTATTCCATACAAAATTAAATGAATACAGTGCACATTTACACCCTTTTTGCATACCTTGAAGAGTGCCTCCAAAATGCTCCAAATCTGATGCAAATGTCTCCAAAGAGATTCAGCCCACAAATTCTCCAAAATACTCCTTCAATCTCCTCTTCCAATCAGCATAGGAACCAGCTCTAAGACCCTTAACAATCAGCACAATCAAACTTCAAAGATCTGAAGACACTGAAGCACATACTCGAAAAGACTTAGATGAATAGTGTGAGTGAAAGAGAGGGGATGGAGGTCTTTTTATAGGTTCATGAGGTGTCTTTAGGGTGTCCAAATACATCCCCCCTAGCCAACATTCTAAAAATAAATAAATAAAATTTTTAAAAAAAAATCAATTTTGTGAGCCTCCATACAGACCGACTGTTCTAAGAAAACCGGTTTTGGACCGGTTCGATACCAAACCAGGCGGTTCATGGACCAACCTGGTCCTTCCAGGCCAAAACGGTTCAATGGTCCGGTTCGGACCGAAAACCCTCTGGAACCGGGTTGACCGACTGGTTTTGTAGGTTCCAATTTGGTTCTGGTAACGTTGCACCAACTATGTGGCCCTACTATGTGACATCAGGAAAGCAAGAATGGAAGGATGCCATGATCGAGGAGTACCAGTGAATTATGAAGAATGATGTATGGAAGTCTGTTGTAACTTCAAAGTAGATCTACAAGATCAAACATGCTGCAGATGGTAGCATTGAAAAACACAAGGCAAGATTTGTGGTACATGGCTTCTCACAGAAAGAAGGCATAAACTAAGAGAAGACATTCGCACCCGTAGCAAGATACACTTCCATCATATCTATACTTGCATTGGTTGCAGTAATGAAATGGAAGGTACACCAGATGGACGTCAAGACATCATTCTTGAATGGTGTAGTTGAAGAGGAAGTGTACGTGGAGCATCCATTGGGATTTGAGACACATGAGAGACAAACTCGTGTGCAAGTTAAAGAAATCCTTGTACGTATTGAAGCAGTCACCCAGGACATGGTACGACATGATGGACAAATTCCTGATGAGCTTAGGATTTGCCAAGAGTAAAGTAGATTCCAACCTTTACTTCAAGCTTGAAGACGGAAGACTAATGATACTCCTACTCTAAGTTGCATGAAATGGGGAAACATCTAGAAGTTTCTGAAATGGCGACGACAGGAAACACGACCCTCCAAAATGGAAACGTTGGGGGAAACGTCATATATATATATATATATATATCACATTCTTACAAGAAAAAGATAATGGCACACCTTAATGACATTTTAGAAGGAAAACCATAACTATATCATTGATTACATATACAACCATGTATCTTTTTAAAAATGGAAAAAACAATTTCTGAGCCCATTTGAGGGACCTGTAGCCCTCTTGGCTGCCTGTACAGGCCCACAAAAGGAAGAATTAATGCTGAAACACCACCTGCATGGGCCGAAACGCTGTCGAAACACCAACAGTCATACCGTACGGTGTTTCACAATTGTGAAACGTCGTACGATATGACTGTCGGCATTTGTACCAATTTTGGCGTTTCAAGAAGTTTCTAGTACTGGTATGCCTGTTACCTAGGTGTTTCCTGCAACATAGCTCATGCTATATGTAGATGACCTATTTCTAACAAGTGAGGATAAGCTCATTGCAAATGCAAAGGGGAGGCTTTCCGTTGAGTTCGAGATGAAAGACCTAGGGATGATGCATTACTTCTTAGGCATGGAGATGTGGCAGACTGTGGATGGGATCTTCCTTAGTCAAGGAAAGTATGCAGTGGAGATTCTAAAGAGATTCAAAATGTTAGACTGCAAGGCGATAGCCACACCTATGGCATCAAACTTGAAGCTACTGTGTGATGCTACATCAGAGATAGTTGATGCCATGATGTATCGGCAGATGATTGGTTCATTGATGTACCTGACAAACACGAGGGCAAACATATGCTTTGTTGTGAACACCCTGAGTTAGTTCTTGACGAATCCGAGACATGTTCACTTGATTGTTGCAAAGCATGTATTGAGGTACCTGAAGGGTACAGTTGAGTATGTTGGACTCACGATTGTTGTTAGACCAAAACCCGCAGGTGTTAATCTCCGCCACAATCGCCAAAGTTAGGATCTCGGGAGGCGATTAGCCCATGTCACAAAACTCACGGGGAGCGCTTAACCCAATGTCCAACAATCTCCCCCCCAACGTGAGCCGGTTGAGTTTTGAACCCTTGACCTGTTGCTCTGATACCATTTGTTGGACTCACAATTGTCATTAGACCAAAACCCATAGGTGTTAATCTCCACCACAATCGCAAGAGTTAGGATCTCAAGAGGCGATTAGTCCATGCCACGAAACTCACGGGGAGCGTTGAACTCAATGTCCAAGAGAGTATGGACTCAAGTATGAAGCGAATAAGAAGATTAACTTGCACAGTTATGTTGATTCAAATTGGGCAAGCAATGCCACTGATAGGAAGAGCACTTCGAGATGCTGCTTCAGTTTGGGATCAGGTATGATCTCCTGGTTTAGCAGGAAGCAGTCATGTGTGGTCACAAGTACAACTGAAGCAAAGTATGTTGCAGCCTGCTTGGTTAGTTGTGAGGCAGTATGGCTTCGGAAGCTACTGTCATATTTGTTTGATCTCGAGTTAGAGGCGACTTGTATCTTTTGCGACAACCAAAGTTGCGTGAAGTTGTCAGAGAACTTAGTGTTCCATGACAAGTCAAAGCATATTGAGATTAAGTATCACTATATCCGGGATATGGTGCAGAGAGGAGCAGTGAAGCTCCAGTATGTGGCGACAAACGAGTAGATAGCCGATGTGTTGACCAAGTCGTTAGCCAGAGTGAAGTTCGAATACTTCAAAGAGAAGCTTAGTGTCATCCAGATCGAGGTCCCTAAAAAGAGGGAGTGATGAGATCTCGCATGGTGGAAGACGCAGGTGGTCCTTAGGACATAATGAACCTAGGGTGCTCACAGCTGTGCTCCCATGCTGGAGATGATGAAAAGCCCACCAATCACAAAGACACCTGGTGTGTGCCTAGGTTGTTCTCGCATGGTAGAAGACGCAGATGGTCCTTGGGACGTAATGCACCTGGGGTCCTCCTGGCATGCTCCCATGTTGGTAGATGTGAGATGACCGTGGAGAGACGTAATGCACCTTGGGTGCTCATAGGTTGTTCTCGCATGGTGGAAGATGTAGGTGGTTTATTGGACATGAGGTTTGCATATGGGTTGCTCTCCGTGTGTGATGATGAGATGATATGGATATGATGTAGTGATGGTAGGAGACGCAGGTGATTGCAGTGGCAATGTAATGTGTGGTCCTGGGTTGTACCTACGTGATGACTCGCTCGTGGATATGATGCAGACCTAGATACGGGCTAGGCCTACATCCAACATGAAACATGGCTGGCTCTATAGAAACTTCTTATGACAAATAGATCTCACTAATCAATGATCAACAAGATGAGGACTACAACAACAACAACGATGATGATCCAATGATGATGACATGTCCAAAAGTGTTGATGACCGTGGCAAGAGAATACCTTCCTAGTTAAGAGGGAGTGTTATTGTAAATGTAACTTCGGAAGATATTTTGTTGTATATTATAATTGTATTTTATTGTACCCTCGTCGAAGATGTTTTTTCTTTGTTCGAGATGCCATTATTATTTTTGGTCATTGAGGTAAAACCTCCGCTGTAAGTCAGGGCAATTGTCCCCATAAGAATAATATAAAATGTATTTTTTGAGTCTTCCTAGGAGAAGTCAACCCTACTAGGTCAAGAGGTCATCCCAGTTAGGTTTTAGGACATGTCAACTGAAGGGTATAAATAGGAAAGGAACCCTCCCTCATTTAGACACACACTAACTCACTCAAGTTCGCATGAGGAGAGAGAGAAAACAAGTTCGCTATCGCTAGAGAAGAAAGAGAGAGAGATGCAAAAGAATTCTTATTTTTAGGTGTTCCATCTTGTGGTATTGTATTAGTGACAAATCTATCTCCGAGGAAGTTTGCGGGGTTTTCTCCTTTATGGTTTCCTCAAGGAATCTCTATGTCTTGTGTATCTTGTTGTGCTTGTTATTCTTTCAATTAAAGATCCTAATCAAATTGAATTAAAGTACAAACTCTAACAATGTCAAAGATAGAAGCCAAGGCTAGGACACCTCCCCAAAAAAATTCCTCAACATGGTCTCCAAGGTGCAACCATTCCTCAAACAATGTGCAAATGGTTATATCCCAAGGAGGAGGAGTCAACAAGGTAAGAGGTGGTATTAATCCATGTGGTAGGTTAATAAAATTGCAACCAAATCCCAAGAGGAGGGGACAACCCCATCAACTCAAGCAATAAAATAATATTACATGAGAATATGCCTCAACATGTGTTCCGATGAAGGTGAATACTCCACTTAAAAACCTTGATCCACTTTATCACAAACCACTCCAAGTCTGAAAACAACCCATCAAAGCAAGGGAACTCATGTAATAACCCTTCAACCAAGTCAAAATATGGTCAAACTAGTCATAGAGAGGGCTAGAACATCCTCCACATGTGCACAAGAGGAGCGCTCCACTAGGGGTGATGGTCTATGTCACAACAAAGTCCTCTATGCATCAAAATCCTCCAAAGAAGCTAGGGCATTCACACCAAGGGGATTAGACCAAGTCGGACCACATCAAAAAAAAAATTTGATCATGCTAGAACCATGTGAAAAGTAGTGCACATGCAATGTGCTCTCCACAAATGTAATGCAAATCGTGCTAAGGTGTGATGGCTAATGATCCATCTGTAACATAAGTCCCCAAGTGCTAGTGAGCTCCACATTTAGACATCTTCTATGTAATGTCATGTCCCCACCCCTCATCCCGACGATGGGGAGGATGCGACCAACACACTGCTGCTGTCAACGGAAAAAATAGCCCGATGAACATAAAAACATAAACATCAATTGGATTAAAAACATAACAGATGCATAAATCATTAACATGCATTAAGTGCAAAACATGCAATATACAGCGAAAGCAATACATCCATTCAAGCATTCAACCCGTTCATAATAATTCATAAGAAAGTACAAATGCAGAGATAAAATACACAAGAATACTTATCTTGAAATAAGCTTGTCCCACAACTAGCTACGTCGCTGCAACGTTCCACCCAACCGTAGCCCAGTGTGCTCATCATTCTCTCAGCATCACTGCCACCCCCGAGCTGGGCATGATTCCACAAGGAACTAGGGAACAACATGCTCACTCATAGCCAAAACCATACATCCACAGTCAAGCCAACACACTGTTGGGTTTCACAGACTGTCCAGCCAAGCCAATAAGTAATTGGGTTTTTCAGGCTACTAGGGCAACTAACCAATGACACATGGGTCCCTTGGACTTACTCAGCCAAGCAAATTTACCTCAACACACAGTCCATCCATTAACAGATAGATACTTGGACTTACCCAACCAAGCCAACCTTCTAATCAAGCACGAACAACCATTTAACATATGGGTATCATCAAAACATACATGGAAATAAAAACATAATGGCTGAGGGGAAATAGCCCTACAAGGGAAATTACGTTTTCATAAAATATTCTTACGTGTTGGGGAGGCCATTTGACCACCACAAACCCCCAAGTCGAAGTCTGAACTCAGAAAACGTCCTTGAGCATTGCCAAAGCAAAAACGACCATCATTCACACCCAAATCGGGAGATCTTGGTTCCTCAACCACTGAGAAACAAAAATACGAATTTATGGGCATGGGACAGTGAGGAAAACCTCAAGAAATCATGGGGAAAATGCCCAACAAGCTCAGCTTCCTGAGGAAGACCAAAAAAACCTCTTGAAACCCCCAAAACATGAATCACTGTTGCACATTCACTGAACAAAACAAAAACGGATTTTCCTAGCTACGGCAATGAGGAAATCCACAGCAAAAACGCCCAGGGAGGATCCCAACCACTGAGCATTGCCCAAATCGAATTCCCAGCCATGGGAAAAATGTAGAAAAACCACAAAAACGTGAGGGAGAATACCCCAACTATCTCCAGCTGCATGAGGAAGCAAACATATGGGTGAATAATGGCTTGGGAAGGCATTTTCTTGCATTTACTTGCCCAAGAAGCCAAGAAAACGTTTTCCAAAAATGGGTAACTCCCCAAATTCATAATTGACCCCCATACATTTCCCATCCCAAGGCAATAACTTCTTTCACCAATTTTAGATGACTAGGCATAAAAGACAAAAAGGGTGGTTGACAACTTGATGGGTTATCTTTTTGACATTTGGCCTTTTTTCCCATAGGATCAAAGGTTTGAATAATTCCCCCTCCCTATTCCTTGTGAAATCATGCCCCCATCTCTTTAACGTTGCGGCGCGTAGCTAGTCGTGGTATTTTTATTAATGTAGCATTTTACATGGTGTCTCAAATACATTGTCCCTGGTTAGCACATAAATCATCGACATCGATTTTAATCGCCGATACATAAGACACTAAATCCATGGTGGGGCCTTTGCCTTGAGTTCCACGCCATGATTTAATACAATATTTACATCATATGCAATTTACTACCATGAGGTCAAAACCAGGGTGTTGCATGTAATGTCCCCATTTTTGGATTTCCTTGTTCTGCAGTGAAAGGTGACTTTATGAGGAGTAAAAAGAGGATAACAATGGACTTTAACAATTTGGAGGAGTTTTACAGGCCAGGCTAGTTCATTCACCATATTTCATCATCAAGATCATTTTTGCACAATTCATTCTTGGTTCCACGACATTCCGACAATTTCCGTCATTTTGAATTATTATTTAGCATACTTTAATTAAATACACGAAAAGTATTAATTGGACAATATTATCTAAGAGAATGTTCATTGGAACCGAAACGCAAAGATCTCAAGGATGGGATGATGAAAAAGGGACTTCGGGTGTCTAAGAATGCTTTAAAAGCCAATTCATCACTTTTTTTTGGCATAAAAAGGATAAAAAGGTGAATAAGTCATTTATTTAATTAATTAATGGAAAAAGGGGGAAAGGTGAACAAGTTATTTAATTAATTAATTAACTGAGAAAAAGTGGAAAAAGGTGAATATAAGAGAAAGGCGAACCCTAAAGGCTCATGATGGATTATTAGTTTTTGTGAATTTGAGATTGGAGATTATTATTTTTTGTGAATTTGAGCTTGATTTTTGGCATTGAGGCCGGAAACCCTCCACAAACATTGGATTCGATGGTGCAACTTATCCATCTAGCCAATTCTAGTGAGTAGATCATCTAGATCTACTACTGTGCTTCATTGCCGTGAGTTGGTTTACAACTTATCTTCAAATCTGAGTTCCGGAAAGAGTTTGCAGAAGGTTTATTGTTATGTTGAGGATGTAATGTGGAGGGCGCACTTGAAGAAACATATCTGCTCTAAGAAGTGTGAGCACCAGATTATTGGAGGGCGCAGACATCTTGGAAGAGAAGATACAACAGTAGGAGGGCACAGCCTCCGTCAAGAAGGAGAATGGTGATCACCAGTGTCCGAGGGCGCATTCATCTAGGGTGTACTGCTGTAAAGAGAAAGGCACTTGCATGTTGATTGCATCATTGTGAATGAACGTATTTGCAAAGGAATTTACTACCTCTAATCTGTTGAATGAGTTGCAATAAGACTTTGGAGAGGGCACACCGTTAAAGAGAATCAAACTCAGATTTCTATTGTTCTGAGATAGCAAATGGAGGTCGCTACAGTGGCAAGAAAGGGCCCTCATAATTATTTCTCAGTATATTAACTACTCCAAGCTCTTTCATTTCATAACAAAAGCACGCTGCCAGACATTGGTCACCATTGGGGTTGTTTTCCTGTAGTTGCACACCCATCTTGAAGATCGAATCACTTACAGCAGTCCCTGTTAGACATTGGCACATTAAACGTTGGAGTAGAGGAAGTCGTGACCCTCTTGTGGAGAGTAAACAAGTGCTGTAGCAGCATATTTCTTATCAACTGTGGCTTGCCTTTCTCAAACGACCTGTGCATCGATTCCTAGCATGTAAACATGTCCCCTTTCATATTCAGATCTGAATGTATTCTCTTGAGTGTGGTTATTAGCGTTCATTTATTTCTGTTACGCAACATTATTTATTAATGGTGAATATCATACACTATTCCACACGCAAAAATCAGTAATGAACCAAGCAACATATGATATTGTGGTGACCAAAATGCACACCAAAACTTGGTTCCAAATGGGTATGGTGTTGGGCAGTCACTCACAGCAGTAATGCCAGAAGTGTTGTTAAAAATTCCCATTCACCAGCCATTGGTAGAAATTAGAATACTACTATAGGCAGAGTTAAAGCATTGACATAACCTACAGCAGTCATTGTCAATAATCCTAGATGCTTGTGCAAAAATCCATAGTCAAACCATTGGGCAGTTAAAAAATGTTTGAGTTCAATGTGGTCTGGAATCTTACAATGTACTACCAAACCACATCTAAACCATGGGCCACCATAGTCATGTGATGACTAAAACAACATAGATAAAGGGGACCATGCAAAGTGGTAAAACAACATAGATAAAGGGGACCATGCAAAGTGGTCTCTTCTAGTGATAAGACACCACCATGTATACCACCACTACACGAAAATAAATCACAAAATAATAGGTGCTCCAATATTAACTCATAGTACATCAAGAATCAACCACTCAAGATCCTGCTAGGCTCAAGGGGCACAACAAATAACTCTACAAATCCTCTAGACACTGAGCAACCACAGTCAACCGTGGTCAGACATGCCACAAGGGCAGTGCCAAGGAGAGTGTGTGCATCCATAATAATGCCCCTGTACCTGTCCAATATTCCATCAATGTCATCTAAGAAGTGTCTGTCATGTGTGATGAAAATCACGTGTGGGATGTCATATAGCATGAGAGGTAACAAATCCATTGTCATGAGAGGGCTCACCATTGTACCCCACCCAAACACAACTCCATCCAACCGAAGGAGCTACGAAGAGTTTTAACCTTTTCAAATAGAAAAAGGCGCTGGGACCAGCAATCAACACCCTTAACATTAATTCTCTTATGGTACAAAGGAGAAGAGAAAATATTTTGAGAACGATCCCAGCCATGGTTTGATTAAGTATGTATGCATTGCATAATTATCTATATCTTTGTTTCTAACCACTGTAATTGCAAGGGCAGTTGACTAATCTCTAATTTTTTACCATGCCTACGAAAAGGTACTCCTTGTCATTAAGTGCAAAGAACTAATTATCACAAAAAATTATGATAGTAAATAGAACAAGTCATCCGTGAACAGCCCAGGCAAATCCTAACTTAAAATATAAATGCGAGTTAATGCACATATTGCAAGACTTACAATGCATTTGTACTCCTGTAATATTCCTCGACTTTAAATACAAAAGGGAATTTCTCGCAAACCTCCAAGAACTTCAAAGGAGGCAGCTATTGCTTTTGATGCCTGGCATAATCCCATCAATACAGCGAAAAGTAACACGTGGACAGAATACTCTTAAAGGACATCTCATTCTAAAATGTTGTGGCAATAATAATAATGGGATTTCTCACAAACTTCCAAGAACTTCAAAGGAGGCAGCCGTTGCTTTTGATGCCTGGCACAATCCCATCAATACAGCGAAAAATAACATGTGGACAGAATATTCTTAAAGCACAACCCATTCTAAAACGTTGTGGTAATAATAATATTTTATGTTTTACTGAAGATACAAATTATAAACACAATAATCTCCTAAAAATTACTACGAAGTTCATATCTGTGCATATCATGTTAGTCCACTGCCAGAACTGCTAGAAGCAAGCTCGTTTTTTGAATGGCTTTAGGAAGTTCTGACATGACCTGATTTTTCAGTCAGCATAAAAACATCACCAAGTATTAATTTGAATGGCCATAGATGACATTAAAAATAAAAATGAAAAATGAAAAGCATTTGCATGTTCTAGTAAAAGTGTCATTGAAATTTGGGACTACTATTTAAGACAAGTCTAAATGCATTCTAAAATGAAATGCAACTTCTACATGCACCTGTTCACGATCATCCTCTGAATTTATCAAGACCCCAGCTTTGTTTATAGCCATCATGAACACTTTAAGCGGATCATCAGCTTGCTGGTCACAGAAATATTAAGAAATCACAAATATTAAAACCTTCCAAATTTACCGTTGAAGTAACAAAAGAGAGAAACAAGGGTGCAAGGTTGCTGAACATTTCATGAAGATCTATAGCTTACTGACCAGATGAGCACTAAATAAGGGATTGCAAATATTTAAGACCTCGAGAAATTGCTTGTTAAAGTAACATCATCAATAAGCAAGAATTCACCTAAATAGAAAATATTTATGGTCTGTTGTTTCCAAAATTAAAAGAGTAATCACCATCCTAGGTTTAGGTCTCAATAAGCCACACAGTTACAAGGATTAAACTACATTTGCTCACATTGGTTGTAATATACCTAATTAAAATTCTTTATGAAGAATTGTGTCTCTTGGCGTGGTTTGTTTCTTAGATACTATAAAATACAGTCTCTTTGACCACCTATCAAACATATATTGTATCATACACATTTATTATTTATTAGTTCTGTCCTTGTGGACATTATGGGCTTGTCCGTTTTCTTAAGGATTCTCCCGAGACCACCCCAAGGTACATCACAATGGTCCATGGCACTCTTGAGATTTGAAACAAAGATAATACACTCTAACTCTACTTACATAAAGGTTTCCTACAATGATAATAATAATAATCTACTTTTAAGGTCAGAACCAAGATAGACACCAATTTGGTGTATGAGACCCCCTTGTTTGTGGGACAAGGGACCCCCTCTGTGCAGCTATGTAACTGCTAAATTCTACAGAGGTGCACATACCCTACCCCACTCTGGATTTGAACTTATGATCTCCTAGGAGGAAACACATGTTCTTAACCGTTAGGCTCACCCCAGCTGTATCAGGACTTACAATAGAAAATAAAAATTAATCCCTTCTAATGAGCAACACTTGATACCTGTTGATAATCACGATAGAAACTAATGGCTCTTGCCTCGATTAGGGATGGCAGAGAATCCACGGCTTTGGCACCAATTTGCATTCCTGCACAAGGAAAACCCATAACGCTTGTCAATCATACAGATAAAAGGAAGTTATAATTTCTAGATACTTCAGTTATTTACAGGGAATTCAGTACCAATACTTGGTTACAGGGTAAATCATGGAACATCTGATCTATATCTACTCAGAATTATAAAGGACAAAGATGTAGAAAGAATTGCATTAACCTGTGGGAGTACCATGGAAGGGTCTTTTAAATAATACTTTCCAAGGAGAGAGCTTAAAGCAAGAATTATAAGAGAAATGGGACAAGGTTCTTTCAAATAGCAAAAACATAATTGCTTAAAAAAAGAACATTGCTAAAAATGATCTACTGAATTCAAATCATTTAATAATCCCATTTCTGGAACAGTAAGAAAACATGTTGAAACTTGACATCCTTCTCATATATTGATGCAGCCAAATAGGCTTAGCATGAAAACAGACAGTAAAAGAACACAAGAGAAGAGACCTTGCAGAAATATACACATCTATACACTGAATTTCTATTGATATATAGCTCTAGTCCAAATGGTCTACGAATTGATCCTTTTTTGGCCACTCAAAATAACAGGAAGGGAAACTGGCATTTTTGGCCTGAAATCCAACAAGAATAATTTTGGGTTGATGGAATTGGATATATCAAATGCTAACATCGCACAATTGGGTTGCAATTGAGGTATTTGAGGGTACTAAATCCATTTCTGCACTAAAAACAACAATTTCATCCATCCAAAATTGCAATTTCCGCAAAATTCCTTGACTAGATTCTAGTGATGGCAAATGGAAAAAGGTCAAAATCGTAGAGTGTTTAGCCTTCTTCTTGATATGTATAATAGTTTACAAACTAGGGGTGGTTAAAGTTGACCGTGTCTTTGGTAACAACTTAACAACCTGCTCATTAAAATAATAATAGTAGACAAAAACCCTAACAAACTATTAAATACAATCCACATGATTTGGGGCATATCAAATCCTCCTAGCTTAATTGGACAGTGCCCCCATTGTCTTCCCGGTTTAGGAAAGGTGCTACACTTCTTTGAATTTCATCTTTCTTTCAAAAACTAGAGATCTACGTGTTATAGCACTAATTGGCACTCAATGACCCTAATGACCCTAATGGCACCTGGGTGACCCTAATGGCATCTGAGAGTCCATAATAGCATCCAAATGTCCCTTATTGACCTCCTAATGTCCCTAATGTCATATGAAGAATCCCTAATAGCTGCTTGAGGCCTTGAATTGTACATCAGAGTCCTTCATAATTGATGGTCCCACCACAAGACAAGCTACCAGCTAAATCAAGCCCAATTTTCACTAAAAAAACATGGTTTTGAGGGCACACACACCTTTCTGTCAAGTAGGGAGCATGTGCCTTGCAAAATGCACAAAAAAATATAAATTCCACGAAATTCACAAAACTGAACAGTTGGAACAATAGTTTCTAGGTTATAACTCCTCGAAACCACCCTCTAATTGTCTCAACCATGCCAAATAATGTATAAATAAGACATTCATGGAAGAGATAGGGGCATCTAGCACTCATACTGTCGTAATGCTGGAAGAATTGGTCCTAGTTTCTTGAGCTTTTATGCCCTTTCCTTGCTCAAAAACCCTTGTTACTGAGATTTCATTCTCCCTTGATTAGTGATGTCTCTCCTTTCATGATTGGCTTCTTTATTGTGTTCAAGATGAAAATTGAAGGATTGGGAAGATTGAGACATTAGTGGCTCGGGCTCAGAGGGACCCAAACAAAGGTTTTAGAAGGTGTCGACAACAAGATCAGGTGATTGTATTTGTTATTTATTAATCAATAGAGATATCTCCTCTTCCCCTCCCACAAATTCAGTGTTCAATGCTTGTTTGTCTTTGATTCCCATTGGTATTAAGGGCCTAGTCTTCTTGATAGGCTAATTAGCATTGATTGATGATAAAGTTGATTTATGGATTTATTCATGTTTTTATATTGCCATAGGATTTGAGGAAGGTTGTCTTTCTTGTATGCAGGTTCCATATTCATTACGTGGATTTCATTGGGATTTATACGTGGGAGTAAGCTAGTGAGAATGAAATGCCCAAATTGCTTCACAAGTTATCAAATTAGAAGTACACAATCCTAGTAATGCTTAATGAACATTTCAACATTTAAAAACTTGCATACCATTAGAAATTTTCTACTGTTATAAATATAAATTTTCAATGCACTGAGATTACTCAACCTAAACACGATTTCAAGTCTCTCTAAATCACATGCAAATGCTAGACCCTGATTCTCAATCCTAGAGAAAGTATATCAGCACATACAATTATTTATAACATGGAACACGAGATCTATTTACCTCTTTTACTCAATAGCAATCACACACATAAAAATGGACACAAGTTTTTGGTCAATGTGATCCTAAAAAAACCCTTGCAAGAAAACCAGAGAGAGATAGAGTAGCTTTTATTATCTTCAAGCGGTTACAATGAGGTACAATAGAATAGATCCAACACAAACTTATCTCTGAGCCAAAGGCTCTGATGCACAAGCTTGATCTCTGATGGATAGCTGCGAAATGCGCCCCTCTCTAAATGTGCCCGTCAAAGTACCCAAACTAGAGTGAGATATTGTACCCATATGATCCTGCATGCATCCAAGGTAAGAAATGCTCCAATGGTGTATATTAAAACCAAACTTAAATCATGTTATTCATAATCACGGTAACAATAATAATAATAGTAAGTAAGATATACATGTGCCTTTGAAAAATCTTGGAACCTTCTGGAAGTCTGTTTGTGCATGCCATACTTACAAAGTTTAAACGGTGTGCTAATGCTGGTTGAGGATGGAAAACAAGGCTAAGGCAAAGGGAGATGACTTATAGCTGACTTTAACCATATGATTTCTCAGAATGATAACAATTACACATGACCACAATGACATATACATGAGAAATGAACAATAGGGGATGGTGATGTCTCACAAGTGGATGAGCTAACCTAAAAAGAGCCCATTCAACTCTAACATGTATACTACTCACATCCAAGCTAAGAACAAGCTCCATGAGGATCTTTACTAGGACCCTTGTGTTGAGTACACAAGAACTGTAATGCAGAGATCCTAGGGGACACTGTGAATTAGCGGTCCCTTGCCCCATCTCACATCAAAACCCGCAGGCTCCATGAGAAATTAATCATTACATTTCAATAGTGGCCAACAGTCTTTAGATTTAGCATTTGTTTATCCACTTCTTTTTCTTTAGGCCTTCACAATTTTATTTTATTGCCCTTTTTGAGTTGTGTCTAAAGACACATTTTGCATTTATTTGAGGGCTTTGCATTTCAACAGATGGAATTTATAGCACATAATGCATGTAATGATGCTAAACACATTGCTTCAAGCTTTAGCTGACACTCTTCGGGATAACTCAGATCCAAGACACTGAAAACATGGGATCCATCATGCACAGGGTTCAAAGTGGGGAAAGTGATCTTCAATCTCATAAGTCTTGGGGAAAGTGATCTTCAATCTCATAAGTCATGATCAAGCTAAAGTCATGGGTTAAGGATCAATCATGGATGAACTGGATGGATGAGGACAACTCACACATGGAACCAACATAGCACTAAAGTTTAATATTTGTAAAAGCATGGCATGAGCAACAACCTTTGACATTAAGTCCTTTGATTATTCTTAGCATAAGTTCAAGCATTAGTATATATAAGCATAGGTCACCATGATCATCCTAACAAGACAAAACTAGGTGTTTGACATGCATCATAGAGCAAAATCAAACCAGGGACACATACCTGATCTCACCGTATATACCTATCTCCATCTGATAGGGCCCCTCTATAACTGTGTGTACTATATTTGATCTACTACTCTGCTCAAATGAACTAGGTCGTCACTGAAAGCATCTCAATGGACTAATGAATCTCAACCCTGCCAAAGAAACTCTGCTGAATAAGGCTCTGAAATGGCTGAGGCTACAATGATCCATGCTAAAACCCCATGTGAAAAATAACTTGGAATAAAATAAGAGATAGATCTGTTTGTTGCATCATGATAGCCCAGCTGCAAATGTATATGTGATAACAGTTCCAACACACCATTCCCCTTAAAGAAGAAGCTAAAGAAGTAAAACCTTTCCGCCAAAAACTTAGGGGAATAAATCCTAAGTTGGCTCCTATTGTTCAAAAAGAATTACAGAAGGTGTTAGCAACAGGGGTCATAGCACCTACAAGACATTCATCATGGTGCTCCAACTTAGTAGTTGTTAGAAAAAAGAATGGGTGAATAAGAATATGCATAGATTTCAGGAATCTTAACATATCGTGCTTAAAAGATAATTACCCATTGCCCGACATGGAAACCTTATTACAAAGAGTAACTAGTTCTGGAATGATGTCCATGTTGGATGGTTTCTCTGGATATAATCAGGTATTGGTTAACAAGGAGGATCAACACAAAATAACTTTCACCACACCTTGAGGCACCTACAAGTTCTTAAGGATGCCTTTTGTCTTGTTGAATACGGGTGCCACTTTTCAAAGGGCCATGGACTTTGCTCTTAAGGAGCTCATACATAAAATTATTGAGATATATTAGGATGATTTAACAATATTTCTAAGGAAAGATCTGACCATGTTAAACATTTAAAGCAACTCTTTGAAAGATGCCGTAAGTACGACATTTCATTAAATCTGACCAAGTTAATTTTCGACATTGACGAAGGAAGGTTGTTGGGTCAGATCATCTCAAAGGATGGTGTGAAGATTAGCCCTAAAAGAGTGGAAGCCATAAAGAATGTCCCTTTTCCCATTAATGTGAAAGCCCTCCAATCTTTCAACGATCAAATCAACTTATTAGAAGGTTCGTTCCAATTTCCAAATCTATCAGAATTAATGAAACCTTTACAGAAACTATTAAAAAATGATGCTAAATTTGAATGGACACATGAAAAAAAAGAAGCGTTCAAATGTATCAAAGATGCTATCGCTAGATCTCCAGTTCTAATCAGTCTAGATTATTCTAAGGAGTTTCAGATATTTCCCTTTGCTTCGAAAGACACAATTGTTGGTGTCTTACTCCAAAAAAATAGTGAAGCACAAGAGAAACCTATGGCTTTTATGAGTAGATCCTTGCAACATTCAGAGTTGAAATATACCACCATGGAAAAGCTAAGCGTATGCTCTTGTCAAGTCCCTTAAACACTTTAGAACTTATGTTGGATACTCAAAGATTGTTGGATATGTACCTCATGCAGCAGTTAAAGACATCCTATCTCAACAAGACTGTCTAGGCATAAGGAGAAAGTGGGTTTCAAAAATTCAGGAATATGAATTAGAGATTAAACCCACTAAGTTAATTAAGGGACAAGGCCTTGCTAAAATGTTAACTCAAGGTAAAGAAAGGGCCTTAGGAATGATCTGTCAGAACAATAATCAGGGACAAATGTATCAAACGAGCTTCAAAGATTAGAACACCAACCGTGGTATGCAAATATAATATTTTTCCTTCATAACCTTACATGATCAGATAACCTAATTGGTCATAAGTGAAGAGCATTAAGGTTAAAAGCAACTAAGTACTGTATAACACAAAATGGATTGGGTTGGAGAAACCTCGATGGTCTAGTATTTAGATGTGTTGATGAACCAAAGTCCAAAAAGCTCATGATTGAGTTCCATTCAAGATTTTGTGGTGGACATTTTGCAACAAAGATGACATCCCATAAGATCCTTAGAGCAAGTTATTATTGGCCGAGACTTTTTTCAGATGTGCATAGGTTTGTCAGAAGTTGCCCCCAGTGTCAATTGTTCACTGGGAAGCATAAGATGAAAGCTTTGCCCCTTCAGCCCATAGTTTCCCAAGCCCCTTTTCAGCATTGGGGACTTGATTTCATCGATAAATTTAAGGATAACTCTAGCAATGGATATTCTTGGATCCTTACTGCTACCGATTATTTGACCAAGTGGGTTGAAGCCATACCCACCAAGAAGGCAACCGATGATGTAGTCATGGAGTTCCTTGAAGATAAGATCATCACTAGATTCAGTGTGCTAGCCAAGTTAACAACGGATAATGGCCCAACTTTCAGTTCTTCAAATATGTCCTCTTTCTGTTTTAAGTATGGCATTGTCTTATCCCATGCATCCAACTATTATCCTCAAGGGAATGGCCTAGTTGAGTCAAGTAACAAAACTTAATGACCATAATCAAGAAAAAAGTTGGTGATAACAAGAAAGCATGGGATAGTAAGATCAAGTATGCCTTATAAACCGAGAGGATAACAAAGAAGAGTTCCACTAGGAAATGTCCTTTCGAACTTGTATATGTCCTTGATGTTACTTTTCCTATTCATCTAAAGCTTCCAGTGTATCAACTCCTTCAGGGTTTCAATTCAGATCATGATGCAATTCAGAATAGGGTTAATCAGTTGATAGAGTTGGATGAAAATATAAGGAAGGCACTTGATCAGAGTATCCAGAATTCACACAAAGTTAAAAGGACATTCGATAAATTTGCTAGATCGAAGCCTTTTCAGATTAGGAATACAGTTTTGGTATGGGATAAGTGCAAAGAGAAGCCAAGTTTGCATGGAAATTTTGACAATTTATGGACGGAGTGATACACCATCTATGAGTTAGCAGGCACTAATATTTTCTATCTAAATGACATGGAAGGAGAGAAATTGATCCCTCCTGTGAATGGTCGACTTCTCAAGCTTTTCTTCCGCGAAGGTATCTGATGCCCATGGGGGCATCGTGTACATCCGGATTTTTCTAAACCCTTCTTTTATTTTTTGTACATTACTTTTGTATATAAATGTTGTACCATAGACTTCTTGTATAGTAGTTTTTGTATACTGGATATGCAAAATAATTTATGTATACTAGTTTTCTTTTTTGTAAAGTAGGGTTGTTTACTATTGTATCTTATGTTATATACTAACTTTGTACATTACTTATGACTTAGTGGTTTCATTTGGTATCTTTTATATGTGCGATACTGATGGGCTTTAGTTTTGTGCAGGAACCAAAGATTTCGGGGCTCTCACATACACTTTTTTATTAGAAGATCATTCAGAGAACGTGTCCCTAGATGGAGCCAGATGTTGACGGCTAAGTTATACTTGGTTGGACTTCAAGTGAGCCAACAAAGTTTGGAGAAGGTTACTTGTTCATGATCAGAGTTCAGAAATTCATCAAGCCTTCTAGGCCCAATTTTTTTTTGTACCACATGTTCATACCACCTTAGGGGAGTTGTAATAAAGTGTGCTAACATTATGAATTTGTAAAGGGTTGGGCTTTCTAGGACTTAGAAATCCATCCGATCATTCCAAGGTGTTCTTTCCCTTGACAATTATGCAATGCCGAATAAGCGATGTATAATTTTCGAGTTTTTCATTGCTCCTCCAAAGTTGGAATGGTCGTCTTGGTGGTTAGGCCTTAGTAGGTTATTAAAACTCATGTGTTAATGTATATGAGCATGCTAGGCAATAATATTGAGTCGTATGGACATGTGCTAGGTCCCCCTAATTTTTTTTAATTATGAGAAAAATACATTTTCTCTCAAAATTAGGCCATTTTTAATGGTTTAAATGGGAAATTTCAAATTGTAATAAAAGTTGGGTCCGAAGTCTGATTTTGGCATGGGGATGCTCATTTCACACTTAGAGCATCCTCTTTATCTCGAGACCCACTTTTCATATGTTTTTGGCGACCAAATCATCACTTGGAGCGTTTTGCTTAAAAGGGCATCAAAACGTCATTTTAATGTTAAAAATGTGACAAAATGACATAGAGTGACAAGGTGAAAAGTCAGAAGGGAACAAGTCAAAGGTTGTTGGATAAGGTGACGATCTTCTCTTTTATGAAAGGGGAATACAATTTAAGTGATGGCGATTCAAAGTGGGTCCCATTTTGGATATGGCAATGACATCACCCAAGATCACGCGTCCTTTTCTCCTCGTGGTATGGCATGGCTCATACGATATCTTGATGCGTTGGCAATGTTTTCATGATGGAGGCGAATCATATCAAATGTGGCAGCTTAGGTATATACCATTTGAGGAGGTGGCAAATCAAACCAAATCAGGAAAGGATTGCGCTCTCTCCTCATGAGGGACGCATATGGCATGATTTGTTTCAGTATGGGATCCCCTAAAGGATAGCACATAACTCCATGGAGGTGTGGTGCATCCTCTTGAGACTCAACTCCAACAAACTCCCACAAATATCTCTCTCAATCTTTGGTTAACTCCAACACATTCCTCAATCAACTCCATGAACTCGACTTGAACTCTCACTGGAGGATATGGCTCCCCTGGGCTCTCTTGGCTATTTAAGCGAGGCTATTTTCCTTCATTTGGCATGAAGTATGAAACCTTTTCTCCCATTGTAATCATCTTTTGAGTATTTTGTTAATGAAATAAGGTCTTCTTTCCAGCTGGATTAGCATTGTTTCATGTGTGTATTGAGGTAACTGTATGAGTTATTTTTTGCATTTGCTGCTTTTCTTGTCAATCTATTTCCTAAAGAAAAATTAGTACTAATCGACAGGAGTGGATAGTGTTGCTTTGCTGTTCATTTAGAAGATCTATGCTTAAGATTTAGGATTTGTATGCTTATTTGATTATGAGTATGCTTTCTTTGTCTTCCACATTAGACTTTTACTATATTATTTGAAAAATGATGTGCAAATGTGAAGGCTTTTACGGGTTCCTTGTTGGATTTTGCAAGAGATCTTGCTTGTTTCTCTTGCTCTCCCACCCTTTGTGGAAACATAGTCTATCTTGAAACCATCAACAGAACTTCAATCACCCATTTCCAAAGGGGTTTTTTTCTTCATATCTTCTTCACTTAAAATTAAACTTCTCATTTGATTACTTGGTTACTTGTTTTTATATTTTAGATCTACAAGCTTAAGATCAATATCTTCCTTGGATCTAGTTTATAGAAGTGCTTTTGCTTAGATCTAAAGATTCATAAAGTTGATCTCTCTTTTATTTAGATCTAGCATCAAATCTACTTTTCTTTGCAAGCATTTCAAGGATATTTTTAGCTTGCTAGTTTAAAGTAGTTTGCATTGAGTTTAAAGTTAAAATCTAGCATAGAAGTGCTCTCATTGGAAGCCCTTTAAAGGATGTTGAAGATCCTAAGAGACTGGGTCTTACAATCCCAATCTTCTTGAATAATTGTTTTGCCTTAGATTTAGTTTCTAGCAGTCTTTTTTCCATAATTTTTGTTTTGTCCAAAAGCACTTTCAAAGTGTTTTTTGGGCATTTCTAACACTTTATAGCTCGCTGGTGTTTTATAGTAGTTAGCAGGTTTGAGGGCTTTTTGGGCGAAAAGATCAAAGGTCTAAGCAATCAAAGGCCTCTTGAACCATCCCTCTTCCTTCTAGCTCTTTCCCCAATAATTTGTAAGCTTACTTTCTCCAAAATTATAATGAGGCAGAAGCATTTTCCCATCTTCTTTGATCAAGTTGTAATCTCATAATAAAAGTATTTGAGTAGGCTCCTAAGAGTTCACTCCCACCCCCCCAGGGGGGATTTGTGTTGGTGTGTTTTTCATGCATCTTTTTCTTTAGTTTATTTTTGGCTAAGTCTAACTTAGTTAACATATTTCATCATTGTAGACCGTATACTTAGTTGTATTTACATTCCAGTTATATTTTTGGCAAAGTAATGTGAATACTAAGCCACTGCGCTATACTGAATTACTGAAAGGGAAAAGATTTGCATAGTGTAGTAATTAGAAAACTTTTTTTATTTTTTGCACTTTAATTTTTCAGTATCTGACCCCCCTTGCTTTCTCAAGTAGGGTCCAAAGACCTGAAAGAGACTCTTGGGGTTTAATAAACAATAACATCTTGTTCCAAAATATCTAAAAACAACAAGGCGCATTCCCCATTATGCTCTGGATCTTTGCGACTTTGACCGACTGGTTGATCACATCCAGAAAGGGATTGAGTGACTAGCTTAATTAGTCTCACACTCAATTAACCTCCCAACAACGAAAATCAAACGTTGCGTTTTGCTTCACATGGGAAAATTGTACAAATGAAGCGAGAACAACTAAAAAGTGACTGTGGGGCCCCGTCAGGCTACATCCTTGTTGGTGTAGTGTTGGACATCACCCCGTGACTCCATTCAACCCACATTTCCTCATGTGCTACCACACGTAGTGAGTCTGGACATATTCCATGTACCTTCGTGGTATATCGAGAATCCCCCTCCCTCATAATCCACTCATTAATTCATAAACTTAAAACTGACCAAGAGCACTTGCAACACATTTCTAGCATTACAACAACATTGTAATCTCGTGACTCCATTTCAACACTGGTCTTTCACTTGTATCGTACAATTTTTTACTATAAGTTTATTTACTTATCTGGTGTTGTATAATTCATATGTTGTTGTTTTTAAACTATCTATTGTAATAATCTTGTTTTAGTCTTTAGTTCTAAAAAACTCCTAAACAAATTACTCATCCACAAACCACCACTAAAATGCTAAATCAATCTTAGTAACTCTTAGTGTCTACCCCCCTTGCCTTCGTTAGGAGTTTGCCTAAACAAAGAAGTCAAGATCAAGTGACAGTACTTGACTCGAGACTTTTCCCCAAGGACGCACTTAGTGGCTTCAAGATTTCTCCCACGCCAACCTAACCCTCCAGGATTGTGAAAGGCAGCAACAAACCTTCCATTTGTGAATCCATTAAGCACCTTTAAAAGAGCAACTCCATAGTCGTTGCCTTGTTGACAATAATCTGAGTGAATATTTAAGCCATTTGAATTTTGATTTAGACCTCAAGCATATCTTTACAAAAGAAATAAAGGTTGAAAATAATCAAACTTTTGTTGAAAAGCAATCTTGTGGTCATATTGTGGTTAAAGACCAAGTTTGTGAGGATGATAGGGAAGTTAGAAATGAACTTATTGATACTTTTCCTTATCAAATAAATGATAATGATCATTTATCCTCAGTTGAGCGTAATGAGCAATCTAAAGAAGAACAACCACATGATGATATGGTTGGGAGTCAAATTGACATGGAGCTTTCAAAGAATGATTCTCTTGATGTTGTTGGTATTCCCCATCAAACCTTTGGTCAAGATGATTTGGTTGATAAGAATAATCATAATGAGTTTGGTTCTTGGGTGTATAGGTTTAAAACTAATAATTTCCTTGACAAATGTCCTGTATCTCATGCAGGATTGGGGTTAACGTCTTTAGGTACTGCCAATCAAGTTTCTATTTTCAATCCACCCTCCTATGCTAGCGTTTGAGGTCCTTTTGTATGGTTTCATGTTCCAATCAAGTTTTAACTTGTGAACTTTTCAGTAAGGAGATTTAAGAGTGCCAAGTGGTCATTGGTGAAACATTTCATCTCCTTTTTCAGTCATCCCTTGTGAATAACATTTTCAAATTTTCTAATTCCTTTGATTGAGTGATTGAAAAGGTCTATAAAAATAAATTCCATATTTTCTCAATCTTTAAACAACAAATGGGGTTAATCTCAATTTCTGGTTGATTCTTACTTAAGTAGATCTCTTTTGCAGGAGGAGGGCACACTTGGTCTCTTGGAGGGAAAATCAATTTCACTTGGCATTGCATGGAAAACGCTTGTAATTGATTGGAAAGGAAAGATCATCACCATACAAGGTTAGTAGCAAGTATTTCCTGGTATGTTTGCATCTATTTTATATTTCTGGGGCTTAATCTAATTGTCACCACAAAACCCTCTTCTTTCAAACCCTAGTTTTCTAGATCTGATAGATCGGGTATTTATTTGATGATGGCCATAAAAACTCACTTAGGAATAATTATTTAAACCCTAGATCAAAAGTTTCAACTCAATCCGACCTCGTTTACCCTTGGATCCAGCACTAGTCACTCCTAGGTGGGATGCCCTCCTTGGTCTTTTGGTCAAATTTTCAGATCTATCAGTTGGGTATGCTTGAACCCACCTAAAATCACAAGATCTACTCTTCACGCACCTAGAGCTAGTCGTTTTACATCCCGATCTACTCTCTTGGGTCCACTTTGTCCTTAACTGCATAAACCCTAGATGGATCTAACTTGGGTATTTCTCCTTTGGACTAGATCTATCTAGATCTACTTTTCCTAAATTCCTTGTGGTACATTTCTCTTCAAGTTGGACAATTTTCCATTACCTTAAGCCTCCCCAGCTTGGCCCTAACCTCACCTACCACATTCATCTACCTGCATCTAAATCAATCTACTCATTTCTCATCTCTTGTACCCATTATTCATCACTTAGTGTGTCTTAAGTAGGTTTACTAGCCTTCAGAGGCTAGTAGGGTCTCCCCCTTGATCATTATACAGATTGATCTAAAGTGACAAGAGCCCATCCAATGTGACAACTATCTTTCATTAGTAGTGGACGAGGCCCTTGCGGTGTCATCAGTTAGCTACCTCACCTCTATTGTCCCAGATAGGATACCTTTAGTGGGTAGCTACACATTGTGTAATAACAATACATAATGAGGGGGGCGCCTTAGGGACATAAATCACCCTAGGCCCCCTTTTAATACAATAACATAAGATATGACAAGATAATACATCCACACCATGGTGAAGTGTGCCCCCATTAAGGAAGTTGTGCTTTCTAGGACCAAGATATAGCATATAAAATCGTCCTCTATAAAGGATAATGCGTGGAACATGTATGAAGAGTCTCATCACATCATAAAACATCATCCCCAAGCCATTTCCTAGCCCACATTAGCCGAATCGATTTTTTTGGAGTAGCCTTAGTCATTTTTAAAGGGAATAAAATGCCAGTATATCATGTTGTAGAATAAAAGTACCAATACGTCCTTTGCCTTCTCCCAAATCATCATCTAAGTGCACCAAGTGAATCAAAGACCTCAAATTCATCAATAATGACTACAAATACAACACATATCCATCTAGATATGCCACCAAAAGCCATCACCAAGTCAAATAATAAAAATATGGCCATAATAATAATCATAAACCATGATAATGTTGTATAATGGCCAATAATCACCAATTGAGCATAGAAATGGTGCACTAGATATATATGGATGACAAATGAACAATCTTGAACATTGTAGCCAATTGCCTCGAGAAACATGTTTGACCAAGTCAAAATACTCAAACTGAAGGATGATAATCTGGACCATCATGTATGCAAAAGGGATGAAAGATGCTCACAAGTTTATGTTAATAACCAAACTAAAACATTCTTAAGCATAATAGTGGTAATCAGAGATCAAATAATAATATAACTCGAGTTAAAATAATCATCAAATCCTTTGTGAAGCCCCCTACATATGCTCACTTACAAACTTAACCATACTACTAGGAAGGGTGAAATGGATGAAACAAGGCTAAAGCTAAGGGGAAGTGACATGATGACCTTGACTTTATGATCTCTCAGAAGATAAGGGCAAAGGAATCCACTCAAACATATGTAGGATAGAGAACACTAGGGAACAAGGAGTCTCACAAATGGATAAAGTGCATGAAGGTTTCCATTAGACTTTACACAAGGATTCATTGACTCACTTTTAAGCCCAATCCAGGCTCCATGACAATCTTTTCTAGAACCTCTTGCGTTCAGTACACAAGAAATTGTAATATGAAAAGGTTCTAGGGGACACTTAGAATTAGCGGTCCCTTAACCTTCTCACATCCATGCCCGAAGACTCTGTGAGGAATACAACATAAAGATAACCTTTCTTTCACTAGCCAACCTCCAAGGGCAGGTGCCCTAGATAGCCTTGCAGACCCTAGATAATGACTTGGCCTTGCTCCGATGCCAACGAGCATCCACAACCCTGACGAAGTTGCCACCCTGTTTCTCTTTACGAACAAATGAGCCTTACATCATACAAACGATGAGTGCTCATCCCTTGGCCACAGACTAATTAGAAAAGGTTCAATTAATTTCATTTATTTAGGTTAAGTATTTAAAAACACAACTAATCGCATCCGACCTTTTGTAATTCAGTCAAATACATCGTTTGTCCCACAATTGCACTTCATATGAAGATGACTTGCTTCAAGGACTAATGGAATGATAAATGACGGCTTCAGAGCCGAGACAAAGCAAACATGGAGTCTATCCATCATAGAGATCTAAGTGGGAGAAAAAGGTCTTTGAAATCACAAGTCTAAGTCACAGTCGGGGTAATCATCAAAATAGAAGTACCCATTATGGCCCATAAGTACCCGATACTTCTTAACTGCTAGACGAGAATGGGTACGCCAGAAAGGCCAAGTACTCCAATTTCGGGTACTTGACAAGTACTTCTAGCCAACAAATGGACCTCTGTGGACTTCAAGTTTGGAATTTTTTTAATTTTTAAGTGAGGAGAGGGTAGGGAGATGGTGGGGTCCTCTCTCAAATACCTAAACTCAAGTTTAAAGATCACTAAGAGCTCAACCCCATTAATTGTGTCTTTTGTCCATGCATTTGGGTTGAAGTTTGGAGGCCGCAGCCTGCATTTGGTAACCATTTCAACTGTCCATACATCCAATACCTATAGCGAACAAGGAGCTCAGTTCAATGATGAGGAGGTGTGTATAGCTATGAGGAGATGATCTCCACTGTGTAGCAAAGAAGATAAGATAAGATAATTTTATTTATGTCCACTAATGACCACAGAGTAGGTCAACGAGACTGTCGGTTACAACTTACAATGATTTCCATCCATGCAGGAGGACCAAACGATCCCCCTTTAAAAGAAATACAATGCAAGAAGTAAAACAGAAGTAAAAGTGTACAATGCAAGCTGGGATGAAGTATGGGAGAGCTCTCGCCTCAGTCTCAATGCCATAACCCTGCACTGGGACGGAGAAGCTCCGGTGGACAGGATCCCAGAGCCAAATCGACCAAGGAAGGTCTAGTACTCCTAACATCCGAGGCTAAAAGAGGAAAATTGAGGGAAGTGCAATAGTGTCTGTTGGCCCGAATAGGAGTTGGTGGGCCCGGGGCGTCCTCTGAAGTGTTGTCGGTGAGGTTTGAAGGACCTTGTACATCTCTCGGAGGGACGTCTGGAATGAAGCTGCCTCTTGGGTCTCGTCGATCGAAATCCACAAATCTTTGCTGATCTGGAAATTGGATCAATATCTAGGTCGGTAGATCTCTTGGTGCCCCTGGAAGGTGGCAGCACGCTGAAGAATGTCGTGATCTTCTGTGTGGTATCGGGTCTGGTGGGGAGCTGAAGGACCTGCGCTCGAAACCTGAGAGCCTCCTGAATATAAAGTGCTAAACATCTCTGATCGGTGTATCTGAAAAAGGAAGCTAGAGTTTCAGGGCCTCTAAACAAGCAGTGGAAGCGTCCTCTGATCCCGTACTATATAGGACATCTGAAGATAAAGTGTGACTCGGTTTCCACTTCATGTAGATGACATAGCTGGCAGATCCTGTCCGATCTATCAATCTGGCGGTCTGTCTCTACGCGAAGTCTATGGGATCCTATTCTGAGCTGTCCGAGAGGGATCTGGAGAGCATGCATCCAATGGCGGAACATGTACTGGGGTTGGACAATAAGCCTGTCTCCGATCTACAGGAAGTGTTCAGCATAAAAGGCCATCTTTGGGTGCAACCCTCCCGGAGGATTGACCCATGTAATTTGAACGAACTGCTTGTAAATATCTTCCCTAATGATCTTATTCAACTCCTATTGGATAGGTAGAAGGTGGCCGAGAGCATCCAGAGAATACCGAAACGGGGGGAGATGATCTAACTATATCCCTGCTGATGTAAGAAACTCTGAAACCCCTGTGAACCAGCTGTGAGGGGAAACAAGACAGTCCAACAGGCTGCAGTGGTATTTGGCAATTAAAAATTTGCATTTCATTTCCAGATTTGTCAAATTTTGGATGTAGTATGACAATGGACATATATCATGATGATGATTCATATCAATATCAATATGTAATTTGAATTTCAAGCAATGTGCAATGCCAATGTGTGTTACTTGTTGACAATTTTATATATATATATATATATATATATATATATATATATATATATATAGATACAGTAGATTGACGCACCCAAGTACCCTGTTCCAAAAAGTGGCGTCCTCGTACTCTTACCTGTAACCGTCCCTGTACCGAAGTACCCTGGCAACTTAGGAATTCTACCCTTCTGTATGCAAACTTCTGATATAGCTTTGTTGTTTAAAATAAAGAGACAACTTTCATGTAATAAAAGCAATTTTGAGATAATATTGTGATTCTCAATTTTGGCATTTCTGTTTTCAGAAGGTTCTAAAATATTCTTTGCAATTCACATATATGTTCTTTGAGCAGACAATTTAAGTAGAACAAAAATCTAACAATCATAAGTTTTCCTTGTATCAAAAATGATGACAAATATGTAAAGAGCAGATTTCTACCTCTTCCTACATTTTCTATCTTAACTAAAAAGACAAGGGTGGTAGAGACCTGTGGTGAGGTGAGCAACATGAACGACAAAAATATGAGATAGCAAACAAAGACATGCCTCCTTCCATTTTTCTCCAACAGCAGCAATTTTTCCTAGACGCTCAACATACTGCAAGAAAAAAAATTGTTGAGCCTCAATAACTATTGAAATATAATTGCAAGACATGTGACTGAAATGAATCTTTCTTCCCAGCTAACAAAATATACATTGATATGGTTGAAACTAGAGACCAAAGGATATGAGTCTTTTAAAAATCAGGATATCAATTATATGCACGAAGTATCCTGCTAATCCAAATAAAAAACATCAGAAATCTAGCTGTCAATAATCCATTATAAGGACGTCAAAACATATTGGGCTTTGTAAGAATGCCTAGGGACATAAAACTGTTTGTAACCTTCCTTTTCTACTCCTATGATCCTATCCATTGTCTAGATTGTTCAATTAACAGGCATCTAGAAAATATGCACAACTTATGAAAACATTTGCTAGCAAACATACAAAATAGCTCTGTCAACAGTGAGAGAAACCAAACATACAAGGATAGAAATTTCAAAAACTGTAGAATGTAAAACAAGGAAATCAATCATGTAAGTAAATAGAGAGACAATATGACAAAATTAAAGAGTGCCAATATTCACTTCAATAGCCTATTTATATATTAGGATGGAACTATCAAGTTTTTTTTCTTTTTCTTTTTGCATAATGCATTTCTAGGGGAAATCCATTGGGTATTGTTGCACAACCTAGAGGACTCCTGATTAGCAAGGAAAAACAACCACTAACTCGACACAACTATGGGATTTCCCTCCCAACGTGTCACTACTTAAGGGGAACCCCTCTCTTAGGCTTCCTAGACCTACAAGCAAGCAGACCTAGACTAACCAAGAGAGAGACCCTAACTGGATTTTCCTTGATATCAACTAACAAATGTTAGTTAACTCAAGTAGTTATCTAGTTTCTTTTTGGAAATAAGGGTGTGTCCTGGCTAGGTTAGAAGGTTGAGAACAAGACACACACTAGGCTAAAGGGTGGTTAAAGATAATTGCAAGATTAAAGTTTAGATATCACACCGATTTAACCAATGAACAAATCAAGGAAACACAAATGACATAGATATTACAAGTTACAATCAAAATAAAAGACATGATATATTTAATTACAACTAGCAAACAAATGAATAAAACCACATTTACCTATCAATAGCAATCCCCAAAATGAAATGGTTCTAGTCAATCAAGGAGTGTCAAGCTATTGTAGCCATTTGATATACCTATGAGGTATGTGAAGAGTAATCTTCCCCAATGTTGTTTTTGGTGCACTACAATATCAAGAGGGCCAAAGGATGGTTTCAGGAATTCCAAGGGAACTCCCAATATACTCAAGGTATGTGGAAGTAAATCTGTGTTAAAGTCTTGTATAATGCAATACTACTTGAAGGGAATATTGAAAGGAGTTACAAAGGTGACCAACACTACACTAATAAATGGTACAACCTATGCTTAACTCCCTGTTGTCACATCCATAGCAGTAGGGCTTCTATGATGCAGAGCAGTTTGTTAGAGGCACGAGCCAGTCGTTTACATGAGCTGAGTATATGATGATTGGTGGTGGAGCTATCTTTTTCTAACTATTCAAATGATACAGACCATATTTTCAGTTTCCCCTTGTCATGACTTAGCCCTCTATGACCCCATTGAGATCTATTCGATGGGTTATGGTTCACTTAGCAGAGCAGTGATTGGTGCCCTTTTTCCTTTGACATCATTCAGTCAGAGTGTGCTTCATGTTATACATGAGATGCTTGCATATGATTGAGCAGGTATATGGCATGCATTTCAGTATGGTATTATTATTTGTCTATTTCATCTATCCTAGCAGCTTTTACTTGGCATGCAGTGACATGAGGTGGTAATCTTGTGGTGTTATGTTTTCATGGACTTGTTATCATGAATCATTGATTGATTCAAATTGTAAGTCTTTAGTATATGCTCACATGTGTTGCCCACTTTATACAAACAAAATTAACTTCCTTGCTATGCCTGGTGTCATACTTCACTTCCTTCACCCATCCAGTTGCTTCCATTATTGATAATTTTAACCTTTGACTTATGACTTGGAATTGTGAGATTTATGAGCCTTCCCCCACTTTGGCCTTTGTATATTATGGACCCATGTTTGCTTATGTCTTGGCTCTGGAGTGATCGGGCCCATTCTTTAGTCCTCGCACCAAGTACTCTTTGAAATGTTGTTAAAGTGAAATGCATCGGTGCGCATAAATGTTAAATTTAAATGATGCGAAAGGCCAGCTGCGATTAGTTGTGTTTTTAAACACTAGGCCTAAATGAAATAAATATTAATAAACTAGTCAGTGGCAAAGGGATGACCACTCATCCTTTGTATGATGTAACACCATTTTCCTCAACAAGGCAACAGGGTGGCAACTCCGTGGGGGTTATGGACGCTTGCTGGTAGCGGAGCTAGGCCGAGTCATTATCTGAGGCCCAGAAGGCTATCCAAGGCACCTGCCCGAGTCATTATCCTGTGTGTGATCTATGGAAGTTTGGATGGAGTTTTCTCTTAACTATTAAGGTAACTTGCATTGTTTTCTTTTATGCTTGTAGATGTTTGGGATCAGCTTGTCTTCGAAAGGAAATTGTATTTCAGTAAGAATAAGAGGTGATTCTTGATAGGTTGCTTTCTTATTGTAGGTTGTAAAAGACTATTTGGTAATATATAATATCTAGTTTGAATCTATTTTTTCTGGGTTGTTTCTTTTATCAATTTACATACATATTTTTAATCCCCTGTGCAAGTGTTGAAAGTCTTTTGCAAGAAATCTAAAGTCGGAGTATTGATGAGCGAATGGGCTCTACGTTTCCTTCAGTAATTTTGAAAAAGAGAAGCATTATCCCTCTGATCTCACTGAGAAGACATTTTTCTCTCCTTTCTTTCTCGATCTACCTTAGTTCTTTTACTTCTTGATCCACAATTTTCTTAAATTCTTTCGGTTACAAGTTGTTGTTCTTAGATCTATAATTTAAAGCCATATAAAAAGTAGATCTAATTCCTAAGTCTAGATTACTAGTGTGATTTAAAGTTCAATAAAAAAATCTAGATCTAGCACTTTTTTTGCAAGTTTAAAGTTTAGATCTAAAGTAATTGATTAAGAGAATTTTTGAGCTTTTAAATCTTTATATAGCATCTTAGTGCTCATTATTTGCTTGCCATCTATCAAAGAGGCAAGTAAAGATCCTAAGAAGGAAAGTTAATTTTTGTATTTTAGTTAATCTTTTAACTTAATTTTTTTTGTGTAAATTTTCGTAGTATTTTTCCAAACACTCTTAAAGTGTTTGGGACAATTTTCTACTAATTATTGCTTCTTGTTTTTTTCTACTAGTATTTTTCCAAACACTCTTATGTGATTGATAAGATAATGATGATTTACAATGGGAAATAATGCTTGTATAAATACCCATGCAAGGGTTGCCTTGGTGATGAGATGCCACCTTTCATAAGGTGCCTCTCCATTTACCTTTTCATTTTATTATTTAATCAATTTATCAATATTATTAATATTTATTAATGCTTATTTATTATATATTTTATTCATTACATATCCTTCCCCTTAAGGGAAGCTTTGTCCTCAAAGCTTTATTGAAGACAAGGTTTACGTCTGATTTCTTGCTTGTAATGTCATCCATCGATCTTTTGTGTTAGTAACTCTGACACTTGACAAAATGCAACGATATGAGTTACGAATTCCGAAGAAAAAATGTCGCATTGACTGTGATGTGGTCCATTCGAGATCTATCTTCATTAGAACTATTCGTTGATCGCTTTGTTGGATAGAACTTCTTGTTTTCTGCTTGGTTTGTTGATTTTGTGTTGTTTCTTTTCTAAATTCATAACTCCTCTGTTTATGTTCATTTTGACCCTGTCGTTGGTCAAAATGATTTTTATAATATGGGTGTCGATAAGGAGTTTTTATTGTTTGTTTTTTTATTGAGAGTCTAGATGCTTCCTTCAGGATTTGCTCTAATTTATTCTGTAATAGCTTGTTATCATATTGAATCTTTTTGAACTTTTCTTGTTGCGACTTTTTGTCCTCTCTTAACGTCTTAATTTGTTCTAGCAATTATTGATTAACCCTTTTTAAAGAAGAATTTTCTTCATCATTTCTTGATAATTTTATCTGAAGATTTTGACTGTGATTTTTTAACTGGTAATTCTCTTCGATCTTTTCTAACAACTTGTTCTCAATATCTTCATGAGCTTGTTCTGGCTTTCGAATACTTTTTAATTTCTTGAGTTTTGTGACTAGAGCTTTGTTACGATTTCTCAACCGGATGATTTCATCCTTGTTTGAGATTGTTTCATTGATCTTTGCAGTCTCTAATCTGTAAGTGTTTTGAATGTCGTCATTTTGTCGCTGAAGCTCTTTAATTTGTTGTTGATGTTGGTCGACCTCTAATTCTTGGCATTTTAACTTCTCGTGGATCTACGCAATTTCCTTGCTTTTGCTGATGAGGATTTTATTTAAACGCGTTACTTCTTCTAAGTCTTCATAGTTTCCATAAGTTGATCCTTAGTCTGTATTTTGTGATTGGGGAACTCCTGCTGATAGATCATGTACCGTTATTTTATTCTTCCCATGGAAGAAGGTCATGAACTTTTGTTTTGCAATGACCATGAATGTTCCGAATGTTTCCAGCTAGTTGGAACCCAACATTATGTCAACAAGATTGTCGTCTATAGCTGCAACAATGAATTGAGATGCAAAATTATAATCATCGATCTGTAATGGTAATTCATTTATTTGATCTTTGTTCGACTTAGTCTTCACTATAATTGATTCTAAAACCTATAGCTGATTAGCAAGATCAACATTAATAAAATTTTCTTTAATGGCTAGACAAATAGCGATAGCAATTGGACTTTCATCAAAGATTCCACAAACTTTTAACATAGCCATAGGTGTTTTCAATGGAACGTGCGAGAACCTTCATTTTTCATCATTCAGATTTGTCTTTTCCATTTTGACCTTCACTTGGATTATCGTTTTGAATTTATTATAATATAACCCTTCTCACTCTCTTGATAGTCTCAATAGATATATATATATATATATATATATATATAGACCACTTCTAAAGTGGTTTTGGTGTTACCTGGGAAAAAGCCTTCACAACCTTTGATAAATTTCCAGTGCTAACATAAAGTAAAAAAAACAACGAATCGTTTGGAAGATTAATTAAAGTGGAAAGAATATATATATATTCTGACCTGAAAATATATATTTTTAGCACTGGAAATTTATCAAAGGTTGTGAAGGCTTATTCCCAGGTAACACCAAAACCACTTTAGAAGTGTTACCACCTAAGTTGTACTCAGTGGTTTTTTATCAAGTGAGCCTAGTGAACCGGACAAAGATGATTTGTTCAGACTTCAGAAGACCTTAAGAACTACTTCTGGGAAGTGCTTGTTGTACTATATCACATGTTCATACCGCGTAGGGGAGTTGTAATAAAATGTTCTAGCATGGTAGTGTCTGTAAAAGGCTCGGTCTCCTAGACTTACTTGTCAATTCGATCAGCCCAGGGTGTTTTTTCCCATGGTTATTATTGGTTGTTGAATAAACGACTGATAATTTCTGAGTTTTTCACCTAACTCCTCCAAAGTTGGGGTGATCGGATTAACATTTAGGCCTATTGAGGTTATTAGAGTCTGTGTGTCAATGTATAAACATGCTAGGCATTATGGTCAAGTCATATGAACATGTCTAAGTCCCCCTCGGTTTTAATTTTTTTTAATTTTTTAAGTATTTTTAAAGTTTTAATTTTTCCAAAACTTAGGCTATTTTTTGATAGTCTAAATGGAAAAAATGGTTTTGTAATAAAAGTGGGCTCAAAAATCAGTTTCAGTAATGGGGGTGCTCATTTTCTAACTCAAAGCACCCGATAAAGTTTAAACCCATAGACCCACTTTTCCTAAGTTTTGAGTGATTTGTCCATCACTCAAGTGAGAAAATCCAAAAAAAACAAATATTAATTAAATAATGGAGCAAATCCAAATTCCTAAATCAGTGGATTTTGCTCCGATTTGACTGAAATCGATCTCATCGGCTTTGGATTGACTAGATCTGACCATGCCTTGATTGAAGGAGTTGATCTGGGCTGAAGAGGGAGTGCACCACAACATGCATCCTTGGGATTTGCGCCCTCTCTCTCTCCTCCACACATGTAGGCTCATCTGGATGTGATTTGGTTGATGTTTCAGTTAACCGGTTGATGTGTCAGTCCGATCAGCACTCTGATTGTCAATTACACTCAGTCAGACTCAGATCAGACTCAGTAAGACTCAGATCAAGCTCAGCTTGACTCCTCATGCAGCTGCAGTCCCTCTCTCCTTGGTAATTGCGCCCCCTCTGGGCTAGGGTTTCAATTTTGCTATAAATAAAGCATAGTTTCCTCCTTTCCAAGCTAGTTAGAGTTGGATTGAAGAGCTGTTGCTGCTGTAATGTTGCTATATTTTTCATTGAAATAAAGAAAAGCTTTGGAGGCAAGATGGTGTCATGTTATTATGTGTGGATGAGCATTGCCATGTTTCACTGAGGTAACTTGTATCTGTGTTCATAACTTGCTTATTTTGATATTGTGGATCCAGTGCTAAAAGATTGATAATAAGTTTATTATGATCTTGATAGGATAGGAATATGTTAATAAGTTTATTGGCTATCTCTTTTCCTTTTATGCATGTCTAGAGATCTAGATTTAACATGTTTTATAAGATTATATGCATGCTATTCTAATATCTATGTTTATGTATTAACCGGATCTCACAAGCATCTTGGCAAGCCTTTGGATTAGTTGCAGGTTTCTAGCTTGGAGAGGGTGTTGATCTAGTTTGCTTCCTCACTTTCCCCAAACTTTCTCAAAGGCATAGTCCCTCGACATTCCACCGAAAATCTCCACGGTTGATCTTCACGGCTACAAGCTTGCCTTCTTCTCTTTCTCCTCTTAAAATTTAAAATCTTCCTTGGTTACTTGGTTCATAGCTTTGATTTGTTTAGATCTATCATCATAGAGTGAAATTTAACATAGATCTATCATCTTAAAGCTCATAACTAAGTTGCCAAGAAACGTGGGTATGGGGATGGGTACTGGTACGGGGACGAGGACGCCACTTTTTGAAATAGGGTACTTGGGTACGTTGGGGCTATTGTGTGTGTATATATATATATATATATAGTGTGTGTGTGTGTTAAAATTTATAAAAATAAAACATGTCACACTCACATCAAACATGCATATTTGATATTTCTAAATTCTATGATTCATAAACATTCGCATTGAAAATTTGAAACATAAAATAATAAATTTAATAAATCATATGACATAGACTCATAGTAGATATGAACTGGAAGATTGAGGTTATATTAATATAATTAACAACATAAAATATTATATGTCCATGACACCTTGAGTTCAAACTTCATTGTCATACTACATCCAAAATTTGCCTAAAGGCATTTTTAGTCATGAAAAAGAAAGTTCAAAACAGTAAACATTGAACATGAACAAGATAGTTGATTTGGCTTCCTCGAGCCATGTCATCAGCATCCTTAGGATCAATGTCATTAGCATCTCTAAGGTCCTCTGTCACGTCGTCGCTGGAGTAGTGAGCACAGTGCACTAGCAGTGAGAAATGCAGCGTTGCGTGGGTTTAGGTAAGGGGAAAGGGCCCACATAACATGTGTTTTGTTTTAGTGTTTTATTATTTAATTTTTAAAATTTTGAACTTTAAACTTTGCAAATTGAATTGCCCCAAACGACGAGCTAACATAAATTGTCCAACGGTTGTACCGGCCGCATACCCAAACACGTGGTACGGCGTACCGAAATCCATGTGAGTACCCAATTTTCATACATGAAGTCCCCGGTACGTGAGGTTGGATTTGGGTATGACTGGGTACGGCTGGGAACGTACCATTGAAGTACCCAAGTAGCCGGTACGGGTACCCATGCAACACAAGCTCATAATCTAGATCTTGTTCTTAAAAAAGGGTTTCATAAGCATTCTAGATCTAGCTTTAGGGAAATCATTTTTTTTGCATGGCATTTTAAAAAAAAATTGTAGCTTGCATGCATTAGATTTCTCTTTCGTATTTTAAAAGATAAATCCAGCAATCAGTGCACATCATATTAGCTGCCCAAAAGGCAAGCCAAGATCCCAAGGAAAGCTTGCTTTCCTTAGTTCCTTTTTAACTTAGTTGTTTTCGGTTAAAAGTATGTTGACCCAAAGGTACTTTCAAAGTTCTTTTGGGCATATTTAAGTTTAATAAGATTGCTGGTTTTTAACAGGTATAACAGAAAAGAGGAGGAGGTGCTGTCCGAAAAATGACTTTTGGACCATACGAAACCCCATAGGGGTCTCCCCATTTCCCAAAATCTTTAATTTTTGCACTTTGTAAGCTCTTGGGTTCGTTTTGTATAAGAACCAAGAGGTATTATATCATTTTGTTGATATTGTAACCACTAGTAATAAAAAATAATTTCGAATAGGCTCTTTCGAGCCCACCATTCCCCATCCCCCCTAGGGGGATTCACGTCAGGGGATTCACGTCATTTTTTCTTCTTTTGCATTATTTCTATTTTTTGCTCTAGATTAGTTTTATTTATGCAAAATAGTGTACTTTGAGTACTTTCATCATATCTTCTATATTATAAAGTCTAACTTTAATACTTACCCCACGAATCCTGATTGAACTGAAAGGTGAAAGAGGATCGTGGTAGATTTAATTAGAGAACATGTGGTTTGTTTTATTTTTGCTGCTTCATTATTTACTATTAATCTTTGCAAGCAATCATTTAAAATCAACCCCCTCCTTGATTCCCCGATTGAGGTCCACTTGGACCGAAAGAGGTTCCTAGAGGGTTTTCTTTTTAATAAACACACATCGATTAAAATTTACTAAAAATTACAAAGACTCCGATGTGTATGCTCTGCGTTTTGGCTGGGGTTCGTCCGATCAATCAAGCTGCATTAAAAGCAACGTGAGTGACTAAATTAATTAGGTTTCACTTTCCCCAGTTAACCACCATCAGACGAAAATCCAACGCCTCGAACAAACCGTAAGCAATGGCAAAATACCCAAAGGAGTGGGAACAACTGGAGAGTGACCTCGAGGCACCGATCTCTGTTACACCCTAACAGGTGTATTATGAACACGGTCTCTGAGACTCCATCCAGCCCACAAACACCTTGCGGGTAGCTATGAAGGTTTTATTTTTGGACATATTCCAAGTACCCATCGGGTATATCTGGAGTCCCCCCTCACCTAATTTAATCCATTCATTTTTTATATTAACTTAAAACGTACCAAGAGACAATTGCAAAACATTCACTCCAAGCACATGCAAGCACATTTAATCATTTTGCGACTCCATTTTAAGGCACTGGTTATTTGTTTACTTCTTTCAATATATATATTGTGTGCCAGCATTGTGCTTACTTGTGTTTATTTTTCATCTTGTTATCTGTGGTTCTCAATTGTTAATTTTAAACTCCTAAGCAACTTATTCAATTTAATACCATCATACTAAAGTAATTAGCCTTAGTAACTTAATAGGGTCTACCCCCCTTGGCTTCGTTAGGAGTTGAGCCTAAACAGAGGAGTCAAGAACAAGGTGACAGCCTTGACTCGAGACTTGCCCCCAAGGACACACCGAGTGGCTTGAAGATTTCTGCCACGTCCCCCCCAGGTGTGTGAAAAGCGGCAACAAGAAGGGAAGACCAGCTTTCTTCTCTTTCGAGAGGGATCTCTCACAAATTATTAACAAGGCCAGATATATACAAGTGAAAATGTGTATTGTTTGTAAGATTAGTTGAAACGGGACAAAGGACCATTGGGCTATGGAGTCAAGACGTGAAATATAGATAACAGAACTTTATGCAAGGTGATTTTAACACAGAGGCAGTTAGACTAGTAGCAACAAGGTCGGTCTTCCTGCATGCATGTGTTCTTGCATGCGGAAGACTTAAATTAGGAAACCGGTTGTATTTAATTTACTTTTCCTAAGTTTACTTTGGAAAATAAATTAAAGTGATCTAAATTAACTTTAGTGAACCACTAGTTAAAGTGAAAGTGAAATTAGGGTTTTTGCTTTACCACTAGTTAAAGTGAAAGTGAAATTAGGGTTTCCACTTTACCTAAAGTTATAAAAGAGAGATCAATTGGTGGAGAGAACACACTTGTATTCCGACAGAGACAGGATACAGACAAGGAGAGAAAGTCAGACAGAGGATTTAGCCGAGAAAACGGAGGAGCGAGCAGCAGGATCATCGAGCTTCGTACAGTTGGGTCATACACTCACTCAAAAGGGTGCTGAGGTTTAGCTGGGATTTGCCCAGTGATTCTGTCAGGTACCGCATTCACCAAGTTTGGGTGAATTTGCATTGATTGTAAAAGTTCCATATTTTCTCATAATAAAATCTATATCTAACTACTGCACCAGTTTTCCCATCTTGGGTTTCTCCGGGGGTTTCCACACCCAAAATAATAGTGTCAATATTGTGATGTTATGTTGTGATTTATTTCTCAGTTTTATATTCCGCTGCATACTGTAAAAGATATTCATGTGTGGTTATCAGTCGATATTTTGCACGCACTGTTTAGCCCTAGTTGATTATTAAAGGAAAATTTACATGGTATCAAAGCTCTGGTGAGCTAAAGCTGAGAGATTTGCAGCAGCAATGATAGATCAGGGGCAGATCTATAGGAAGACACAAACCTAGACTTCCAGATCTAGGGTTTGACAGGTACACTTCACTATGGTCGTGGAGTTGAGAGTTGAGGATAGACTCCAAGGTGCTCAGAATTTTCCTGCATGGAAAGAAAGGATCACAAGGATCCTGGACGTCAGTGAAGCAGAGGAGCACATTGATTCCACGAAGGTTGCACCCATAGATCCGGCAGATTTAGCAGCTTGGAAGAAGATTGATTCCAGAGCCATGCTGATTATCATGGATGGATTGAAGGACCATATAGTCCCTCACCTTTCTGGTAAGAAGACCGCAGCAGAGATGTAGACAGCTTTGGAGAGTCTGTACCAAAGCAAGAACGAGAATCAGAAGATGGTGTTGCAAGAGAGGATGCGCAGCACCAAGATGGCCAAGGGAGAAGGAGTGGTGCCTTATCTCACGAGGCTCACACAAATTAGGGACGAGCTTGGAGCTATTGGCTCTAAGACAGTGGATGAGGAGCTAGTTTGGATAGCCCTTAATGGCTTCTCTAAGCCATGGGACACCTTTGTCAAAGGTGTTGTGGCTAGGGAGAAGCTCCCTGATTGGCAGAGACTATAGGATGACTTTGTGCAGGAGGAGACCCACATGGGTCAAGGATCAGGCTCATCCAGTAGTGCCCCATAGATTGTGGATGAGGAGGCTCTAGCCCTTACAGGAAGGAGCAAGGGGAAGGCAAAGAGGAAGAAGGATGGTAAGAAGAACCTTGACGTGTCAAAGGTCAAGTGTTTTATCTTCCACAAGCAGGGACACTTTGCCTCCCAATGCCCAGACAGGAAGAAGAAGAGTAACACTCAGATGGCTGGATCTGCAGAGGTGGATGAGTTCAACAAGAACTTCAATGAGGAGTTTTGCTTGATAGCTTGCATGGCAAGCACCACAGGGAGCAGCATATGGTACATTGACAGTGGAGCATCTAGTCACATGACTAGACAGAAGAGATTCTTCAGAGACTTGCAGGAAGGTGGAATAGGGATCCACGTTGAGTTGGGTGATGATGCGCGGTATCAGACGCAGAGAGTTGGCACTAAGGAGACTCTCTTAAGAGGTCTTATCAGGGAAGTCATGGACGATACTTCGACAGGAAAATTCGACGATCTCATTCTTGAAAAAATTTCTAGGGATCAGTTATTAAAAACCTCTAAGCATCCCAATACAATTTCTTCTCTAGTAGGAGACCCGAACCTTGTTGACTTTGTTGACCCTGTCCAAGTAACAGCACCCCTCGACAACTCCATAATTTCACAAATTGAAACATCCGAAGTAGAGTCTACTATAGGGTCCAATAGGGGCATGGCTAACGGGAGGAAGATTTCCCTTGAAAAAGAATACTGGGACACCTCAGTTTCACTTCAGAAAAAGCCTCCTTTTGGCAACCCATCTCACATAAAGAAAAAGAAAGAAGAGTCAGCAGTAACCCCTCTCTTTTCTTTGCACTTCCTGAAAAAATTACCAACGATGAGACATTTCCAGCCATTGCAACTATGTTAGATAGGTTCATTTGGGAAGAATTGTTTCCAGGTACGGATGAGACAGAGTCTTGTTTTATGCTGATATCCTTTGTAGCGTAGTTAGGATAATCTTCCCAATTTGCTGCTTTTCGAAGTCCAGCTAGTTCTGTGTGCTCAAAAGGCTTATTCTTGTTAGCTTGTCTCCTTTCGGAAATTATCTGGTGTGGGTCGTAATTTATGGCCTGTCCCAAAGAAAATCCCATGCTTTTGAGCAGACTATCAACCAAGGGTAGGGCAGTTCTGTTTTTTACAGTGTATGGTCCTATCTCCCAGGGAAAATTAATATTTGAACTCTTCTTAAAGCTCAGAATGTGCTCTTCTTCAACAGTAAGCCTTTGCCTAATCAATTCAAAGGAAAAAATCTTGATTGTCAAAAAGGCTGGAAGGACATATGGCTGATGCACAAAACCATATAGTCTTATGACTGTTTCAAATTCTGTCAGGAACTAGTCTCCTATCATCTTACTAGGAGATAGCTCCAGCATTTCCTTCATCTCAGGCAACACCGTGGGCAATCTTTCTTGAAAGAAAATGTCATATATCTCTGCCATCAAAAAGTTCATGAATTCACAGTAATTCTTGGTCATGTCATCAGTGATCACTAACCCAGGTGCCTGTAAATTATCTTCATTGTAAAACAAGAACATTCTCAATAAAAAGGATTGAAATTTGAACACTCTAGTATTGTCGAAGTTAGCTAACTGAGAACGAATGTTTTCAGCTAGAAACTCATCAAATTTAAGACAACAGGACTGAAAAAATTGTCTTGGAAGTTCAGGTTCAACAGGACAGGTGCTCAGGACAAAAAGCAGACTCAACAATGGCTTTGTGACATAGTCATTAGTATCTAAACCTAGAAACTGACTGGCTAAGGTTATGCACCACTGGGTTTCTTCATTAAACAAACTCAGGTCAATGGGGTAAGACAAACTGATAACTTCAACATCAGGTTTTGAACAAGACTTCAGGAAAGCTTCCTTATTTTGGACTATGGACTCTCAAAAGAATTGTATAATACTTTCTTCTTTGTATTCTTGGGATGTGTGGACAAATTCATCTGGGACATGGAGGGCTTTATGAATGAAAGGAGCCTGAACAGGGAAAACGATTTTGGACTTGGACTTATTCATGATGACTCCTTCAGTGACAGAAAAATTGTCTGCACACCATTCAACAAACTCAGGGCAATGGGGGGTCTGGTTAATAGAGAAAAAATGGAAAAAGGACCTAAAAACACCACAGGTATCGTTACCTTGGTCCTTAAGGACTTCCAGTTTACCTTTAGCAGTTTCAATTGTTTCGTTCAATAGAATAGTATCAAAGATTTCGGCATTTTCATCTACGAAACTTTCTTCATCCTTCCGACCAAAACCTTCTAATTCCTCATTATCCCCCACCTCTACTACCTCTATCTCTCCTATTCTATCCATTTTCAACAATACTGAGGAAGTATTAGGGTGCCTACCTTGTCACTTAGCACAGTTCTCTAGTTTGTCCACGCTGGCACTTTGTACGCAGTCAAGGCATTCGTCGATTTCAAAGCTCCGAAAAAGACAAACCTTTTTCAACTCCACGTAGATATTTTTATAGTTTTTTATGTTGCATAACCCTCATGCGCCTCCACACAATCTGTACCATAGATCTATTTCTCTTTGCAATCTACGCCTGTGATATGCAAGATCTTCATACCTTAGTTTCAACACTATCAATATGTGCAGCTTGATTTGGGGAAATCAACATCAACTGTTAATCGCTAAACTACCTTCATCGGGACCATTCGACATTGAAGACCTTAACACTTTGTCAATCTTCCCTCATTCAATCGATTGGGCACCTTCATATCACGGAATTCACCATGTCCGTCGATCAACCCCGATCTAGTGTCGTGACCATTTATCCTTGTAGCCCCTACCACTTTTCGCGATTCGAAATCTCAACTTTATCCGTGCTGGTTCAGATCGTGGAATTGACTACGACCGCAAATCTATCTCCTCCTTTACCTCAATCGTCCGATCTTTCTCCCTTTAACATATTCCGCGATTTGGAAAATTTTCTTTGGCCGAGCACTTTCACCACGCAGAAAGTTTTAGCGCCGTTGATATAGCTTTGGATCAATCTCAACCCTCGAACATTGCTCCCATTTAACACACTCTGCAAATCTAAAGACCACATTCTACCTTGCATCTCTGATCCGCGAAATGCTTTTTCACCGTTGATCTTCACCCCCCTGGCTCTGAACCGTCGATTCATGACTTTCTTTACCTTATTTCCGTTGCTGCTTACTCCAAAGGTAAAATGATCCACCACCGTGGATCCAATCCCTTTCATCATCCCACAGTCCACTATGAATGCTTTTTGTGCCTCTGATACCCTAAAGGGTGCCTTCATAGTATTTTCAAACAGGGTCATTTCCCAAAGCCTTCAGTAATCCAAAATTATTCAAATATGGTGCTAACACTTTATTTGAAAAGTGTTGTTGACTTTTTTCACCTTTTATACAATGTGTGGGGTCGAATAATGAAATAAAAAAGAATTTAATTGTTTTCCCATTAATTCACAAAGTTGCGACCTTTACTTGATCGCTTTGATTGCTAAACAATCTTTGATGCATCCCACTATAACTCGGACCACGCGATGATTATAACTCAGAGCATGATAACAAGGCACTGAAAAGTTGTTAGAATAATAAAAAACCCATTCCCATACTTAGGATACATTAATTAATATTTTTGATTAATTTCCTAGGTCCTACACTAGCTAGTTGGCATCCACTTGCACCACTTGGTCAAAACTGCCTCCAAGAGCGCCTTCACAAGATTCTGGATAAGATTCCGACAACTCAACAGACTGCCCAGTTTAGTAAGTGCGCATTTCTGCCTTATCCAGAGTTAGACTGCTTTTAGCAGCTTTTAAGGCAAAAGGTGAAAGCTAGTCACATGGCAACTGCCTTGTTTTTTGCACAACTCATCCTCCATCTTTTCTCCCTGAAAGCATAAGTATATTGAATTTCCATCACTTATCAGCTGACATACCTCATTCAGCCAATTCGTGACCGCCTTGACTGGTTTAGAAAGTGTTTTATGCACCTAGGGGAATTTTTTACTTTTAGTAAGCCTGCTTTTGTGAGGACTCAACTTGCCTCCTTAGGCATTCGAATCTCTAATGTAATTTAATATTTGGACAAACTATTATTTATAAGGTTGGTTGATGTAAACTTATTCAATGTAAGTTTGTTTTATGCACCAATTTCAGTTTCCAATTTGAGCGGATCTATGCATATTTTTAAGCAATTTTTGTGAGTTCAATTGTTCTAAGTCTGGGCTTAATTTCCCAATGGTATCAGAGCCTCTTTAGCTCGATTGTTCTCCTCTCTTATTGCTTTTGCAGGATCGATATCACTCTCCCAGGGAGCGCATTCAGTATGTCTAGGGCGCAATTGCTGAAGAAATGGATCAATCTCACCACATCATCTTGACTCCATTCAACTACTTCGAATGGAAGGCACAGATGGAGATTCTGATGAGGAGTGAGGGCCTCTTCATGGTGACCATGGCAACTAAGGTTGAGCCCAATGCAGCAGCAAAGAAGATCAAGTGGCATAGCAGGAGGGATGAGGCTTATGGTCTCTTGTGTCTCAGCATTTCCAAAAACCTTCTTTTCCATCTAGATGGATTGACATCACCAAATGAACTATGGGAGAAACTTCAAACCTTATTTCGCAAGACAGATGAAATGAGGGGACATTCACTGGAGAATGAGCTTGTCTCACTGAGTCCAAGCAATTTCGAGACATTACTGAAAGTTTTAGAGAATCCAAACCCGATTTCAAGCTTGTTAGCTTCTCTGCATAGTTTAATGCCCAAACCCTTGTATGCACAATTTTTCAACAAAATTTGACTAAACTGAAACACAGAGAATTCTTTTTCGAAATTTAACAATTTGGAAATTTTCTTTTTCAGTTAAAAATTTCAAAATTCATAAATTTAAAATAGCCAAACACACATGAAAATAACACTGATATTTTTTACCAATGGTCCAGGATAAAACCCCCAAGGGAAAACCTGTTTCTGAGAGAGAGATTTATTATTTCTTCAGGTAAAATACAGAAATTCAAACAACAATAATTATCAAATTTTCTTCTCGAAATCTGAACCTTCATTGTTGTTCTTCACCTCGAAGTTTGTGCCAAAATTCTGCATGTATGGATAGAATTTAAATTTTGTACCTTGCCCCTAAAAATGTGCCCAATCCGTACTATACAGTCATTAATTTATGTGCAGAAACCGTACAAGTGTATGTTCCTCTATTTCTATGTAAAATCCATACAGTAGTACGGTCCTCAATTTTTGTGCAGAACTTCACCTTGAAATTAGTGCCCTGTCTGTACCTATACGGTCCTCGAAAACTGTGCCCACTTTGTTGTACGAAAATATCGATTTCTGTGCAAATACTTCTCGAAATTTGTGCCCAAATTTTCCCTCCTCAATTTCTGTGCAGAATTTGTCTTCTTTCAGTTTCTCTCTCCTACTGGTTCAAAATCACTTCAAACCCTCTTTTCTCTTCTTCTTCCTCTCCAAAATTTCTCTTTGAAAAGTGAATAATGAAATGAGTTTTCCTAACGCTAGTCCCTTTTTGATCATGGCAACTTCCACTTCAATCTCTTGGTCAAGATTAGATTAGATGAAGGGTTTTTCATTAAATGCTCTAAAATAATTAATAAGTGACATTTAGTGCACCTCATGTCATTTAATAAAGTGAGAGCAACCCCTTTTAATTAATCACTCATTTAACTTTTATTAAAATTAAACTTGGCATAAACCATGACTTTTACCTTTTAATGAAGTCACTTTAAAAACATAAAGTACATCTCACTTCATTAATTAAATTTGACTAGGGGTCATCATTTAAAGTGTCCTTATCCACCCCAAGGCAATGCTAGGTGGACAAACACTTCCTAGGTAGCTTTTCAACACTCGCTCTTACCGAGGAAGGTGTTTTTCACCACTCCCAACTTATCTCTGAAATAGACATGCTTCCATCTACCCAAAGCCTTCGTGAGAAAGTCAGCTACCTGCTCATCTGTAGAAACATACTGTAACTGTACATCCCCTCTCTGAACATAATCTCTGATAAAGTGATATCTGATCTCTATATGCTTCGACCTGTCACGAAATATTGGATTCTCAGAGAGCTTGATGCAACTCTTATTATCACAATGTATAACTGTAGGTCTCAGCTCCTGACCCAACAAGTCTACCATCAGCTTGTGAAGCCAGGAAGCCTCACAACTAACCTGACTAGCTTCCATATACTCAACCTCATCAGAACTCAATGCTACAAACTTTTGCTTCCAGCTGAACCACGACACAATTGTCGAGCCCAAGCTGAAGCAACAACCAAAAGTGCTCTTCCGGTCCGAAACACTACCTGTCCAATCTGAATCTGTAAAGCCAACCAATCCCACTCCATCAGATCTCCTGTAATCCAAGCCATAATCAACTATACCAGCAAGATATATCAAGATGCATTTTGCGAAAGTCCAATGCACTCTCCTGGGATCCACCATGAACCGACTGAGAGTGTTTACCGCAAAACTCAGATCTGGTCTGGTATTAACCAAATACATCAACGAACCAATAAGTTGACGATATAAAGTAGGATCAACCAAATCTCCCTCAGAAGCATGAAGCTTCGTCCAGTTGGTGATCATGGGTGTAGACATAAGCCTGCAATCGTCCATCTGAAATCTCTTCAGAACATTTGCGGCATATTTTCCTTACCCCAGGAAAACATGTCCATCCTCCTGCCAAATCTCCATCCCCAAATAATAGTGCATCAGCCCAAGGTCAGTCGTCTCGAACTCTAAAGCAAGATCCTTCTTGCAAGCATCAATCAAGTGCTCTCCTCCAATAATGAACAAATCACAACATATAGCAGAAGAATGAGCAGAACACCAGCAACCACAATGTAGTATAGGTTGGGATCCGCCTCACTCTTCTGAAACCCTATCGAAAGCAAGTAGGAATCAATCCTGGAATACCAAGCTCAAGGGGCTTGCCTCAGACCATACAAGGCCATTTTTAGCCTACACACATGAGAATCTCTCTCATAAACCTCAAAGCCCTATGGTTGCTCCAAATACACCTCCTCTTGTAGAAGACTGTTGAGAAAAGCAGTCTTCACATCCATCTGATGGATCTTCCAACCCATCTTTGCCACAATGGAGATCACTGCTCTGATCGAAGAAACTCTGGCCACTGGCGCAAAGGTCTCATCATAGTCAACTCCCTCTATCTGTGAGAACCCATGCGCAACAAAACGAGCTTTGTACTTCTCGATGATGCCCTCCGCAGCATGCTTGATCTTGTAGAGCCACTTGGAATTCACAACTGACTTCCCCTCTGGTCTCAGAACCACTTCCCACACTCCATTCTTCATGATGGAATTGTACGCTTCCATCATGGCATCTCTCCAAACCTACTGTAAGGAAGCCTCCTCATAAGTGGTAGGTACAGTATCACGCAAGCTAGTCACCCGTGGCATATAGCTAGAAAATCTCTCAGGTGCCTTGCTCTCTTTAACCTCCCTCCTGGGTGGTTCGACAGACTCCTCTGCTTCCTTCACAAGCTCCTTAACCCAACTTGGCTTTCTCTTCTTGGAAGAAGCATCCTGTCTTAGACCCTCCTCTACATCCTCATCAGACAACTGTCTTCCTGAAGAAGTACCAATAATCTGAGATCATGTCCCTGGTGAACCTGAACCTGTACTAAGTGTATCCGAATCACCTGAAGGTGTAACCTGTGAACCTGTGATCCGTGAAACTATCCCTGTACCAGAAGTGCCTAAATACTGAGCCCCTGAAACTGATGAACCTGTAACCTGTGCCCCAGTCACTCCTAAAACCAGTGACCCTGTGATCTGACTCGCTGAACTCTGTATTGTCACCTGTGGAGTACTTTACTGCTCCTCTATCTCAGAATCTAGAGATCTCTTGAAGGCTCGCTTTTCCTCAAATCTCACCTCCCTCCTCGCCACAACTTTCCTCTGTGTAGGAAGGTATATGCGAAAATCCTTTGAAGTCTCATCATATCCAACAAAGATACCCCTCTCTCCTGTAGCCTCCAACTTTGTCCTCTTCTCAAAAGGGACATGTGAGTATGTAAGGAAACCAAATATACGAAAGTGACCTATCTCAGGCACTTTCACAGTGAACATCTCCTCAGGAATTTTGCACCCCAAGGCACGGTGTAGACTCCTGTTCAGTACATAACAGCAGTACTACAAGCCTCTACCCATAGAAAGAAAGGAAGACTCTGATCATGCAGCATGGCTCTAGCTGCACCCACTATCGAACGGTTCTTCCTTTCAACCACTCCATTCTGTTGTGGAGTGTAAGGAACTATCAATTGTCTTGTGATACCCTCCTGTCTACAGAACAAATCGAATGCATGGGAAGTATACTCACCCCCATTTTCTGACTGAAGTACCTTGATCTCCTTTCCTGTCTAGTTCTCCACAAGAGCTTTGAACTCTTAGAATCGAACCAAGACTTCCTCTGATCTCTTGCTTCTAAGGAAATAGATCCAGGTCTTCCTGGAAAAGTCATCGATGAATGTAACACAATACTCATAGCTTGTCAAAGAGGCAGATGACATGGGACCACATAAATCTGAATGTATCATTTGAAGCACTCCCTCTGATCAAGCATCACTGCTCGGAAAAGAAGTCTTGGTGTATTTTCCCAAAGAAGACCCTATGCATATACCACTCAGCTCTGTGTTGAAATCTGGCATACCTGTAATCATGTCTCTCAGCATCCTCAAAGCAGGATGATGAAGATGGGCCATCCTCCTGTGCCATAACTCACACAACTCACTGTTGCTCTAAGTGTGTGACAGTGCATGATGTGGCTGGAAGAGAAGCTTGTACAGTTTCCCACATCTGACTCCAATTGCACATGAATAAGATGAACCTGCTGCTTTAGGGAAAGATATGAACTTTCCCATCAAGAACATATACTCCAAAGCCTCTGTCCTCAATCATGGAAACTAAAACAAGGTTCTTCTTCAACCCACGAACATACAAGACATCCCTCAGAAACATAGGCTGCATAGACTCCCTGTCAAAACAGACCGTCCCACACCCAATTGTTCTCACCACTGTATCATCTCCCAACACAATCTCCAACTCCAAATCTATCTCTAACATCTCGACGAACATGTCTCGATCACCTGTCATGTGACTCGAAGCTCCACTATCAATGTACCAAGTGGAAGAAGTAGTGGTAGCACTCAAAGAATTCCCAACAATCATGGAATGCTCCATGTGACCCTGAATGTCCCTGGTGGTGATAGATGATGCTCTCTCTACACTAACACCAGCAAAGAGAGAAATGTCTCTCTCAAATCTACCAGCAAACTCATCAATCTCTGTTGAAACTACTATCTGTCGTTTCTTCTTCTTATTGTTTGGACACGGTCCAGCATAGTGTCCAAACTTCTGGCAAGCAAAGCATTTCACTTTGCTCATGTCTTTCTTCTCTCCATCATGTTGCTTGGCTCCATCCTTGGAACCCTTATTGAACTTCTTTTTCTTCTTACCTTTCGCTGCCAACGCCACATTTTCCTCATCATCTCTGTGATGTGACGAACTTCCCTGTAAGTATCCCCTACATGTCTCCTCTTATGTGAGATCATCCCACAATTTATCCCATGTGAGCATATTCTCCCTACCAATGATAGTCTGCACAAACACACTCCAGTGCTGAGTCACGCCATTTAAGGCTGTACGCACCATCTCAGCATTCTCTATAACCTCTTCGACAGCTGCAAGTTCATCTCTTACCTGTGTAATCTTGGTAAGGTAGGAAGCCATGCCTTCCCCTTTGCTTATGTGCACATTCTTCAGCTTCTCCCTTAACACCATCTTCCTGTTTTCATTTGAACTCTAGTAAAGATTTGTCAAAGAAGTCCACATCTAAAAAGCATGTGTTTTTGTCGATATGTGAGGGATTATATTATCCTTCACGGTACCAAGTATAATCCTTCTTGCCTTCACATCTCTCTTCATGAAAGCAACCTTATCAACTGCATCGGAAGGTACTACTATAGGATTTGCAGTTGTACTGTGAACAACGTCCCATAACTGATTCTAGCCTTCCATGGGCTAAACTTTGTAGCCCCATCCAATCTATCTTCAACTCTAAGACCAAACACCATGGCTACAACCTGTAATTCTCAAGCAACTTGTTCAAGAAGATTTTTCCACCAATCCCTGTTCTTCTGAATGCTTAAATTCTAAATTTTTTAACTCTTCTCTAATACCCTGAAAGTTTTTGAGAATCCAAACCCGGTTTCAAGCTTGTTAGCTTCTCTGCATAGTTTAATGCCCAAACCCTTGTATGCACAATTTTTCAACAAAAAATTGACTAAACTGAAACACATGGAATTCTTTTTTGAAGATCAACTATGCAGAAATTTTCTTTTTTCAGTTAAAATTTTCAAAACTCAGAAACTTAAAATAGCCAAACACACATGAAAATAACACTGATATTTTTTACCAATGGTCTAGGATAAAACCCCTAAGGGAAAACTTGTTTCTGAGAGAGAGATTTATTATTTCTTCAGGTAAAACACAGAAATTCAAACAACAATACTTATCAAATTTTCTTCTCGAAATCTAAACCTTCAGTGCTCTTCTTCACCTCGAATTTTGTGCCAAACTTCAGCCTTGAAATTCATGCCAGAATTCTGCCTATATGGACAAAATTTAAATTATGTACCTTGCCTCAAAAAATGTGCCCAATCTGTATTGTACAGTCATTAATTTATGTGCAGGATCTATACGGTCCTCGATTTCTATGCAAAATTCATACAGTTGTACGGTCCTCGATTTATGTGCAAAATTCCACCTTGAAATTAGTGCCATGTCCATACATGCACGGTCCTCAAAAAGTGTGCCCACCTTGTTGTATGAAAATCTTGAATTCTGTGCAGTAATTCTCGAAATTCGTGCCCAGATTTTCCCTCAATTTCTGTGCAGAATTTGTCTTCTTCCAGTTTCTCTCTCCTGCTGGTTCAAAATCACTTCAAACCCTCTTTTTGCTTCTTCTTCCTCCAAAACTTCTCTTTGAAAAGTGAATAATGAGATGGCCTTTTTGTTCATGGCAACTTCCACTTAATCTAATGGTCAAGATTAGATTAGATAAAGGGTTTTCATTAAATGCTCTATTAAATAATTAATAAATGACATTTAGTGCACCTCATGTCATTTAATAAAGTGAGAGCAACCCCTTTTAATTAATCACTCACTTAACTTTTATTAAAATTGAACTTAGGATAAACCATGACTTTTACCTTTTAATGAAGTCCCTTTAAAAACATAAAGTACATCTCACTTCATTAATTAAATATGGCTAGGTGTCATCATTTAAAGTGTGCTTGTCCACCCCAATGCCTTGCTAGGTGGACAAACACTTCTTAGGTAACTTTTCAACACTTACAAGTCTACTTCTCTAAGTTCAAAGCTCTTGTTCTTCAGTTAAAGCAATGTGTTATTGAAAAGAAAGATGAGCAACTAGTCTTGGCCATACTTTCAAAGCTTCGCCCTGACTATTCTGTGTTTGTATCGACCTTCCATGCCACATAGTTGATAGTTCGAAACTGGAAGATGCATTCACTTGCAGAGTTGATGGAATCCTTGACCCAGGAGCAAGATAAGTTGGTCATGATGGTCACCATCAGACATTCCTAAGATCAAGCTTTGGTTGTTGGAGATTCAAAGATGGATTCCAAAGGCAAGAAGAAGTCTAATCCAAAGAAGCCTCCTAATCAAAAGAAAGACAAGTCGAAGTCTCATGAGGAGTCTTCAAGCTCCAAGAAGAATTCCCAGAAGAAGAAAGGTAAAGGTGAAATGATTTGTGTGACAAAGACATGGTCATAAGGTTGCCCAAAATCAAGTTTTCTAAAGGAGTCTGTCAAGGATGCATCCTAGGAAAACACCCAGAGCACAAGTATGAGAGAGTCAGTCATGAGTAAACCTATGCACCCCTTGAGCTTATTCACAATGATATAGCCGGTCCTTTCCCTCATATGTCGATGAGTCAAGCCAAATATGTCCTAACCTTTATTGATGACTTTTGCAAATACTGTAGGGTGTTCTTCCTTAAGCACAAGTCAAAAGTTTTTGACCTCTTCAAGGGTTTTAAAGCCTTAGTTGAGAACCAATCTAGAAGAAAGCTGAAGGTCCTCAGATCTAATAATGGTGGTGAATATGTTAATTCTGAATTTATACAATATTGTCAAGATGCAGGTATCCAGATGCAGCACTTTATTCCTTACACAACTCAACAGAATGGTGTTGCTGAGAGGAAGAATAGATCTCTTAAGGAGGTGGCCACTTGCATGATGGAGTCTAAAGCTTTGCCACCAAAATTTTGGGCTGAAGCAATCAACTGTGCATCCTATATCCAGAATAGGGTACCTCATAAATATCATGATGGAATCACTCCTTTCGAAGCTTGGAGTGGACACAAGCCTGATGGGTCTCACTTCAAGATTTTTGGCTCTAAAGCTTTGGGCTAGAATTCCACCAGAAAAGAGGAAGGCTTTGGAACCCCAAAATCAAGAATGCATATTTGTTGGGTATTCAGAAGATTCTAAAGGGTATAAGTTGATAAACATGAGCACTCAAAAAACCTTCATTGAAATGAGTGTTCAGTTTGAAGAAGAGCCTATGCCAACAGCAGAAATTGGAGAGTCCTCTTCACCACCACCACCTCTGATCGTAAGTGAAGACTCTAATAAATTTTATGATTCTGATATGTCTGATAATGAAGATTTAATTGCATATCCTAACACTCCTACAAGACCAAAATGGGCAGTAAAGACCATTCAAGCAGCTAGGGAACTAGCTGGGAATCCTAGTCCTAGAAGAACTAGATCTCAATTCGAGAGTGCCCTTTCTGTCAAGGACCCATGCTTTGCTGAGAAGAGTTATCTGATGGTTGAATCGGATCCACAAACATATGAAGAAGCATCAGAAGATCCAAGATGGAAAACAACCATGAAAGAGGAATACCATTTGCTCTAAAAGAATGAGACATGGGAACTAGTCAATCTTCCACCAGGGAGGAAGCTAGTCAAGTGCAAATGGGTATTCAAGACAAAGTTTGTTCTTGATGGCTCCCCTCTGAAGTATAAGGCAAGGTTAGTGGCCAAGGGCTTCTCCCAATCCCAAGGCATTGACTACAATGAGACCTTTGCACCAGTGGCAAATATGGATTCTATAAGACTAGTTTTGGCCATTGCAACTTCCAAGCAATGGGAGGTACATCACATGGATGTGAAGAGTTCCTTTCTACATGGAGATCTCAAAGAAGAGATATATATGCAGCAGCCAGAAGGCTTTGTTACGAATCCATCTCTTATGTGCAGGTTGAAGAAATCACTATATGGGCTAAAACAAGATCCTAGAGCTTGGTATGCCAAGATTGATGGCTTTTTGCTATCACAATACTTTAGTAGATGCAAGTCTAATCCAAATGCCTATTTGAACTTGATTCATGGTTCAATCATTATTATTGTTTTGTATGTGGATGACCTTTTGATCACAGGAAGTTCCATGAAAGAAATTGCCTCCTTGAAGGATGCTTTGAACCATGCCTTCTCTATAATTGATTTGGGATTATTGAGCCAATTTTTGGGGCTTGAGATTTCTCAATCGACCCTTGGAATCAAAGTACATCAGTCCAAATATGCTTCAGACCTGCTAAACAAGTTCAACATGAAGGATTGCAAGCCAAGCAAGACTCCTTTGCTCTAAGGAGTTAAACTTGAAGAAGCAAAATCAACTCCTTTGGTAAACAACACACTGTATAGGCAGCTAGTTGGTTGTGTGCTCTATTTGACTCACACTCAACTTGATATTTCTTATGCTCTATCCTGATATTTCTTATGTAGTGAGGAAATTTACAGGAGGAAGGTAGCATTTAGAAGGATATATCAGGATAGAGCATCCCTTCAAGAGGTGGAGAAGGGCTTCATAAAGTTCTCCACTAGCACTGGGAGATTTGGAGGGTATGATGTTCTTGGAGACAAGGGGATCGAGAAGCCCTATGGTTGGTGGGAAACTCATGAGGCATCATGCTCTATTCTACAACAATTAGCCATGAGGGTCCTCTCTCAGGTTACTTCATCCTATGTTGTGAAAGGAACTGGAGAACATATAGGAATTTGTACAGTTTGAGAAAGAGAAGGAAGAGGCAAAGGAAACAATGTATGTGCACACCATCCTTCGTCTTATTTACAAGAAGAGGCAGGGGTGGTTGAAGGGAAAGACAAAGATGTGGGATGTGTTTCGTAATTATATGGGATTGGATGACAGTGTGGAGTTGGCATTAGCCAACGTGGATCTTAGTGACNAGAGGCAGGTGTGGTTGAAGGGAAAGACAAAGATGTGGGATGTGTTTCGTAATTATATGGGATTGGATGACAGTGTGGAGTTGGCATTAGCCAACGTGGATCTTAGTGACCCAGTGCTAGAGCCGGTCACTTTTGATCATGAGCCTTTGAGGGGTCATCCTCCACGACAACAGATATAGCAATAAATCTTGGATTGGGTGCAGAGGAGGAAGACGAGGATGGAGGAGAGAGCAGCGCCAGTGATGGTGATTTTTCCATGGAGGAGATGGAGAACTATTGACAGTAGCCAGTACCACTGATCAGTGACACTGACAACCTATGAAATTCTTCCCTATTTTGTATTTGCTACTGGCATTCCCTCGATCTCTATGTAATATATTTTAATTTTGATGACTTAATGAAAAATATGCAATTTATGGTTCTAAACTTCCATTATTGTTGTGTGCTTCATCATGATTCATCATTGAATGATTGATGTAGTGTATAGATTTTAAGAAATTTGGATCTTTATGTTAATTTTTTTAATACATAAAAAAAAATTAATATATATATAACATGTCCCCCGTGTCCTATTTCAAGGGTCACCGTGTCCCACGTCAGATACTCGTATCCACGTGTCCTCCATGTCCCATGTCATCGTGTCATGTGACTTAGATTAACATCAATCTGAACAAAAACAATTGAACTCTATTCCAACAAATATTAATACCAGTATAGTTGGTTCTCAAAGTAGAAGTCATCTTGGGAATCACAATACAATGATTGTTGTTTTAGGGCTGCAAGGTGCTCACCAAAACTTGATTTTGCTGCTGTTGTTCATAACTAGATCAGAGATTAGGACTGCTTACAGGTTTAAGACATGCCCAGCATCAATATCTAGGACTGATACCACTCCAATGATGCTTAGAACTTGCCCAGGTTGTTTCTTTCAGTGTTACCAACACCGGCCGAGAAATCGCCGATGTCCGAGAAATCGCGAGTTTTTCAGCTCAGCGATTTTTTCTCAAAAAATCGCCGAAAAATCGGGCCGATTTTTTCCCGAGATTTTCCCGTTTTTTTCCAATTTATCCCGAGATATTGCCAATTTTTCGAGGTGATCTTTTCCAATGATTTTGCCGATTTTTTCCCGATTTATCCCGAGATATTGCCGATTTTTTCTAAAGGTGAAATTGAATATTTTTGTATTTTTTTAAGTTTGCTGATTTATTGCCGATGTTTGCCGATATATTGCCAAGATATCCCGAAACGATGTTTCCTGGGCCCTGCCAATTTTTTCGCCGCGCCGATGTTTGCAACACTGGTTTCTTTTAATCCCAAATTGCACCCAAATTACTAGTGAGTACTGTTTATTGCTGTAGGAGGATATGACCAACCCTAATTCCTTCCTAGAACTGCTTCTCATCCACAAAACCAGCCCTAGATTGCTGGTTTACAACAGGTCTGCTCCTAAAATGCAACCAGAATTACCTCAAAAGCTCGTTGCAGGTCAAAATAGACCCAAAATCACTCGTCATCTACAGAAGTGGAGATTAATCCCTTTTTTGCTGTTGTTATGGATCATGGACAGGCTTATTTGCTGCTAACATATGCCCATTTCCCAGGTTTGAGGTTTAGGGCTCTTTTAACCCACATGCTTGCCCAGAACTTACCAGAATTGCTTCTTGACTGCTACAGGATTTTCTTATGTTCTTCTTCCAGGTTTGACTATTTAAGGTGGCTGCAAACACAAACTAAGCAAATCGCCATATGCCATTTTCCCAGAACTAGCTAATGGCTGCATGCCCCTACAGGAAGCCTCCTATCTGACCTGGACGCTGCTCTACTTCTGCTTAACAAGGCAATTATGCCTAGGAGCAGAGGCCTGTTGCTGTTCTAGTCTTCAAACCAGTCCCAAAATGCTTAGAACCAATGTTGCAAATATCATGTCGGGGAATATATTGCCGAGGTTCTCGAAAGAAATTTATTGGAAATATCGGGGAAAATATCGGGAATTATTGGAAAATGTCAGCAAAAATAAACTTAGACATGAAGAATTATGAAAATATCGAACAAATCAGCTACACGAAAACACTCAGGAGAAATCAGAATATTTGCAACAATGCTTAGAACTTCTTAAAATGTGCCCAAATTTGGGAGAAATGGGTTCTTTGCCTGATTACTGCAGTTAAAAGACTCAAAACATGAAGCAACATTGGTTTACCAGCCCAGAACTCCTAGGAATTAGCTCCAATCTGCCTATAGGCTTCCTTCAGACCCTAAACATGCCCAGGTCTGACCACAAAAGCTCCCTTACAAGCTGTCCTTTCCATCATACTGCGTTATATGCCCAGAATGTCATGAAAATAAATCAGCATCAAGAACCCTAGTGAACACCCTCTACAAATAGAGGGCTAACAGGCCCCACAACCCTCAAAGTTGCTTGGATGGGCCCACAACTGAAGGAAAAATCGATGGAAATGTCTCTAAACTCACTGAAATGGCACAAAAACATCATTGGCCATCCTGTATAATGTTTCTGAATCAGGAAACACTGTATAGTACGGACGGCGGCATTTCCATGCCATTTTGTATCTGTTTCTGCATTTTTGGGACAGGTATGCCACCCAGCCAGGTGTCAGGAAGTGAGATTGCAACTAGGTGTTGGTTTCAACAAAGTCAAGCTAACCCCTCATCAAGATTTTACTACAAGGGAACCCTTCATCTTGTTGTTTCCACAAGCAAGTATTCCTTAGAAAAGGGGCGTGTAGCCTAAGGTATTTCTTACTAACTAGTGCCAACTGCAATCCAATCCAACAAAAAGGAACAAAAGTGAAGGTCTATCATTGGTTGGGATGAAAATGTCCCTTGGTGGAAATATGCACCTATGACTAAAACTAGTAAGTCATTTCCTTGTGCCCTCTTTAATAAAAGATAATTCTTGTATTTTCATATCTTTTATATTTTGCAAATATAAGTTTATTATAAGAACTCGAGATCTTGTATTAGATAGTTTTTATAAAAGAATTCCTCGTAGTTGTTAAATTGAAAACTTAACATTAGGGGACCTAACAACACTCATGCTACAACTTCTTGCCATGAAAGTGGATAGACCATTTCCTTAATATGCTTTCTAGTCTATTATAGCTTCCTTAATCCTACCACATTCCAATGGGAGGGAGAGCACTTGGCTCCATTTACATATTTACACATTAGTTGTTACCAAAGCACTTTATTCATATGGACCACTTTTACCAATTATTTTGTGCTTTATATATAAATATTTCTATCATTTCACATGCAAAACACTCCATTGGTTAACATTTAACTACCTACTTTACTTTTCCCTTGTTCTTAAGCAAACACATATGTTTCTATTAGTATTTGCTTCAAATTATTCAACTACAAAATATGCATGATAATTCATCTTGTCACCAATTGCAACAAGAAAGGATATATCATATTAGGAATACAGCTTACGCACCTTTGCATAAGCCACAGCTTGAGTGGTAACCTTTGGCAATTCGATGCCTTGATTTGCACATTTGGAGGTCATTATTGAAGACAATGATTCAATGTCTGACTTAAGAGCCTGCATGATAGTAATAATATTTCTTATATTTTATGAACATGTAAGAAATCGGCCTTTTAAAGAAAGCAATTGAGTCAAATATTGTGAGAGTCTTGCAATGATCCTACAATAGAGTTTGAGTGTGTACTATGCTTTGTAAAAAAAAAGGCCTTCCATGAAATAGATGAGGATCTAAGTAAAGAACTAGAATCATTAAACCATTAAGCGTCAACTAGGAAAAGACCCCAGGGTAGTGAATATATACTTCCTTAGTTTAAAGAAGGCACTCAATTGAACCTATAAGTATGTATATCACTTGTCAATTGAGCCTAAGGATAAATAATCCCATATTCTGATGTTGAATTATAATATATTTTTATTTAGTGGCTATAGTATTATAATAATAATATTATAATGTTAAGGTCACAAGCTAGCCTAGACTGCCAGCATTTCATATGTATATTTCTATTATTAGGATAATATCAAACACTCAAATGAATATGTTCTTATGTTTGAGGTGTTAATGTTAATAACATGTGACCGATATGCAATAGTTAGTGTTAGGTGGTTGACCCACTGTAACCATACTAAGCATTGAATTTTTAGGATAGCTAGGGAACAAAAATAAAATTTTAAGAAATGACTTTCATCTCTTTCAACTTTAACACTCACTACGGATCAACGTGTTAATGTTAGAATTTAATATTTGCAGAGATACACAATAAAAACATAAACTCAAGAACAACAACAATAATCTAATTAACAAAATAAAATTCAGATCTAATAAATTAAGTTAGGGTTAGTAAACCTTCCTTATACTCAGAGTTACTTTCAGATCAGACTTTGCCTCTCGGAGGCAAGTCACCAAAGTGGAACAAGTCTGGCCCTTACTTGAGGGCATGGACATACCTGAGAGAAAGAGAGAGACAAATATTGTAGGATAGGGCTAGATTGTACAATAGGAAGTGCAGCAGCTCAAGATCAACCCCAAGATGTTAACCAAGAGAGCCAACAAGTGTCCAACTGGGAATGGAAGCCACAAGACCTTCAAATTAGTGAAGGGTAGCCTCAAAGAAAGCTACAGCAGTGGATGGCAGTCACAAAGGAGGCTACAGCAGTGGACGGCAGCCACAAGGGAAGCTAAGCAACACACTCAACATAGTCAGTGGCAACCCCAACACAGTCCACACAAGCAATGACAACCCCAACATAGTCAACGTTGAGCAAGGGAGACAGACCCTAACCAGCAGTGGCACCCATAAACAGTCCAAGTGTTACCACCTAAGTTGTACTTGGTGGATTTTTCAAGTGACCCGGCAAAGTAGAACAAGTATACTTGTATACTTGTTCATTCTTTAGAGTTCAAAAGTCCGCCAGGCTTTTTCTGGGAGAGTTTTAAAAAAAAATTGTAACACATGTTCATACCCCCTTGGGGAAATTGTAAAAAATGTACTAGTATGGTCAATATTTATAAAAGGCTCGGCTTCCTAGACTTAGGCATCAACCCGACTAACCCAGAGTATTTTTTCCCTCGGTAATTATTGGTTGTTGAACAAACGACTAATAATTTCTAAGTTTTTCACTCACACCTCCAAAGTTGGGGTAGTCGTCTTGGTGGTTAGGCCTTAGGAGGTTATTAGAGCCTCTGTGTCAATGTTTATAAACATGCTCGGCATTCGAATTGATTCATATGGACATGTGCTAGGCCCCCTTAGAGTTTCATCTGATTCCGCGAAAAATAATTTTTTTTCTGTTTTTTTAAGCCATTTTAATGGTTTAATTAAAACACTTCAAAGTGTAATAAAAGCTTGATCCGGAGTCCGTTTTTGGCGTGGGGATGTTCAATTTCACACTCAGAGCATCCTCTTTACCCAAAGACCATTTTTCCTATGTTTCGAGTGGCTAAAACATCCCGTGGAGCATTATTTCTCTAAAAGTGCATTAAAACGTCGTTTTAATGTTAAAAGTGCAACAAATTGGCACTAAAGGACAAGGTTGAAAAAGTCAAAAAAATCAAATATTAAAGTGTGGAAATGACATGGCATAAGTCCCCCATGAGCATGCGACCCTCTTTAAAGTTTGATATACATAAACTTTGGTTAAAAAGAGAGGTAACGAACGTTTAAAAGAGAGGTAGTGAATAGCAATAAGGGAGTGACGTCAATCCAAAGTGAAGGTTGCGTTAGCACAAGGGTGGATCCCTCTTCACAATATCTTAAGACCTTATATATATTTTAACACTATAGATATATCATACTATCGTACGTTATGGAGAGGAGGAATCGCAAGCAATGAGGGTGACGTCAAGCAACGGAGAAAATGCCAACCCAAAGTGAAGGTCACGAATGGTTGGGAGTGTGTTGGCGAGTGAGGAGTGGATGGTTGAGTTAGGTGAGAGAGGTGTCACTTGCCTCTCCAGTTCCACTCACGTTTAACTCATATTAACTCAAATCAACTCCCACACTATCTTCAATGTAGGTAGCACCCCCCCTCTCTCATTTGGCTATTTAAGCGGGCTCCCGATTCATTTTTTCTCATGGTCAAAGAGGACCGAAAGGCTGTTGAGCTGTGTACTTGTAATATTGTAGTATTTTATGGAATAAAAGAAAGCTTTGGAGACAAACTTCTTGTGTCAAGCATCATTGTGTGTGGATGAGTATTGCATGGTTTATGAGGTAACCGGTATTAGCTTCTTTTCGTTGTGCAATTCTTTGGTTTGTTGTGGGCCTACAAGGGGAGCTATCTCCCGGTAGGATAAGAGATTGTTATAGTTTGATGCATGATGTTATTGTTTGGTCGTTATAGATCTCTTAGCTCGCATGTACATTTTGTTTAATTGCATGTTTTCCAAGTTTCTACTTCCGGCAGCACCTTTTCTTATAACCTTTCTTGTGTAAAGATTTTTAAGTTGATGCAAGTATCTAGCTTGAAGGGATGGTTGATCTAGGTTGACTCCTCCAACTTTGAAGCAAATTTTGAAGAGCATAGTCCCCCCACTTTCCACTTGCAGACTCCACAGCCCAAATATTCCCAGGCTTCCAGCATTCCTTCTCTCTCTCTCCTTCAATTTAAATCTTTCTTTCCCTTTTGATTACGGTTACTCACATGTTGTAGTGAATTAGTTTTTCTTTCAAAAGAATATCTAAAGGTTGATTTATTTCTGAAGTAGATCTAGGTTGATTAAGTACATAGGCTTATTGTTTATCATTTAAGTACTTAATTTTTTATGCTTTTAACGTTTTATTTGGCACATTTGGTGCATTACAGGTGGCTGGTTTTTCACTTTTGTTGACAAGACAAAGGGAAGTGCTGCCGAAAAATTAAAGATCTAGGCCATCAAAGGCCTCCGGGAACAACCTTCTTCTTTCCTTCTTCATTCCTAAAAACTTGTAAGCCTTTGGATCCAGATCTGTAAGGACCAAAGGCAGACACCATTTTCACTTGTAATATAATAATAATAAGAAAAGCAAGTGGGATTTCCAAGCACCCGCACCCCATCCCCCCTTGGGGATTCGTGTCGGCCCTTTAATGGTTTTCTTTATATGTTTTCTGTATCATTATTGCTTTAGAATAATTCTTCTTTAGTTACATTGATTTTTCTATAGCTTTTTGTAAAAGAATCGAATACTAACCCAACCTTGCTTTCCTGATTACCGTGCATGGACAAGGGCTTGCCCAATTACTGGACCGAAAAGAGACTCTTCGCTGTAGTAATTAAGTCTCACATTGTACCCTTTTTTAGTTTTCACAATCTTAAACTGGAACAAACATTTCGCACAAACCTCTGCGTATTCTCTACCCATCGCAGGCTTGTCCGAGCTTTGGGATACTCAGAAACGGGGTCTATTGCATTCAAATAAGTTTCACATCTAATAAAAACTCATCTTAATAAAATCAACTTCCCCTTGAACAAGCAAAAATCCAACGCCTCGATTTAATCAGGCTACACTCTTGTTGGTGTAGTGTTGGACATGTCTCGGAGACTCCAATCTAGCCCACATATTCCTCGCGTGGAACCGCATCGGATAAGGGTTTTGGACATACTGCGCGTACCATCAGGTATATTTGAAGTTTCCTTCCCCCTAATCTAATTCACGCATCTTCACATTTTAAAATAAAATTACCAAGAGCACTTGCAAAACATATCTTTTGGCACTTTCAACACTCTTATTTCATTGGTGACTCCATTTAACGCACTGGTTTGTTTTTTGTATCTCTACAAAGTAATCTGAATTCCGGTGTAAATTAAACAATTGTGTTTACAGGATTTTACTCTCATATGTTATTGTGTTCTTTATTTTAAGTATTATCTCAGAAACTATTTGCAAGTATCTTGTTACCTTTTTTAAACTCCTAAGCAATTTACTCAATCATAAACTACCATCTAAAGTTTAATCATCCTTAGTTACTCATAGGGTATACCCCCTTGGCTTCGATTAGGAGTTGGCCTAAACGGAGGAGTCAAGAATAAGGTGACAGCCTGACTTGAGACTTTCCCCCAAGGATGCACCGAGTGGCTTGAAGATTTCTTCCACGTTCCCCCCCAGGTGTGTGAAGGGAGGCAACACCAAGCAAGTAGCAGCTGCCCTAGCAGCACCCAAACACAGTCCAAGCAGGTAGTGGTTTCCCTAGCAGCACCCAAACACAGTCCAAGCAGGTAGCAACATCCTCAAACTAACCCACACAGCAGATGGCAGCCTCATAGGAGGGTTTTAGCAGTGGACAACAGCTCTAGGAAGTCACTACAGCCCCAAATAGACAACGACCACTCAAAACAGCCCAACACAGGCAGCATCCCACTCACATACAAACAACGGCCTACTCAACAACCCTTAAACAAGGAAGCGACCACTCAAACAGTCCACACAAAAGGCAGCGGCCACTCAAACAACCCACACACAAGGCAAGGACCACTCAAACAACCCACAACACCCTCCCAACAGCCAGCAACAGAAGTGGAAAAAACACTAGCACCCTCAAATAAAGTATGGTAGCCTAAAAACACACTACAGCAGCCTCAAAACAGAGTACGACTCACACGTGTGGAGGAGGGAGGAGTAATTAGCTATTGGAAGTCCAAAACAAAAGAGTGCTAAAGTAAGAGAAGTCTAGAAACCCTAGATGTCACCCAAAATAAGCATGCATCAAACCCTAGATTAGATCTCAGATCTCACCTTCAAGACATGTATATAATGAATGTTTAGGCTTGAATTTATAACCTTTAAGGAATCCTAGAAGGTTCTACCTTCTAATCCTTTATTGACTTTAGGGTTACTCTATAAGAGTCAAGACGTCACACAATAAGGAGGGTTACCAAATATAAAATAACTTAAAGTTAAGACGTCTTAAGAGAGGCTTTCAAAAGACAAGGTGGAGGGTCAAGTTCCCACACTCAAAAGGGGCACTATCCCCTAGGATCAACAAGGGAGAGGTCAACAGTGAACACAAGACCAAACCAAACACAAGGCTAACCACAAGTCAACAAGAGGTGTCACAACAAAGTGGAAAGACAACCCTTCTACCCACAAGACCAAAGGTGTAACAACAAGGTGGGAAGAAAACCCTTTTATCTCTCTCTCAATGCATGTGATCCACAAGTGTCCCATAATAACTCGAATTTTTATTATAACCATATAAGGAAGGTTCACACTAGATGATGTAATCCTCTGGTCCTCCTAACTGCTCCTAAGGTCAATGCTAGTGACTCCATCAAGGGCTGGCAAGTCCCTTGATGAAACAACCTAGCTCAACCATCTTGAAGACCTAGGAGAGGAGGGTATCACACATCATCATCATGGTTAACTGACCAAGATCCTCCATTCTTAAAGAATGGCTCTTAGCCCTAAGTCGAGCTTCAGTCCCAGACTTAATCATGTTGATCAACACCCCGGTCCCTGACCAGGTCCTTCATTCTCCTAGAGAATGTTTTTTAGCCCCACGCTAAGCTTCAATCCTAGACTAAATGTTGATCAACCACTTGCAAGACATGCTTGGTCCTTGACCAAGAATTTGCCTGGTCCCAGACCAGGTTGTCTCTGTCTTAGCCTGCAAGATCCGCTCGGCCCTTATGACCAAGAAATTGCCTGGTCCCTGACTAGAATTCCCTAGAGACAGATAGGGGCCCTAGCCACATCCTTGGGACTTTGCCATGGCATCAAACTACTTGGTCCCTGTTGTTACATATATAGTAGTTGCGCTACCAGCATACCATTGTTCCTTAGCAGTCCTGAGCATATTTTTGAGCTAGTCCTTTACTTTGAGATCAGCAGATGATGAGCTTTCAGTTGATGATCACACTCTTTCAGTAAATCCAAAGCATTCAATTTGACTAGTTCCATCCCATGACTGAGTTAGCCTCATGACCCCAGATTCGACGACTGAGTTAGACATTTTCATGACCCAGAGCAGAGTGATGACAGTGCCCATGATATGCAGCAGCAACAATGTTTCAGTGCCATTCAGATTGTTCGGATTGGATGCAGGTGTATGACCCAGGTAATATATGGATTTCGATTATGCTATGTTCTCTATTTTAGTAGTGAGACTTGGTTGATAGTAGTTGTATATTGGCAATATTCTATTATTCTTACTAGAATCTAAAGTATAAGTGATCCAGTTGTCGTATCCAAGAGATTCTTTTGTATACTCATTGGTCTCGCCCTACTTGTAGTATGAGTTTAGTCATTTCCCTTTAGAGGACACAACTTGCTAGCCTTGGCACCATCTGTCTCCATCCATCTATTGCATTCCCTTCTTTATGTTTATCCTAGACTTGTAACTTGACTAGTGACATCTATAGGATTTCCCCCACCTTCACCTCTATGTTGGAATAGGTATCCATCTCTAAATTGTGTCTCGGTGTTGGTTTGTGTGATACTTATCACAGGGATGGTCTTCCTTTAGGTCTTGAACGCAAGTGGTCTTACCATAAAAGTATTTTTAGACACTAAGGCATCGGAACTTAAATGCTTATTCTAAATTGATGCCTAGCCAACAAAACAAAATTGTTTTTAAACATTGTTGTAAATGAAATAGAAAATTAGCCACTTGCCAAGAGACGAGCACTCATCCTTTGTATGATGTGAGGTTGTTTTCCCACAAAGGGCTACAAGGTGGTCACTCCATCGCACCTATGGATGGTGGCGGGCAATGGAGGTCATACCGAGTCATTATCTGAGGCCCACAAGGCTATTCAAGGCACCTACTCTTGGAGGATGGCTAGTTAATAAAATAATGTTTTAAAAGAGTTAATGGCCAAAGGATGAGCACTCATTCATTGTATAATGTACGGCTCATTTGCCCCTATAGGGCAACAAGGTGAGACTGACCTGTCATGGTTATGTCTTTGTCATTTTCTGGAAGCTCAGAAGGCTTTTCAAGGCACCTGCCCTTTGGAGGTTAGCTAGTATCCTTGCAATGCAAATAATTGCTTTAAAAAGTTGATTGTCTAGAGTCTAGTGGAGGATTCTCATTATTTCACCCGTCTATGAGACACTACCATTCCCTATTGTTCACCTAGTCCAACTTATGTATTGTGTGGATCCCCTTTTTCTTCAGCCTAGATACTTACAGTGTCAAGTGTCAAGTCTTTCCCATGGCCCTAATTTGTTTTATTCCCCTTCACCCTTGACTAGCAAAATGGCCAAATCTATAAATAAGTATAAATTGGAGGTTCTTGTTCAGAGCAACTACTTAGTTGGATTTAGATATATCGTGCTTATAATAGCCAGTAGAAGCGACTTACACTTAAATCTTACTGCTAAAAGTGAGCATTTACTGATTATGATATGTTTAGAGTAGGAAAATAAGCTCCTTAAAGTGAGCATTTACTTTCTGCATTTCCTTTCCGTATTGAGGAATAAATAACATTTTATTTGGTTAGGTTTTTGTTTTCCACATTTTTTAATAAATGCAACTTACGACTCATTTGGTTTTTTTATAAAACTTGTGCCACTAATATTTTCTTGTCAAGTTGAGATGTTTTTACAGGTTATATAAACCAGAGATTCTGGTGTTCTCATATCTTCTCCTTGCCCTATGACCAAATCGAGCACACATTGTGCAGTTGGAGCCAGATGTTACCACCTAAGTTGTACTTGGTGGATTTTTCAAGCGAATCGACGAAGTAGAACAAGTATACTTTTCATTCTTCAGAGTTCAGAAGTCTGCCAGGATTTTTCTGAGAGTCTGTTCAAAGGTTTTTGTAACACATGTTCATAAAGCCTTGGGGAAATTGTAAAAAATGTGCTAGCATGGTCAATATTTATAAAAGGCTCGGCTTCCTAGACATAGGCATCAAGCCAACAAAGTGTTTTTTCCCTCAGTAATTATTGGTTGTTGAACAAACGACTAATAATTTCTGAGTTTTTCACTCACAACTCCAAAGTTGGGGTAGTTGTCTTGGTGGCTAGGCCTTAGGAGGTTATTAGAGCCTCTGTGTCAATGTTTATAAACGTGCTAGGCATTCGAATTGAGTCGTATGGACATGTGCTAGGTCCCCCTAGAGTTTCGTCCAATTATGAGAAAAATATTTTTTTTTCCATTTTTTAAGTCGTTTTCTAAAGATTTAATTAAAAATCTTGAAAATGGCATAAAAACTTGATTCGAAGGCATAATTTGGAGTGGGGATGCTCATTTTGACAATCAGAGCAACATCTTTACCCCGATAGCCGCTTTCACTGTGTTTCGAGCAGCTAAAACATCCCGGAAGGCATTATCTGGATAACAGAGCATCAGAGTGCCATTTAATTGCTAAAAATGCATCATTTTGGCATTGGTCAAAATATTTAAAAAGTCAAAAAAGTAATTTTTTAATGGCTAAATGGTGATAGGGCATGGTAGTCCCCATCATGGTGACCTCACTACATGAGGAAAGCTTTCAAACTTTGGTTTGATTAAAGGGTAGCAAATTATTAAAAGTAGGTGACGTCAAGAATGATGAGGGATCACTAGCTTGGTGTGTGAGTGTGCTAGCTATGGAGTGGACCCTCACATCCATGTTATTTCAAGAATTTGGATATATGTTAAACATTACATCAAACATTGGGTTGGAATTTATGATAGCGAGTGATTTGTGGAGGGTGACATCAAGGCTCCTTGGTTCACGCTAGCATGTGGTGAGGATTTCACTAGCCATGGTGTGGACCCCCTTTTATATTTATCATATCAAGTTTTAACTATTGTTCAAATATTTGGTATACCGTATGCTATCAACAACATATTTGGATCTCACATCATATTGGATCCGTACACATTCGTGTGAGGTGTGAGGTTTGCGATTTGGAGTTGGGTGTGTTGGACTTGGTAGATGAGTGAGGTTTCCTACCTCATCTGAGGTGGCACCTCCTCCATACCAACGCTTCAGTTGAACTTAGAAGTCGCCCCACCGATTCCTTGGATCACTCAAGCTCAACTAAGTCTAATCTTTAGTGTTGGTGGTGTCCCCCTGGGCCTGCTTTTGCTATAAATAAAGCTTTGTTGTCCTCATTCAAACTAGTCGGAATTGTACTAGGAAGAGCTAGCTATTGTAATTGTTATTCATTTTGTGAAATAAACAGACTTTGGAGGTCAAAATTTTGTTGTGCTTTGGTGGAGTGAAGTTTTTATCTTCCAGTTGTATGGAGGTAATATGTGTTTGATCCATTATGCATGCAGTAAATCAATTGTAGCTTACTGAAAAGATTGTTTTCAAATTTGGTAATGTAGTGTAGTCATTTTGTTTAATGATCTAAGCCACTGAGAATAAATGTTTCAAAGTTTGAGTGAATGCTTCAATTGTTTATGAATGCCTTTACATTATTTTATTGAAAATATATGCTCCTACATTTGATCTGGGATGCATAAGTGCGTGATTTGCAAGTTGTCGTCATAAGAGACGTGTAGTTTCTTGTTTGATCCTTCCATTCTTCTTGTCTCTAACCTTGTTTGCTGCAGATAAAAGGTTCCTTGGCACACCACATGTGAAGCTTCAAGGACGCTCTTATTCCAAGCTTTCTCCCATTTTCCCTCTCCCGATCTTTCATTTATTCAATCGTTCCGGTTCTTCTATAAAAGAAAAAGCATTTTAGATCTAGAATCAAATTCATAAGAATAGATAGATCTTAGATTGCTTTTTATTATAGATCTAGCTAAAGTCTAAAGGAATCAGCATTTCTTAGTTCAGATCTAGGGTTTAAGCTATCTTATTTCAAGCCATTGTAAAAAAAACTAAAAGCTTGTTTTAAAGGATAGTAGTTGGTTTAATTCATTATCCGGTAAGTTAGTTCCTTAATTTATTTGCTCTCCTTAAGAAGCAAATAAAGACCTTGAGAAAGTACCTTTCTAGTTCATTTTCTTAGTCATTTTTACCTAGTTTTTTCATTATGTTTTTACTTAGAATTTTTTTAGCAAACTTTCGAAGTTTTCCCAAAGCACTCTTAAAGTGCCTTTGGGCACATTCCACTAATATTTGTTGGCTGTTTTTTGCAGGTTTGCAATAAAAGGGAGGGAAATTCTGGCAAATTTTCACAAAATCGACAAAAAAGAAAACAAACGAAGCTTCCCCTCGCATAACAATTATTCCTTTTACAAGCAATAAGCCTTTGGATCCCAATTCGAGGACCAAAGTGCACTTTCTTTCGCATCATTGTAAAAGCAAAATAAAGTTTGAGTAGGCTCATCAGAGCCTAGTCCCTATCCCCCCTGGGGGGGATTTGTGTCGGTGTCCTTTTTTTGTTATCTTTATATGATGTTAGTGTAGTTGTTTTCCTTTATCATTTCATGCTTTATTTAAGTTTTGGAAGAGTAATCAGAATACTTACCCACTGCACTATACCGAATTACCGAAAGGGAAAAGATTTGAGCAGTGTAGTAATTAGAGAACTTCAGATTTCAACAATTTTTTGAGTTTAAAATAAACCCCCTTGCTTTCTTGAGTACAGGTTCATGGACAAGGGCTTGCCCGAGTACTGAATCTGAAAAGAGACTCTTGGGATTTATCTTTGTAATAAAAAAAAAACTTGTTCTAAAACATTTAAAATTTATAAGGCCTTAATCCTCGTATGCTCTACTTCCACTACAGCTTCGTCTAATCAGTTGGCAGTATTAGAAAGGGATTTAGGTGACTAGCTTAATTAGTTTTCCAATTCAAAATAAATCTCCCCACGCGAAAATCCAACGCCTCGAATTAAGTCGTTGCAGTGGCAAAATTCACAAAGGAAGCGGGAACAACTGGGCAGCGACCTCAAGACACCGTTAGGATACACCCTTGCTGGTATAGTGTTGAAGAAGTCTTAGAGACTCCAACCAACCCACATATTCCTTGCGGGGAGCCGCATCGGTTAATGGTTTTTGGACATACTCCTGGTAACTCTAGGTATATTGGGAGTTCCGATCCCCTAAACTAATCAAGATCATTACCACATAAATAAATCAACCAATAATTTACCCACTCCTTAATCCACTCGTCTAATAAATCTTAAAACTTACCAACGAGACACTGCAATACTTATCTGGGACTACAACAACAACCCTCATACACAAGCACTCCATTTTCACTGGCACTGGTCTTCCTCATTTTATATTGGTTAAATCAATTTTAGCATATGGTCATGAATGGTGTTTGAATGATAAATGATGTTGTTGTTATAATTCATTTTTTGCAGTAACTCATTGTTAAGGTCTTAACTCTTTTCACACTTAACTCCTAGATTCAATCATTTCTTCTATAACGTAAAACCCTTACATTTTACTTTTCATAAGGACCACCCCCCTTGGCTTCGTTAGGAGTTGGCCTAGACGGAGGAGCCGAGTATCAGGTGACAACACTTGGCTCAAGCTTGCCCCCAAGGTCGCACCCAGTGGCTTGAAGATTTCTGCCACATTACCCAAGGTGCGAATTAGGTGGCAACACACTCTATACTTGAGCACAGTCCTCCTCATTAGGGACTGATGTAGGAGCATCCGGCTAACCATTTCAAATTCCAAGTTCAATGTTAGATCAGGCCAGGAAGGGGTCTCCACATTTTGAGTTAATAGTCCCTAGACTATGACATTGTAAAGAATCTATGTTTTTATGAAATTTCTAGATAGTGATGAGTGATTCTGCTTGGTCATAGTTTGTTAGAGCAGTAGGAATAATGGCGAGTCATGACTCCCTGCGTGGAGATCAGCCGCTTAATTGTTTGTTTGGACAACGACGTTTTTCCTTGTGCGTGATAGTGTCTGTTACAGAACCAACTCAAAGGGGGAAGCAACAGCTTAGGATAAATAGCTAAGTTTGAGAAGTAGTAGGGGTTCTACTTTTCAGGGTGAGGACTGCAAATTTCCAGAGGGAAGAACAGACTGCGTCAGTGCCTAGTGTAAATGGGTTGCAGAGACTAAAAGAGAGCAAGTTGTGTGTGTTTCTTTCTTTTATTGTTTAATAGAAAGATTAGCAGTGTGTGTTGCAGTATTATTAACTTAGATGTATGCATTGTTGTGAATGGTGTCTCTATGCAGAGCCGACTATGGTGGTTTTCTGAACATCAGCGTGTTTTCATGAAACTGTTGGTTCAAATGCCAAATTGATGCTTGAATGAACTAAAGTATAGGTAGATGCATACATAGGGGTGCTAGGTTGATAAATCGTGCAGGCTAAAGGTTGGATTGATCGACCTTTAATCAATCTACACCCAAATCCAATTTTTCTGCCTTAACAAGTTTTGTAGAAAACGGACGACGGAGATCGAGGCCGCAGAGGAAAATCCAACGATGGGAAAAATTGTGGAAAAGGATTTGCGAGTGGAAAGTTGCGGATGAGCAACTTTGGGAAGTTGGCATCCCACATCGCGCAACCCAATTTCGGGAAGGCTGTTTCGGAATGAAAGTTGCAGGGGAGCAACTTTGGGAAGTTGGCACCCCGCATCCCGCAACCCGATTTCGGGAAGGTCGTTGCGGAGTGCGACTATGGGTGTTTTGAGATCCCACAACCCGACAGCGGAAACTCTGTTGCGGAAATAGAGTTGCGGGATGGCAATTTTAGAATAGAATTTGGCAATTAAGCTAAATTTGGTGATCCTGGCAAGTGTAGGACCCTGAAGATCCTGGAGGTGCTGGTTGGGTTGGTTTTGGTCTAACCCCCTGCACCATTTTTGGTATCAGAGCATAAGGTGGAGTATTGTCTTTTATTTCTAAATATTGTGGAATTGTTAGTGTTAAGGATTGGAGTAGTTTTTCTTGAAAAAAAATCGAGATAGTGTTTACTCCTGATTGCTAACAGATTCAAAAAAGAAAAGATATTACTAATGGTAAGGTTGTCTCAAGAAGTGACTCGTTGTGCCAAGAGATGGAACTCAGAATTGGGAGAGGTCGAGGCAGGCGAGGAAGACCTATTGGCAATGTAGATCTAAGAGAGGAGATAAGAAATTTGAGGGCAAGACTGGACGTCTTAGAGACTTGTAGACATCATGAGCACACTGGAGACACAAGTGATGGGGAAGTCTTTGAAGAGGAGGAGGAGAAAATAGCTGAAACTCCTGAGGTAAAAATACTGAAATCAATATTTGGTGCAGGTTCAAGTTCGAAGGTTGATGTACCATTTTATAGTGAGAACTTGGATCTAGAGGAACTAATTGATTGGATCAATGCTATGAATAAGCATTTCGATTATGCTAAGGTAAAGGAAGACAAGCAAGTAAGATTTGTTGTCACAAAGTTGAGGGGGCATGCGTCCTTATGGTGGAATGGTGTGCAAGAGGAGAGGATCTTGAAACACAAAGCCAAGATCAATAGCTAGAGCAAATGATAGCTAAGTTAAAAGGTAAATTTCTTCCTAAAAATTACACGTTGATTTTGTTTGGGAAAATGCAAAAGCTTAGACAGAAATCAATGACGGTTAGGGAGTATACTAAGGAATTCTATAAGGTGAATATCAGATCTAGACATATAGAGGATACACCTGGGAAAGTAGCTAGGCATGTCAATGGTTTGAGATCTGATATACAAGATGAATTGAGTTTGTTGTCATTAAGGTCTGTTGAAGAAGCATATCAAGTTGCTTTGAAGGCTGAGGAGAAGCTGATAAGGAGGCAGAGTCAGAAAGCAAAGGTAAGAGGCTCTAGAGGAAAGGAACAACAGCAAAAGGGTGAAGCTAGTCGTTCAAACCAACAAGGGCAGCCTGATCGAAATAGTGAGAATAGAGGTGGCCGAAATGCTTCAAGAGGAAGAGCCAAAGGAAGAGGTGGAACAGCGAGATGTTACACATGTTGACAGCTCGGTCACATGTCATGGGACTGTCCAGAAAATGTTACCAAACGGGGAGAAGCACAAGTAGTACAAGCTGAACCTAAAGCTCCACAAGAATTAGAGGAGGTTGTGGCCTGTCCTAAAGAAGGTGAAGCCTTATTGATGAGGAAAATAATTGAGGAGCCAATCCAAGGAGCCTGTTTAAGTCAGTTTGCAAAGTTGAAGGTAAGTGCTGCAAATTAATTGTTGATAGTGGTAGTACTGATAATTTGGTGTGTACAGAGATGGTGGACAAACTAAATTTGAGGAAGATAGTACATCCAGAACCATACAGAGTTGCATGGTTGCAGAAAGGTCATCAAGTTCTTGTGAAAGAACAATGCCAGGTCAAGTTTCATATTGGAAGCTATCATGATGAGGTAAGATGTGACATTATTGAATTAGATGCTTGTCATATTTTATTATGTAGACCTTGGCAGTTTGACAGAGAAGTAGTGCATGAAGGCAAGAGGAATGTTTACTCCTTTGAAATGAATGGGAAGAAGCATAGTCTTCATCCACTCAAGGGTAAGCAAGATGAGGCTAATAACCAGTTGTTGATTATGATTGATAAGAAAATCATGAATGACTGGAAAGCTGAGGCAAATGATAATGAGGTTGAATTAACTAACATGGTGTGCAGTGGTTGACTGAAGAGCAAAAGAGACCAGCAAGAAATGTCCAATGCAAGTATGGCATTGATAGAGGAAGCACAGTATGAAGTTAATAAAAACAATGGGAAGTATATGGTTACTGAGATTACCAAGGGTGGTGATGTAACAATAACAAGCAAAGAAGAGGAAGGGCAAAGAATCCAAGAAGAGAATTCTTGGACATCAAGCATCATTATGCTAATAAATGTTCTATTTAATGTTGTAACGGGAAGACTAAATTGTTTATATGCAGGTATAGGAGAACCAGTTGACAACTTGTTTGCAGGGCAAAAAAAAGAAGAACTGGAATGTTCAAAGAAATCTGAATACATGCTGGAAGAACCAAAGAACCAGTTACAAACGCAGTACTAGAAAGCATGGCTGAAGAGGAAAAAAGTTGGACCCTGCAGTACACTCCAGAAATTCTCAGCAAATGCTGATGAGCTAGAGATTCCTACCGGAATGCCTGTGACACAACCATTGAAAGTTGGGGCCATTCTGGATACTAAAGTGACCAAAAGTACAAGGAAGAAGGACCATCTGGAGCATTTAGTCAAATGGAAGAAGCGACCACCAGAAGATTCTACGTGAATGAGCGCTACAGAATTAGAAACCAAGGGTTGCACTGTAACTGAACTAATGAATAGGGGTTCATAATTTTTCACCCTTGCGTGTCTGATGCAAGAGCATCCGGCTAACCATTTCAAATTCCAAGTTCAATGTTAGATCAGGCCAAGAAGGGGTCTCCACATTTTGAATTAATAGTCCCTAGAGTATTACATTGTAAATAACCTGTGTTTTCACGAAATTTCTAGATAGTGATGAGTCATTCTGCTTGGTCATAGTTTGTTAGAGCAGTAGGATAATGGTTGGTCGTGACTCCCTGCGTGGAGATTAGCCGCTGAACTGTTTGTTTGGACAGCGACGTTTTTCCTTATGCGTGGTAGTGTTTGTTACAGAACCGACTCAAAGGGGGAAGCAACAGCTTAGGATAAATAGCTAAGTTTGAGAAGTAGTATGGGTTCTGCTTTTCAGGGTGAGGATTGCAAATTTGCAGAGGGAAGAACAAACTGCGTCTGTTCCTATTTGTAAATGGGTTGCAGAGACTGAAAGAGAGCAAGTTGTGTGTGTTTCTTTCTTTTATTGTTTAATAGAAAGATTAGCAGTGTGTGTTGCAGTATTATTAACTTAGATGTATGCATTGTTGTGAATGGTGTCACTGTGCAAAGCCGACTATGGCGGTTTTTTGAACATCGGCGTGTTTTCATGAAATTGTTGGTTCAAATGCCAAATTGATACTTGAATGAACTAAAGTATAGGTAGATGCATACATAGGGGTGCTAGGTTGATAAATCGTGTAGGCTAAAGGTTGGATTGATCAACCTTTGATCAATCTGCACCCAAATCCAATTTTTCTGCCTTAACGAGTTTTGCAGAAAACGGATGGCGGAGATCAAGGCCGCAGAGGAAAATCCAACGATGGGAAAAATTGCGGAAAAGGATTTGCGGGTGGAAAGTTCCGAAGGAGCAACTTTGGGAAGTTGGCATCCCGCATCCTGCATCTTGCAACCCGATTTCGGGAAGGCCGTTGTGGAACGAAAGTTGCAGAGCGCGACTTTGGGTGTTTTGATATCTCGCATCCTGCAACCCGACAGCGGAAATAGAGTTGCCGAAAGGCAATTTTAGCATAGAATTTGGCGGTTAAGCTAAAGTTGGTGATCCCGCCAAGTGTAGGACCCTGAAGATCCTGGAGGTGCTGATTGGGTTGGGTTTGGTCTAACCCCCCCTGCACCAGGGACCAACTTGTCTAATGCAAGCATATACCCATTTTGCACCTCTTGATTTCGGTGTGATTTTCTCCTAACTCCACCCCCAGGTGCTAGTTGGCCCAACCAAGATGGAGAATAATATTCGGGGGTAAGGTCATATGTAAGGGCCTGGAGTGGAACATTCAGATTATCCCACCTTTTGACCACATTTTATGAATATGATCATACAAGATTGCATCTCTTTGCTCAACAATGTCTTTGATTTAACCAAGCATGTTATCCATCTACTCATAGACGTCTCCAATCACTGGCTAATATGTATCTGCAAAACGAATCATACTATAAACAAGCTTGGTGAAAGCCAGAACATACCTAACCTATGCCCAAAACTGACCATCAAGAATAGTGTCCTTCACCTCCTGAAAGTCATGTCTATCAACAACTCTGTCTTTCAATTCCTACCATGAATCACTTGAGACCATACTAGCTAATGCCCCTCTTACCTTCAAAAGCCTCCTGAAGGTGAGGTAGTAGCTAACAAATCTATTCTTTTCAATCTTCAATAGCTCCAACCTAGAGTGATTACAAAGAATCTCATGGGCCATACTATGATTGGTAATAAATTTTATCATTTTCTTCCCTCTCTTGTACAGGGCACCAATCCATCAATAACTAGGGTCCCTCAGCTTAACAATATCATGCATCAAAAGGTTCAATGTGTGAACCAAACACCTTGACCAAAATATGTTGGGATACTTATCCTCAATGATTGCTCTTGTTGCCTTACAATTAGCAGCATTACCAGTGATGACTTGAATGACATTGTATGGCCCAATATCTTGAATGGTTTTAAGTAAAGGTTGTGCAATATGAATACCAGTCTTCTAGCGATCTAAGTAGTCATGGGCTGAAAGGAAGATCACACCACTAGCAAACACACCAAGAATATTTATCAATGGCTTGCCTTAGACATTTGTCAAACCATCAGATACAATGGATACCCCATAGTTGGACTACAATATCCTAGATACTGATATTCTACTGATACTGAGTATAATGCTAACTCATACATTCAATCTTGTGCAAAAATACGAAATAACTGTGCATGCAAACTTGCCATGCAAAAATACCCTAAAATATAGGTGAATTAGGGCTAGGGTTTGCAGAAAGGAATTTAACGCTTACCACTGATAACTCGACTGATAATACTCCTGAGATAGGATGCATGCATAAAGCGCCGAATAGGTGAAGTATCAGTGCTACCTTCCTGCTGTAGACGCCCAGTTGCACACGTGTGCACCCCTCGGACTGAAGGTGACTGTTTTGGAGGAGGAATGGCCAGTTGTTGTTGAAACTTTGTGGACTTGTCGGCCTTCTGGTGTCGAAGAGATGGACTATCACGTGCAAAGGTTTGGTTACCTCTAAGTGCCCTAGCGAATTGGTTTGTTGTTATATTGCTCATGCCCCCCAACCTCTTTATTTGGCTGATAATTGTTCCAGGTTAGCAAACTGATGGCTGATAGTCACTCTATGTCGTAGGATAGGCCTACTAAGAAAGAGGAAGCTGACATGTGGAGGAAAGACTAGGTTTTATGGTCCCAGCGAATCCTTCTAAGGTTTCCCAGCTATTTCCAGCTGCAAAACGTGGATCTGCCAATAATCCTTCTGAGTGTGCTGGATCACTGGATACCGATGTATATGATGAATGCTGTGGATAAACCTGGATGATCTATTCCAAAAACAGACTAGGGAAGATATCTCACTGTCGAACCCTCGTTAGCTGAAGACACCGTCTTCAACCCCAATTATCGCGGCTGCACGCTGTGCTGCTGCTTAAAAACTCCAAATCAATCAACAATAATAATAGATAGTCTCTTTAGTCTCATAACCCTCTTAAATAGAGTCTCATGCGCTTTTAGGGTTTGCATGTCACTTTTAGGGTTTCTGCTTCACTTTTGCATGCATGCAATTCTATTTTGATGTTGACTTTTAAGCCTAAAGAAATAAGGCTCCTTTTATCCGACTAATGACTTTAACACTTAATGAATGTCCTGACCTGCTCTAAGTATCAAATGCCCTCAGTCAATTCCCTCTCATACAGTACCTGCTCGAACCTATGGGAATTAAGTAGGTTAACGGGTATTTTGGGTGCTTAATTAGAGGGGGACATTACAGTCCTCCCCGCTTGAAATTGCTTGTACTCAAGCAATTGCAAACTAGGATGTTGCAATACCTACTCTCCCTCCCATGTGGCATCCTCCATAGGTAATTTTTTTCATTTTACCAAATATTCTCGAATCACCCTATTTCGAAGCTTCCTTTCTCTCACCTGTAGGATTCTCTCTGGAATCAGTACTAGCAGCCCTTCATCATCTAAGGGAGGCAACTCGATGGATGGAGCAATGTGTTGTCCTAATGTTTTCTTGAGATTGGACACATGAAACACATTGTGAATCTTGCTCTCCTCCGGAAGTTCTAGCTCATAAGCCACCTCTCCCACCTTCGAAACTACCTTGTAAGGACCATATAACCGAGGTTTTAGTTTTTTCGCTCCTTTTTTCCTGAGGGAAGATTGCCTGTATGGTTGTAGCCGTAAATATACCAGATCTCCTACCTCAAAGATCCTCTCAATCTTGTGTCTGTCTGTGTATAGCTTCTGCTAATTCTGTGTTGCCTGTAAGTTCTCCCTCAAGACCTTCAGGATATCCTGACTGTCCTGTACACAATCTTTTGCCTTGGGTGCTCTACTGTCTCCAAAAGGTAAATCTGCGAAGCACAATGCCTCATAGCCATACAATGCTTTAAAAGGTGTCATCTAGATAGACATATGGTAAGTAGTATTGTAGCAGTATTCCCCTAAGTGTAGACATTTAATCCAAGTCCTCTGTTGGCCTGCTACATAATTGGGCAGATACCCTTCAACCCACTTGTTGACAATCTCTGTCTGCCCGTCGCTTTGCAGATGATAATTCGTCCTTGTAGCGAAGTTCTGTCCCTACCAACCTGAATCGCTCCTGCCAGAAAGCATTGGTGAATTTACTATCCCGATCACTAACAATGGTTTTGGGCAGCCCATGTAGTCTGAAAACCTCTCTGAAAAATAACTCGACTACCTCTACTGCTGAATAATCAGATGAGATAGCCAAGAAGTGAGCAAATTTGGTCAACCGATCTACCACTACATATAAGCAGTCTCGTCCCTGTACCTTGGGTAACCCTATAATGAAGTCCATTAAGATGCTTTCCCACTTCTACTCCGGAATTGGTAGTGGCTGAAGTAACCCTGTCGGATGAGTGCGTTCGATCTTGTTCTGCTGACAGATGTTGCATTCCCGAACGTGTTGCATTACTTCCCTTTTGAGGCCCTTCCATGAGAACCTCTCTCAGATCTGCCTGTAGGTCTTCAAGAAACCCTGATGCCCTAATAACGGCGAGTCATTTGATGCCTGTAGGATCTTCTTTTTTAAAGCTGATTCTGGGACGAGGTATATCCTGCCCTTGTAATAGATGATGTCATCAATGATTCTGTACCTGTCATCCTGGATTTGTCCATCCAATAACTCACAAGCAAATTTGTCTTTGGAGTACCCTACTAAGAGAAGAGACCTCTCTGTGGATATACTCATGAGGGATAACGAAGCGGGTCGTCTGGATAATGCATCAGCTACTACATTGTTCTTACCCTTCACATACTCTATCTCGAAATCATAGGCCTGCACCTTGTTGACCCATTTCTGTTGGCGCTCATTTAACTCCTTATGCTCTAAGAAGTACTTGAGGCTATTATGATTTGTCTTGATTTTGAATTTGCTGCCCACCAAGTACTGTCTGAATTTAGTGATGGCATGTAAGATGGCTAACATCTCTTTGTCATATATCGAGTATTGGCGCTCATAGTCTTTCAGTTTCCTGCCCTCAAATGCAATCGAGTGATGGTTTTGCATCAGTACTGCCCCTAGTCCTTCTCTTGAATAATCATATTCCACTATGAATTCCTGTGAGAAGTCTGGTAGTGCCAAAAACAAGCAAGAACTCATGATGGTTTTCATTTCTTCAAAGGTTTTCTGTGCCAAATCTGTCCATGTAAATGCCCCCTTCTTTGTGAGATCAGTAAGTGGTGCGACAAATTGAGAGAATCCTTTAACATACCTCTGATAATATGTGCAAAGGCCTAAGAAGCCTTTCAGTTTAGTGACTGTCTTTGGCTTGGGCCAATCCCTGATAGCCCTAATCTTCTCCATGTGAACCTGTACCCCTTCTGCACTGATTATGTGCCCTAGATACAACATCTCTTTCGTGCCAAATTCACACTTAGACATCTTCGTGTAAAGCGAGTGCTCTTCTAGAATTCTCAATACCTCATCTAAGTGTTTCAAATGTTCCTCCCAAGTTTTGTTGTAAATTAAAATATCATCAAAGAATACTAGCAAATACTTACGTAACTGAGCCTTGAAAGTGTGGTTCATGCATGACTGGAAGGTGGGTGGGGCATTAGTGAGTCCAAAAGGCATGACCAAGAACTCGTAGTGACCATAGTGGCAACAGAAAGCTGTTTTGGAAATGTCTTGATCCCTTACTCGGATCTTATGGTACCTCGAGCGAAGATCAATCTTTGAAAAGTATTTGGGCCCCCACAACTCGTCCATTAGTTCATCAATCCTGGGGATGGGATACCTGTTTTTGATGGTCTTTTTGTTGAGTACTCTATAATCAATGCACATTCGCAATGTGCCATCCTTCTTTTTAACTAAGACCACTGATGGTGTAAAGGGACTAGAACTGGGTCGGATATATCCTAGTTCTAGTAATTCCTTGATCGTCTTCTTAATCTCATCCTTGTATCTTTTGGGATGTCAGTATGGGGTGGTGATGACTGCTTGAGTCCCCTCCTCTAACTCAATGATATGCTCAAATCCCCTGTCTAGCGGTTTACCTGCTAGAAGATCTCGAAATACCTAATCGTGCTTCTGCAATAACGCCTGAATATTCGCTAGGTGTTGGGTGTTGTTCTCTGGAGGCTTCCTAAAGGTGACCAAGCACTCTGAGGACCATTCTATGTCACCCTGCCTGAGCACAGCCTCCATTCTCTGTGAAGAGACTGGTTTTGGGGAATAAGTGTTCATGCCCCTCAAAACCACCTGTTTCCCATCTGGTCCCTAGAATTCCATTTCCATTGCCCTGTAGTCTGTAGTATATTTTCCTATTGAATAAAGCCATTAGACGCCTAATACTACATTTGTATCGGCCACATTCACTACATAAAATGAATCTGTCATCTGGTAGTTGCCTAATGTAACATTCAGTTTAGAAATCCAGTAGTTGCACTCCATGCTAGAGATCCCGGCTACTGCTACAGTAAATCCGTCAAACTTCTCGGTCGGAATACCCCTCTTAGCCACCCATGCTACATCAATGAAATTGTGGGTTGCCCCCCAATCAATCAATACTCCTACTTTGTGTCCTTGTACTACTCGTCTGACCTTGAGAGAATGAAACCTAGGTACCCCGGATAATGTAGCAATAACTCCCTCTAGTGTATCCCCTTGGAGTGACTCCTCCTGTGCTGCCTGCAATTCCTTTGTTGTTTCCTGCTCATAGTCCTCCCCTTGATTGTCTAAATATACCTCTATGTAATGGGCTTTGGCCTTTCCTGAGCACCTGTGTCCTGGTACCCATGGTTCCTAACAAGTAAAACACAATTTCTTATGTCTCAAGTCTTTCCTTGTGTCATCATCTAACCAAGTTTTCTTCGGTATGTCCGGCTCGAAAGGTTTCCTATCCTTGTCTCTAACTGGAAAGTTGGTCTTGAGTGGAAACATGTTCTTCAGGACTGAGTCCTGGAGATCTCTGGCTCTGTTGATCGCATCCTATAAAGTGGATGGTTTGTAGGCTTTCACCCATCCCCATAGTGGTTCTGTCAAGGCCTCTGTGAACAACGTAATCAACCTGTTCTCCGACACATCAATCACCATAACAGCTACCCTCTGAAACTCTGAGATGAAGGCCCAGTGCTACCTATCTGCTTGAGTTGAGCCAACTCTCTAAAGTGTATCACCGGATCTTTTCTGTCAAACCACTCCATGAGCTTCTATGTGAACTCACAATAGGAACTGATGGTTTTGTGACCCAATGTCACTAATCTGTGTTACCACCATTCATGAGCCTCTTTGTCTAAGTGCAATGTAGCCAATTTAAGGGCATTTGTCTTTGTCATGGGGTTGAGTTGGAAATAAGTATCCAAGTTCTGAACCCATATCCTTGTTGAACCTCCGCGAGCCCTATCAAAGTTTGGGATGGTCAACCTACCCAAGGTTTTCTGCAACTCGTAATTATGATTAAATCCCCTGTTGAAATTCCTAGGTTTGTTCCTACTCTTCATGTTGCAAAAATCTGAAAAAGACATGATTGCATGAAACTCATCCCGTAAATCCCTGTCTTCCTATAAATAAGCTCCAAATGGTTCACTAGGCTCTACTGGTATGACTTGTCCTACTACTGCATCTGCCAAGAAATGAGGCATTGTAGGCCTGCTGGAAGGTATGTAATATATGTGGGGTGTGTTTTGCATATTGGTGTATGCATGCTTCCCACTACTGCTTGTAGACCCTCTATCTACTGATGAGGGAGGTATACTGCTATTACCTGGTTCTGGTTTCGCGGACATTCTGTTTATTGCATTCAGTATGTCCTTTTGCACTTTGGCTAGGTCGTGCAATGTGTTTACTAAGCTACAAAAATCCATCCTATCGTCATCTTCTCCCGTTCCTTTTCCCCTGTTAGTGTGTATACCTGTTGGGTCCATGTCTAAGTTGGTATCTTCTAGCTAGATATCCTCAAATTCCTCCGTGTACCGACTCTTCCTTCTCCTATAGGTTACAAAAGTTTCTTCTTCTGTATTCATTTACTTCTCATGTTCAATCCCATAGCTGGCAAGGAACATGCTCTGATACCACTATAATATCCCAGATACTGATATTCTACTAATACTGAGTATAATGCTAACTCGTACACTCAATCTTGTGCAAAAATACAAAATAACTGTGCATGCAAACTTGCCATGCAAAAATACCCTAAAATATAGCTGAATTAGGGCTAGGGTTTGCAGAAAGGAATTTAACGCTTACCACTGATAACTCGGCTGATAATACTCCTGAGATAGGCTGCATGCATAAAGTGTCGAATAGGTGAAGTATCAGTGCTACCTTCCTGTTGTTGACGCCCAGCTGCACACATGTGCACCCCTCAAACTAAAGGTGACGTTTTTGGAGGAGGAATGGTCAGTTGCTGCTGAAACTTGGTGGACTTGTCGGTCTTATACTGTCGGAGAGATGGACTGTCACATGCAGAAGTTTGGCTGCCCTTAAGTGCCCTAGCGAATTGGTTTGTTGTTTTGCTGCTCACGCCCCCCAACCTCTCTGTTTGGATGATAACTACTCCACGTGAGCAAACTGATGGTTGATAGTCACTCTATGTCGTAGGATAGGCCTACTGAGAAAGAGGAAGCTGACATGCGGAGGAAAGACTGGGTTTTATGGTTCCAGCGAATCCTTCTAAGGTTTCCCAACTATTTCCAGCTGCAAAACGTGGATCTGCCAATAATCATTCTAAGTGTGTTAGATCCCCGAATACTGATGTATATGATGAATGTTGTGGAGAAACCTGGATGATCTATCCCAAAAAGAGACTAGGGCAGATACCTCACTATCAAACCCTCGTTAGCTGAAGACATCGTCTTCAACCCCAACTGTCACGGTTGCATGTTGTGTTGCTGCTTAAAAACTCCAAATCAATCAACAATAACAATACATAGTCTCTTTAGTCTCATAACCCTCTTAAATAGAGTCTCATGCACTTTTAGGGTTTGCATGTCACTTTTAGGGTTTCTGCTTCACTTTTACATGCATGCAATTCTATTTTGATGTTGACTTTTAAGCCTAAAGAAATAAGGCTCCTTTTATCCGACTGATGACTTTAACACTAAATGAATGTCCTAACCTGCTCTAAGTATCAAATGTACTCAATCAATTCCCTCTCATGTAGTACCCGCTCGAACCTATGGGAATTAAGTAGGTTAGCAGGTGTTTTGGGTGCTTAATTAGAGGGGGACATTACATGGACCAATCATCTATAAACTTTCCAGGAGCACTATTGATTTTGGCTATTTCCCTGTCAAGTCCCACGGTTCTAACTTTGTCATACCCAAGGCGCATGTACCCTTTAGGGCCACCATTGATGGCTTGTACCATTTCGTGCCAATAGGTTGAGCAAAGTACAATGAATGGTACACCACATGCATAGAGAAATCTTTAAATCTTTGAATCCACGTCATCTCTACAACCTTGGTCAAGGAAATCTGATAGTGTTCTTCTCATTGGCGAGAATTCACTACCATGGAGGGATGAGGGTCTTGATCGAGCCGATGATGATCCACTACCAAACAGACTATGTGAGGCTTCAGATTCAACCCTTGATTTCTTGGATTTTTTTCGAGTGTCCTCGTCTTCCAACTCATATTTGTTTCTCTCTTTCCTTGGCACTTTGTCATAAGTTTTGACTCCAACAACCTTACCTTGATCACATGGCATAACCCACATAAATGCTTTCTCACACAAGTATATGACCCTGTGTAAGTTTTAGTACAATGGAGGCATATAAACTTTGTGGTTCCACCACCTCTCCCTCCCCCAACCCTTGTCAGTTGTCGCATACTTCCACAAAGGTGTATCTTTTTGTTTTTGCCCATCATCGCTCTCAGCATCATTATCATCATCCTCTTCCCCTTCCTCCTCTCCATGGTATTTGCCACTCGCTACCTCTTCCTCCTCATCACTGCCACCAGTATAAATGTTTCCCAACACCACCATCATGTTAAGAAGTGGAACCAAAACCAAAAACCAAATACCCATCATGCTTCTTAACTCAAGATGAGAATCACTTGTTGCCTACAATAGAATGATGGAGAAGGAGAAATGGGAAAAAGTAGGAGAAGAGAACATTCAAGATTAAAATTTTAACATAGTGAAATATTTTTTCAAAAACAAACAAAAAGTGGGATTTATAGCCTACCTATTTAGCTCTCCAATGGTGGTTGAATGTCTCTATGGAAGCCTTAAATCTCCATTCCAAGCTCTCACAAATAGTAGCCTTCAATCACCCCTTCAATCTCCCTTCCAAGCTCCCACAAATTCGCCCAAAAACAACTAGCAAACCCACTCAAAACCCTAGCAAAGAGAAGTGAAATGAATGAAATGAAAATTAGAATGAGCAAATGGAGCCAGAGAGGGTTTAAATCCCCTAAATGAACCCTAAGCATGCCAAGAAATCCAAGTGGAACCATGCCTTGGTTCCAAAAACCAAAACTAGTGCACCTCAATTTGTGGGAGCACTGAGGGAGTGTTTTTTTGCTCTCGGGAGCGATAAGGGAGCCCTCTGGGAGCGTCACTTCCTAGGCGCTACCTATCTCATTTACATGACACAGAATTTCACCCCTATTCAAGCACTCCAGATTTTCTGCCTCCACTCCCAAAAGATACACGGCTCCATGCCAAGAACAAAACTAGATGAAGCAAGCAGACTATTACTTAATTGGTTGAAAAGAGGGCCTGCACCTTGATCAGTTTCCTGAACTCCATAAAAAGGTTGGGGATAATTTCCTCTAAGGAGAAGATAATGAGCACTGAAAATACTTTCTGTACTTTCTAGTCCCACTGAGCCTTCATTCGTCATTTGCAGACATCAACAAAAATGTCTTACCTTATCTGATCTGATCTGTCTAGTCTTAGTAGACTTTATTAGCATTAAGTTACTTTTACTGAACCTTGGAGAAAAACTCATTTAATTTAGGCTAGGTTCATGAAAAGGGGAAGATCTATTTGCATCTTCAATCTCCAATTTTGAAATGATTTTGCACTCTGCGTTATTATGCAATGCTAAGATAGTGCATTCAAGCAAGTTTGCTCTCCAAATTCCCCATTTTCGCTGTGGGCTCATATCATACTAGGTACAAAATAGTCTTGATAGCTTAAGTTTTACACAGCTAGAATCAGCAGGTAAACTAGTTTTTCAATACCAATGTTTAAGCATTACATCAAGGTCTCAATGATAATGCACACGGTTATGATGGATAAAAAAATCATGCATCCTATCAGGTATGTACTATGGGAAGCATGGCAGATCATATATTGGGGTCCCTCTGTATCTGACAGAGCAATGCAAGCAGGTTCTACAACAGTAACTCATTTTTTGTACTAAATTGCCAGATAAGAAGTACAATGCCTTTATGTTATAGGAAAATCTTTAAAAAATTAAGTTAATATGTGATGACCCATAGTTTTAACAGATATTTTTCTACTTTTCTTGTTAAAAATAAAAAAGGAACTCAGAATATAGAAAGAGATGCCAATGAAGTCAAACCTCGGACCTACTTAACCCCAAGTCCTTGTCAAATATGCTGATAGCCTTTGCTGCTCCACCATGTGTACTTTCATCCTGGCTAGAGCATCTTGATTTTTTAATGTTTGATATTGCATTTTCAAAAGCTGTATAGACGGCTTCCTGCACAAATAAAGTAATGGTTGTATTAACATTTGACACAGCCATAATCAACTATATTCCAGGTGAGCTTTGGTGAATAATACCACTCGTACAAAAATGGATGGATTGATTATTTAACAAGACATTTTAAACAAGCACATAAAAACATGTCTGCTAAGCATTTTGGATGGTATTTTCTCAAATATATGTGAAGTATTTACGTAACATGCCAAGCATGACCTCTAATCTTCTATTAGAAATTAGAATATAGGAGAAGTGAACAATATACTTTGTTCTTGTCATTCAATTCTTTAATTCAAGATCCAAATTTGGAAGATTGGATTAAACAATGCTTTATATACTCTTAAGTGTCTTGGATTTGAATGAAACATAAGGAACCTCAGGAACTTAAACACTGACAGAAATCAAAGACAGTTTTTGTTTGGATTGATTCTAACAGAACATACCATGATTCTGATCACACTGTCACAGTTGAGCTCCAAAAGAGAAGGAAGCCACCTGTGTTCCCCATGGATTTTGAGATAATGTCCTCCAATTCATCAATATCTAGTCCAAAGAGTGTAGGTGAAAGAGGAGATCTCTGCTTGACCCCTATAGAGTCGTGGATATCCTCAGCGCTACCCATTTTGGTTTGCACTATTTAAATAATCATCTTGTAGAGAGTCCTCACCATGTAATTACCAAATCAAGAAGTCCTAGCTCCTTGAGCCTCTCGAATAGTAAGTGCCTAGGGACTATGCAAAGGCTATGTGAAAGTCTACAAAGAAGCAATACACCATATATTTGAATGCTTGTGCCTCTTAAATGATAGATGCTATAGTAAAGATATGATCCACAGTAAAGTCATTCCTTCGAAAAACCAGCTTGACCTTTATCCTATACCCTTATTGTCTTCTGCCTATTTGAAAATGCAATCATCCAACACTGTCCTGAAGAGTTTCGCCAATGCATGCCGAATTATGACAGTCCAATAATTGCGTGTGCCATTCTAATGTCGAAACTTCTACATGGGATCAGATCATATGTGAGGCCCAGGGAGTGCAACGCCATGAGAGACCACGTAATTAAAGAAATCCACAATGTGGGATGCTAAGACAGTTGAGCTATGTTTGAGGATTCCAGTGTTTAGGTTTCCAACATCTTGGGCCCTGTTATATTGGATTGTGTGCATAGCCCACAAAATCATCCAATCAGTAAAGAAATGACAAGTGTAAGGCCCGGGATTGACCATTATTGCTGGTTGATAGGGAATGTCATAGAATGCGGTAGCATAGTTAAAACATGGGTTAGGATAAGAAACACAACAAGTGGACTTTCTGCGCAGAAATGTTCAACAAAAAGACCTTGGATTGACTAGAAGTTTATGAACAATCTCAATTCATATACAAAGAAGAAATTTGTTCTTTTGAAGTACACACTATGGTAGGGTTTTTGGGCTAGCCTAGCTTTCAACAATCTATTGGCATACATATATTTGCTAAGTCTGTGGAGTATTTCACAATCAGAGTCATGTTATGAGTTTTGAGGATATCAACTCTACAAAGTGCAAGAACAACAAGTGTGTAAAGAATGTGAGAAGGTGTCTGATGTTGCTGATTGTTACCACCAAACTTGTAGTTGCCTCTATAAGGTGGATCCAGGATGGAGGGTAGAGGGAAGGGCAACTAAAGAGGTGGAACCAAGATAGCCTCGACTCCCAAATGGATGGTTGTAACGCCAATGGCAATCTTCACTTGATGTTATCTTAGCCCAAGACAACAACGGGGGAGACCCAAATCTACTCCCGACAGGAGAGATCAGACCTAAACACCAGATCAAATCAAATGGAGTTGAAGTACTGTTATCACATATATAGTAGCCGGGCTACCATATTCTATTTTTCAGATACAGTACATTTTTCAGCCAGATCTCTTACATATTAGATGCTGAGATGAGCAGTTTTGACAGATCATTATTTTATTTGTGGACTATTGTACTCTCCCATGTCAAGATTGAGTCTCAGGACACTCAGATTTGAGGACCGATGTAGCCATTTAGTCATTACAGAGCAGTTATTGATGCCCAGTTTTATATCAGCATTTTCTCATTGGATAGATGATGGTTCAGATGGATTATATGCATGATTATGACTCAGCTTGTATTATATTGTGTTATGGTTATCATTGCTCTTATATTCATCTTTGTCACATGTATTAACATGTAGTGTCATGATCTGGCGGTCATAAATATATGGACTTGGATGTATTTCTATTATGTATTGATGTCCCTACTTAGATTTGGAAGTTCTTGATCTATACTCATTGGTTTTACCCTCCCTAGGGAGAACTGAGGTAGTCATTCCCACGATAACCTGGCTTGCTAGTGTTGGCTTCATTATTCATTGTCTCCACCCATCCGTTACCTTCCAGTTTTGTTTTAACCCGACTTACTACTTACTTGTGGCATGGAGGACCTTTCCCTGCTAAAACCTTTGTTGGACAAGCCTCCGTGTTTATATTGTGTCTCGGCTCTGAGTTGGTGACAGAACTTGCCTTTGGTGAGTTGGATTGTATGCCTAAATCATTCTGGTCGGTTGTCTCGATGTTTGGCACTGTGCAGAACCACCCCTGGTCACTTGAGATGTTGTTGGCTAAAACTGAAAGCTCGTGTACTACTTGTGTTGAAAATGTGTCAATGCGCCCATGAAAAATGCAAAATCTAGAATGTGTTTCTTAACACATATCTGAAAAGGGCAAGAGAAATGAAATGCTAAAAATACCCCTCGATGGGTATAAGAAAAAGTCCCAAAAGCAATGGTTAAATATATGCTATATCCAAATATTGTTGACCTTATTTGAATATGTCTCGGATGAAAGTTGCGATTAGCTATGCTTTTAAGCACTGGTGAAGTCCCAAAGGGTCATATAGGCCAAAAAGGCCATGGAAATAAAATTGATGGTCCTAATGAAACTGGATCGAACTTGATGTAGACATGATGCCTAAGTTGAATAAGCACTCTCTGAACAACTCAACCATTTGTGAGGCACTGCCATTCCTTGTGTTGTTGTTTGTCCGACATGTGGTTATAGTGAGTTTTTCCTTTCCATATCCAAAGTGTCATGATGTTAAGTAGGAAGTCATCATTTGCCCTAGCCTTGTCAATTTCAGCCTTCACCCTTCACTAGCAAATTGACTACAACTATAAAGTGAGTATAGTCCTGAAAGTCTAGTCTGAGTATATGTATTTGGTTGATGTACCGCCAGTGAAATGACTGCTACTTGTTGTGATTGTTGCTTAAATGATTTGTAGAGCATGTCTTAGCCTTATAACACTTGCAGCAGATGGATGATAGTCTGAGTTATATTATTGGTATCCGGTCATTTACATATGGTTATATTGTCTATTGGATATGCTTGATGATCAGGTAGAGACCAGAGAGGGGTATGAGTATACACCCTAGATGGATTTGGACTCTCTAAGTCTAATGAGATAGTTTGTTTTCAGTTCTAGGCACTTACAAAGATGGTCAGGCTCATTTTACTCTCTGGATGCAGTTTTGCTTCACAGGATGATGTGTTTAAGCAGGGAGATGTTTTTAATGGATCTCCTAGGGCGTTGTGTGGGGCATACGGGGTGCATCCACTTGATTGTACCATAGTACCCCCATCCCAGAGAGCCAGGTGGGCTCAGCTTGACAATGCAGGAACCCTAGGAGGTTGTTTTGGCAGGTTCACATTTCCCGAGGCAGATTAAAAAATGATTAAATGGCTATTGAAGAAATAGATTTGGGCTATTGAGGAAAGGAAATGACATGGGATGAGTCATGATGATGAGAGTGATGTCCTCCACACCTTCTCCAGCAGTTGCAGCGCCTGATTGGGCCCACACCTATTTTTTGGGCATTTTTATATTATTTTCTGGAGCTTTTGGGAGGCTCACGATTTCCTCTAGGCACAAAGTCAAAAAATTAAAATATTATATTATTTTATTGTGCCATGGGGCACCCAGAGGGAGTTAGTTAACACTCCATGGACCCACCATGTGCTTCATTTATTTCTTATTGAGTGGGGTACTCTCTTTATGGGTGATTTAGTCCACTTTGGTACTTTATGGTTATATTGATCCATGTATTGTATGTTGAGCTCATCTCAACCATTGATTAGAACATTTTATCTTTTAATCTTAGCCACTCGTTTTGAAAGTGGTTAGGATTTTGGTTCTCTTGTTCCTACTTAAAGGAGAGAGCTTCTCATTTGTAAGGGGTCTTTGGCTCTTGAATCTAAATAATAGAAAGATTTTTTTGTGGATATTTTCTGGATCTGCTTTGCATTTGATGTTCTTCGGTGGTGATTGGAAAGTTTTTTACTTCCTAGCATTCGGAATATTGTGTGAGATCTATATCTTTTTTCGGGATCATTGTCTTGTCTACAGGAGGGCGTTTTCAGCTGGAGCGTTTTTGCAGGGGGACCTCAACTCACTCGGATTGTCTTCGTTCTGTATTAGGGGGTTTTCATTAGCTTCATTGTGATCTATGATTACATCTTGTTATTTTTCTGTAGATCTAGCTTTTCTTTCATGATACAGCAATTCTGATATTGTTGGCGTTTGCTTGTGCAAGATATGGGGGGTGCATTGGTCACTTGGAGCATAACGTTGGTCCTAGAACTCACTCAGATCTTCCACAATTGATCGGGATGGCGGGGATCATCATCATCAAGGAATCTACAACCATTTCCAGGTAAGATCTACAGGTAAGTCTCTTCTCTTTCAGGTCTCAATCCATTGTACTTGCTTTTTCTTCAAATTTTCTGAAAAAACTCCTAAATAATAAAAATCCAAAAAATACTTAATCGAGGAACCACTTGATCTTTGAATAAACCATTTCTGGGTTTTGTAGATCGGGCATCCCTCTCACCAAATCCTCCTCAATGTTGTCCAAATTATGACTGGTTTTCCCTAGATCTGACTTTCTGACTGCTCAAACCCTAGCGCCCCTACTGAAAATTTGACTTTTAAAGATTTGACTTTTTCCGGAAATTAATCACTTGGGTTTGTAGATCAGTTCTTCCTCACTCTAGAACACCCCCAACATTGAGCTAGTTCCATCCAGGTAGAGCCCTAGATCTGAAAAATTGACTTTCAGCCTTCTAGCATCCCTCATCAAATTTTGACTTTTCTAGATCTGATTTTTCCTGAAATTTTTTTACTTCGGTTTGTAGATCAGGCCATTTTGAACTCATCTCCCCTCCAACGCTGAGCTGATAGTCTCCTGGTTGTCCTAGATTTGCAGATCTTCCTTTCCAAACCCCGGCGCTAGCCCTCCTTCTGTTGATTTCCCTGTAAACTGAATCTTCTGGGCCAAACACTTTTCTGGGTCCATAGATCAGGGCATATCCCAGGTGGGTTCACTTTAACACTGTGCAAATACTGACTCCATTACCCAAGGCTCAACAGGCACTGATATCCAAGCATAACGCTAACCCTCTTTTGACCTCTTTCCCCTGAAAGTAGACTGCTCCTTAATGACTCAGGTAATCTGACATTGTCATATATCTCATTGAGTCTATCCCTTTGGTACCAGACAGCCCCAACTTTGTCCTTACTCACCTTGCCTCGGTTACGTTTCCCAAGGCAGCAGTTATCTTCATCAATTGCTAGTACCTCAACCCTAGATCTAAGTATTACCCCTATAGGTCACTTTGGATCAACCCTCATACGACTGAAACCCTCATCCAAAGCCCTAGTCCACTTAGTATCATCTTCCATAGATCTAGAGTTTCCAATTACCTTACACCTTACGTACCTCAAACCATACTTGATATGATCTGGTGTCTAGGTCTGATCTCTCCTGTCGGGAGTAGATCTGGCTCTCACCCTTTGTTGTCTTAGACTTAGATAACATAAAGCGAAGACTGCCTTGATTGGCATGACAACCATCCATTTGGGAGTCTAGGCAGTCTTGGCTCCACCTCCTTAGTTGTTTGCCCCTCTACCATCCATCCTGGATCCATCATACATAGGCAACTACAAGGTTGGTGATAACAAGTACGTAAGGTTTAAGGTGGAGTAAACCCTAGATCTATGGATGACGTCATAAGGTGAAGTACTTGGGTACTATTGCCCCGACTTACAATGGAGGATTTACCTCATGACTTTTACATGACCAATTACATCAAGGACATCTCCGAATGGAGGAATAACATCTCCGAAGGAGAATACAACAAAAGTACAATAGAATATCTTCCGAAGTTACAATACTTTAACACTCCCTCTTAACTAGAAAGGTATTCTACATCAACAACAACCATCATCACAACTCTACACTGATTGGTGAATCTCTATATGTCATAAGAAGTTTTGGAAAATCATCATTGATCTTCATCATCGCTCTCAATTGGATAATCTTTTGCAATCTTCAGTATATCAATACTGAATCAACTTCTGTATGTACTAGAGCATCTTCTATCATCTTCTGAATTATTTTATCAATATGAGAATACTGAATCATCTTCTGGGTCTTCTTCTTATAGCATCAGTATGTGAATACTGAGTCATCATTTATCATGTCCGTGTATGAATACTGGATCATCTTCTCTGTGGATACTGGACCATCGTCTCTCTTGTCAGTATATGAATACCAAATCATCTTTTGGATCATCTCATGTAGCATCAATATGTGAATACTGAATCATCTTCTGAATTTTAAACCTTCTTCTGTAACATCAATATGTGAATACTGAATAATCTTATGCCACATCAGTATGTAAATACCGAATCATCTTCTGTAACATCAGTATGTGAATACTGAATCTTCTTCTTCGTCATCAGTATGTGAATACTGAAACATTGTCTGCAACATCAGTATTATCATCTGCATCATCAGTATGTAAATACTGAAAAAACAACAACATCATTAGCATGTTAATGCCAAAGAAACATTATCACTAAATGTTATATCATCATCTACATTATCAGCATAGAGATGTTGGAACATCATCAACATAAAAATGTTGAGACAACATCATCATCATCAACACATGCTGTTGTGACTTCAACAATATCAACATTATCAGCACAGAGTGCTAAGACCACAACTATATCAACAACATCAACACAAGGTGTTGGGACCATAACCACAACATCAACATACAAATGCTGAAGCAACATCATTATCAACATTAGCATAGAAATATTGAAATTACCTCACCATCATCAGTGTAGAAATACTGAAACTATTGTATCACCATCAGTATGAAAATACCGAGCTTGTTATATCAGTATGCGAATACTGAAACTATCTCAACAATCGTCCAAACAACATCAGTATGAAAATATTGATCATGCTACATCAGTATAGGAATACTGAAACTATCTCAGCAATCAATTCAACAATCAACAATCATTAGTGTAGTAACACTGAAACTTCAACAATCAACAATCATCAATCATTAGTGTGACAACACTGGAACTATCTCAACTATCATCAACACACATCTCAGCAATCAGTATAACAATACTGAAGCAAACATCTCAACAATCATCAGTATAACAATACTGAAGCAATCAGATCAGAAAACATCAATATAACAAAACTGAAGCAACAATCATCAATACTAAAGTGAACATTTCAATAAACATCTCAGCAACAATCATCAATATTGAAACAAGCATTTCAGCAAGCATCAGTATAACAATACTGAAACAATCGTCTCCCCCATCATCAAAACATCTCAACAACCATCATCAGCAATCATCAACAATCAACAGTATAACAATACTGCAGCAATCATCAAACATCTCAACAATCATCAGCAACCAACAGTATAGCAAGACTGAGGATACGTTTTTGGCCTTCAACGTCTCGGAGCAGCATCACGGTGAGTTCTCTGGTAGATCCATCCGGGCATTTTGTCTAACTTACTAACTCTTTTGAGCCAAACAAGCCTAGTTAGACAGATCAATCTCCCTGGGGACCAAACAAGCATTGTCTGGCTTACTAACCCTTTCAAGCCAAACAAGACTAGCCATAAATACTAATCTTCCTAGAATCGACAGGCCTTGTCTGGCTTACTAACCCTTTCAGGCCAAACAAGCCTAGCCAAACATACCCTCCTCTAGATTGAGCTACTCACCACTGCATCCATCATCCATCTACTGCCACTCCCTCTTTAAAAAGAAGTCCTTTCGGACTACACCAAGCTTGTCTCGGAAGTATTCACGAGCCAGAGGCTACGTCTGCTACTTGTTCCTCTGAGGGAACATGCTTGAGCTTTACAGCTCCCTTCTGCAACTTATTCTTTAACATTCTCTTCTTGTACATCAACAACTGCATCGTACATTTACAACTTGCATCGTATATCCGCAACTGTATCGTACATCTGTAACTTCATCATTTCTTCTCTTGTAGGTGATTGCACACAATCCTTCCTATAAGTCAAATACAATTTTTATGATTAGAAACATTTCGTAACATATTCAAAATGACAACTTCCCATGCATAAAGATATATATAATCATGTAACTATTTCTACTAATGCAACAATCATCTAAGCCACTTAACCATCACCTACATATTAGGAGTAAACTACAAATATTCTACTATACATTTCCTGAATCTAGAAACATATCTATGTACACATCTTTGAACATCTAAATATATAGGAAATGACGATTCAAATACTTATCTTTGTTTGTTTGGTAGAATCCATCTTGATCTCTGTCTTCTTGAATTATTGAAGTCTCTGCCAAATGCGTTCAACTTCATCGTCTGATTCTAAAGACTTGTTCCTATCTTGCTCATGATCGAAAATACTGAGCAAGTTTTCTTACATCATAGATCACATAGAACTGTGTCTATGTGCCCTACTGGTGCATCTCCTCTTATCCAATGATGAAATGAATAATAGTATAATCTTCATCTTCATCGGTATAATTCTCCTGAATCATATTCCTCGTTACTTGAGGGACCTTTACTTGTTTTCTTCTTAGCTGCAATATATTCATCTTTGAGAGAAACACTCTGCTTTCTCTAATCATGTCGACCTTTGAGATCTACCATAGTCACTCCCTCTGAAGTGGAGCACCATCCTCCCTCTACATCTGTATTAGGACATTGGAGTGACAGGTAGCCTCCTCTGCTACTAGTCTTCTTTGTATCTATCTATGAGCTTCTCGTCCTTTATAGGATTCTATCTTCAACCTTGTAGTAAAGGTTGGGATCTCCATCACTCTATTTGATCCTCAAATTCCTCATGTAATTGTATGTGTTATCCCATGGGTTCCTACTGAGCTCGTACAAATCCTTCTGTACATAGGTGGTTCTCTGTAGAGAGTCTCAAACTATATAGGTTGCTTGATTTGTTCTTTTACTTTGACTACACCAATTGTCTAGTGTAATATCCATTACTGAAGAGGTGTATCTAGCTCCTAGAGCAATGTCTTTCCATAATTGACTCTCTCTTTTGATAGAACCCACGAACCTTGCTTCGTATCTTTTGATACTTCGATCGACGGTATACTCAATTTTGTAGATTTACTTGGAAGACTTTACAAAACTTCCCTTCATGTTTCGAACTCATATCCAGACATCATTATGTATGATCAACTAGCACTTCTAGATCATATCATCCTGCCATTCTTCCTTCTTGGGACATTCTTCCGTAAAGTGTCCTTTTTTATCACAACTGAACTATTGAGTTGTGAGATGTCCTTCTACTCTTTGCGGAAATGTTCTTTATTCTATATCTGCTTGGTATGAGTTGTTAGGGCTTGATTGTCATCTCTTCTTCTTTTGCCATCAATCAATCGTGCATTCCTCCATATGTGATCTTCCTACTAGAACAACTCTTTTCACTGAATTTAGAAGACCATTCAAAGTTGTAATTTATGCTTCTGCTTCTTTAACATTGGCTTCAACGGCTTCCAATTGCTCCTTGAGATAAGATCTTCTTGTGAAGTAATCATTGAATGTTTCAGACATTGCACCCTCACATTCTTGAGTTAAGTCCTCAAGGTCATATTCATACATGTTGTTCATTGCATCGAAAATATCCTTGGGAATCTTCAAGGATGATACCTGTGAGATCCAATGGAGGCGAAAATGGTCATCTTTGTTTTGACTAGGTCCTACTTGGCTTCGACTTCATCTTCATCTAGATCTGTAGCTTCTTCTTTGACATAGTTCTTCATGGCAAGCTTCTTCAAGTATGATAAGCACTCTATAATTCCATGCTTAGAAGTTCTCGACACTTTCAAGCTTGTCCTCAAGCTTGGTACTATTTGTCGTCATGATAAAAATGAGAACCTCAAATGGAAACAGAGAGGATGGAACTTACCAGTGAGATTGTTTCAACTTGATGCTTGCTTGAAGAATCTTTTGAAAGACTGCTTCTAGTGGATCTAGGGTTTGACAAAGAAACCCTAATTTCTCAACTAACGTATCTTTCAGATCTGATTGGATAGAAAGATGTGCCTCCTCAAGGAAAGCTGAGCAGCATACTTATTTTCCCAAAATTGAGGATAGAACTACAAAATACATGATGCCCTATTTTTCTCCAGCAGCAGTGTTAGGTCAAAAAATGAAAGTCCGCAAAATGAGAAACTTCATACATAGATAAATGCGCCATCTTAGAGCGAATTTGATGGTCCTCCTTCAACTGATTCGTGGCGGGAAGTGCCTAGAACAGGGAGCTCTAGTTTTCTCTGGTTTCTTCTGCAGAAATGACTGATATAGTTTCTATCGTATACCCGAAATTCCGTCTCTTCAAGGTCTGAAACTTCGTCCTGAGGTAGCTTGGTCTGTCTTCTTTCCAACCCCACAGGTTAGAGCAGAAATGGATTCACCAAGTGGGACTTATGCGAAGTTTCCCAAGGTGACTCATTTCAAGACTATCCAACATAGCGAACTTGTACGGACTGCCACATGTCACTATTTCACCTTCGGGATCTGAAACTTTAACCACAGAAACTACAGTCTGTGCCCTATCTAGAACATCTTGCGAAATTTCATTTGGACATTCCTAGCTCGAAATATAACAATTCTCCCTAGGTCACCTGTTTAAGGCTGAATCCTAGAAGAGGCTGTGTTATCCACTAATTTTGCACTTGGTGGATTTTTCGATGAGCCGCCAGAGTACTGAACAAGTACACTTGTTCAAGATCAAAGTTCAAAAGTTCAGTGTGCTCCAGAGTTAGCCAGTTTCGGGCTAAACTTTTTATTTTTTTGTAAATACATGTTCATACCCCTTTGGGGAAATTGTAAAAAATGCCCTAGCATTTATTTTTTTATAAAAGGCTCGGCTTCCCAGACTTAAGCATCAAGCCGACTAGCCCAAAGTGTTTTTTCCCTTGGTTATTATTGGTTGTTGAACAAACGACTAATTATTTTTGAGTTTTTCACTCGCACCTCCAAAGTTGGGGTAGTTGTCTTGGTGTTTCGGCCTTAGGAGGTTATTACTAATTAGAGCCTTCGTGTCTATGTTTTTCAACATGCTACGCATTTCGATTGAGTCGTATGAACATGTACTAGGGCCCCCTAGAGTTTCACTTGATTCCAAGAAAAAATCATATTTCCGTTTTTTAAGCCGTTTTTTAATAGTTTAATTGTAAAAATTCAAAATGTAAAAAAAGAATCATCCGGAGTCTGTTTTCAGCATGGTTGGGCTCATTTTCAAGCCCGGAGCAACATCTTTACCCAGTGGCCACTTTCACTATGTTTCGGCCAGCTAAGGCATCCCAGAAAGCGTCATCTAGATAAAAGAGCATCATAGTGGCATTTAATTGCTGATTTTAGACAAAGTGCACTAAAGTCCAAATTTAAAAAAGTCAAATCGAAGGTCAAAATTGATTTTTTAATGGTGGAGATGACTTGGCATGGGTCCCCCATTGAGTTACGACCCTCTTCTATTTTGCAGCAAGCTCAAAGTTTAATTATAACATAAGGCAACGAATGTTTCATTTGGAAGTGACGTTAACTCAACAAGGACGACTCACACTACACTTGGAGTTTCAATGGTATTAAGTGTGGACCCTACACATATATTTTAAACCATGGGATATATTTCCATTACAAAGAATTTATTTCATGGTAAAGGTTGCGATGTAATTCAAGCGTGGTGGTTGACGTCACCATGTAGAACTCACGCTAATGTTAAAAGCGTGAGCATGGATGGGCTAGCACTATGGTGTGGAGCCCTTAAGTACACATCACTCAAAAAAGTTAAGGTTAGACCATGGCATATAACCAATACATGCAAATGGTTTCGATGTATTAATTGGATGACATCACAAACCTTCATGCCAAGCCTGCCGTACGACTCACGTGGAAGGAAACTCACGCGTGAGAGATTGAAGGCTGTCGATTTGGAGGTTGAGTGAATCTTAGTGTGTTGGCAATGATTGGATGTATTGGCAGTTCAAGCTCAGTTCGGCTCTGTTTCAAGCTTCGTGCAGCTCCGGTTCAAGCTTAGGTTTAACTCAGTTAACTCTGGACTCTCTCTTCAACTCATAAAGTCCCCCCTAGGGCCTGGTTTTTGTATAAGTAGAGGCACTTGGAGCTCTATTCTTCATGGAGATTTTGGCATAGAAACTCTGGAGAATTTCTATTGTAATATTTTGCTTAAGATTTAATAAAAGTTGATGACTTTGGAGGTCAATGTGGAAGCTCTTTGTTTGCCATGATTCATCTTGTGAGGTGATACCATTCTTTGCACCCTTCTCTCTCGATTCTTAAGCATTTGATTTTATGATTGTTGAAGGCTAATAATCTAGCACTATATTGTATAATCCATGCTTTTCTCTTGAAGTTGTGTTGCTTTCAGGTATTGTCCAAGATACAAGAGCTCTTTTATGGTTTTAACATTCATTCTGTAGGTTCTACAAGGAGTCATCTTCTTTCAAAAAAGTCGAGAAACATAAGAATTCTTTGCCTCATCCATCAAGCAAAAGCAATTCTTTCTAGTTACTTGGTTGCTATTCTTAAGTTGGGATCTAAAATCTTTCTCTTCTCTCTTCATATTTCTATGTTATCTTATGTTAGTTTTGACTTGAGAAAGTAAGCTTGGGATTTGGTCCCAAGTGTTACATAATTATGTGGCTACTTCTATTTCCCCATTAACATCCTTGCGAACATCTAGCCAGACTGGAAGTTTCTCGGGACTAGTGCTTCTAGTAGTCCCCTTGTTCGGAGGTTGATCCCACATTTTGGTTGATTGTCTTGTTCACTGTTTGTCCTCTTCTTCTTGGTTGGATTTGGCCTCCTTCCACCTTGTTGTTTGATTTCCCTCTTTGTGATTTATTCCCCCTCTTTAAGACCTTGTCCTCATCAACTTCTTGCTCTCGTCCATCCTCCTTTGACTCCTCCCTCCTCTTCTCTTCTATTCGCCCCATCCCTCATTGGTTGCTCTCGTTCCTCCTCTTCGTCTTGCATTCGTTCCTCTCTTGTGTTCCCTTCTTCACCTCTTTTCCTGTCCCTCCTATCCCCTTTCGTCCTTCTTTAGCTTATGTTTTTTATATCAAGTTTGAGTCATAGTTTGTTTGTCATTTTAATTAGATCTTGCACTTTTTAGGCACTTAGATTTAAATTTGAAAAAGTTAAAAAATTTTGCATTTGAAAGTAGTTTGCATATGGATCTCATTGAAAGTTGAATTAGCACTTAGTTGCATTGTTGCTTGTCATAAAAGGTTGCACTTTTCATTACTTTGAATAATTGCTTTTAGATCTTAGTTTTGTTTTGATTTTTTGCTAATAACTAAAGGGTGCTTGAGTATTGGACTAGTTTTGTTTGTAGGTGTTGAAGAAAAACTAAGTGCAAGAAGAACTTAAAACTATTGGAGATAACCATAAGGAAGATCCAAAATTGATGATATTAACCATGAAGACCTAAGAGACATCACTCTCCTTTTTGTGAAAGCTCTTAAGAGCTTCATTATTAGTCTTCCAGCTTTTATCTTAAAAGTATTTTTCAAGGGTTAAATTCCCAAGGCAAATTGTAAACACTTAATAAAAATTCTCTTTTTGAGTGGGGTTTTTAAGCCTCCACTCCCAACTTCTCCCATTTGGGGAGGTTTATGGTGTTCTTGTTTTTGTGTTCTTAGATTAGATTTGCTTTACTTAGAGTAATTTCATTTAGAACACTAATTGCTAGATTAGCTTGTGTTATTTCATTGTTAAGTTGTTTACTGTATCATTTGAAATTTTCGTCTTTCAAAAGTATTTCAACTGCTTAAAAGTAGAAATCTCTTGAATCTCACTTTGTGGATCAAGGGTGCTCTCTATCGAAGAGTTGTTTTTATTTCGGTTTTTACTTACCCCCATGCTCTCCCGAGTAAGGCCTTAAAACCTAAAAGAGATTCTTGGGTAGATTAGTTGTTTTTCATTTCAAATATTTTAATTCTGCGCATGGTAAGTCTCTTGAACTTTGTCATAAAACGAAGTCAAGAGCACTCTCTGTCAGAGAGTTTTATTTGTGCTCATTAATAAAATATTTCCAACACACATTCCCCATAAAATCTACTTTGTTGCTTTCCATCGCTTAGTATGCTCTGCCGACCTTAAAAAGTTGGATTCGTACTCAGAACGGTGATTGGAAATTGATTAATCTTACAAGTGACAACCATAAGTAGAACTTTCACCCCCATAACCAACGAACCGGCGTTGTCGATAAATATTGAGGTAGTGAGCAAATTCTTGCTAGTGACACTGAAAATCACCATTGTCTTAGAGTTCTAGCTTGCTGGTTAAGTTCCTTGGACACCTAGCCTAGAATACTGGACGGTCCGACATGTCATTGAGGGGAGCCACTGAAGATATATTTTCCGGTTGATACCTTGTGTTCTTCGCCATAATAATCAAGATCATTAAAATCTTCAATCAACCAAGATAAATTTGCACAACACTTTCACAAGCAAACACTTGAGACTTATCAGCATTCCAAGCACTATATTTTGACTCCATATTGGCACTAGTCTATTTTGCATTCATATATTCATATTATCCGGACCATTTGTCCATTTGGAATCTTGCTTAAGTAATCAGTTATCTGTGGATTCCTTTTTAGAAGTCTTTGTAATATTGTTTATCTTGAATCTTGTCATAGCAACGTGGATTGCTCTTTGTCTTGTGTTATCTCATCATTATAATTTGTGATCTAATTCAAAAACTCCTAAACAACATCCATCCGCGTCTGCAACCATAAAAACATCTAAAAACATTAAGCCTTAGAAAAACTCTTTGTAGGGACTACCCCCCTTGGCTTCATTAGGAGTTAGCCTAAACGGAGGAGCTAGGAGTAGGTGACAGTACCTAGCTCTGTGCTTGCTCCCAAGGCCACATCTCTCCCACTTTCTCAAGTGAGGAGACAGCCTTCATTAGATTTCTGTTGTTGGTGTGCATCTCGGCGAACAACATCTTTTGGCGCCATTGCCGGGGACAAATCTTTTGTTCATGGACGACTTTAACCTTAGTTTTTTCTTAGTTTTTTACCTTTTTGATATATTTTTAGTCCAATCAACTCTCTAAAATTATACTTGAATCCAACTGGCGACTCCACTGTCAAATAACTTACCAAGGTATTCAACTAGAAGAAACTATGAAGGCTTACTCAATTTCATCCCTGAGCCCAAACAGGTTTATAGGAGGAGATTGAATAAGCTAGCTTCTCGTAGGATCCTTGAGAATCTTGGATCTGAGTCTGTTTTAGACATCCGTAGTTTGTTTCAAGAAAATAATAATAACACTTGTTTTTCTGACATAATGGGTGAGTATTTTACTCAACTCAACTTCTCTCAGATAGCAGGTCAACCCCATCGTCTTCCAGACAATGTGTAGAGAATCTCCCTATGTTCACTGGCACTGATGCCACCACTTCCGCTATGCATCTCAGAAGTTTCTCCAGATGTGTTAATGCCTTCATCAGTGATCCTGCACATCAACATGATGATGTCTACATGAAACTTTTTGCTCTTTCCTTGGATGGAAGGGCTGGTGACTAGTACAGCAATTTACCAGACAACGCTTTTGCTACACTTGAAGCTTTCAAGACTGCTTTCACTAACAAGTTTGGTGAAAAGAAGGAACCTAGGCATCAACTGGATTCTTTAACAAACATAAAGAAGAAGGAGAATGAGACTATGGATGAGTTCAACCAAAGATTCACAGAACTATCCAATGCCATTCCTGCCAATTACAAACCACCTACACCATCTATCTTGCTTTATTACATTGAAGCATTTAGTGGGAAGATGCAATATTAGATCAGGGATAAAGAACCCACTACTATTCTAGATGCACAAGAAATGGTAGTCAAAATTCACAGAAATATGCAGTCCTCAGGTGAATTTAACCTTCCTGGTTATTCAAGGTCCTCAACTCCTTTGAAGCCAAATGAACAGAAAGAAGAGGATTCTTATAAAAAACAAATGATGGAAATGAAAGAAAGACTTGAAAGAATGGAAGATAAGCATCTATCCCAAATAAAGAAAACACTTGAGAGAATGGAAGATAAGCATCTAGCCCAAATGAGAGAAATGCAGAACAAGGTCATCAGTATGGAAAGAGCGCAATCAAAGCCTGCCGCAAGAACATTCCTTCCAAAAACAAATTGGCAAAGAAAAGCACCCAACCATGAACAAAGGCCTCCTCATCAATTAGAGGCTGCTAACATGGTTGAAACTTACACGCCATTTTGTAGGGCATGTGAAGACCTTCATGAAGAATCTTCTTGCTATTATGCATGCTATATTCAAGAGCATGGCTTTCCAGAGGGTTGTGGTCCTAAAGCATCATCAAGCGAGCCTGAGTATATAAACCATGTAGGTGACATGCATATTATTTCTGGAGAAAGTTGGAGAGAGACAAAACAATATTCAAGAGAGCCTGAGTACATTAATGCAGTTGAACAACTCCATCCTGTCACCAAAGAAACCTGGGGTCAAGTCGAACATTATAGTCAACATTTGGATAAACTCACTAAAAACTTTGGTACTAATCCTACAAATGAACATAATGATGATAGTTTGGAAGGTGTACTACCTTGTGACCTTTTTTCTGAAGAAGATGACTATGATCATGAGGAGGGATATAGCCAGGGATGTGATGCAAGTGAGGAAGAATCCATTACATCTGACATGGATGATAACTACGAGACTTTAATTAAAAATCCAATCTTAGAAGTTTTGTGTGATGAGAATCCTCCATGCTCTCCACCTGATCACAAATATTTGGAAAGTTGGGTACCCTGTGATATCTTTGAAACCCAGCTTTTTGAAGAAGATTGTTTTGAGCAGAATGAGGAGTGTAGCCAGGGACTTGATACTAGTGATGAGGCATCTCTCATATCTAACATAGATGGCAATGATGACTGAGACTTTTATTGAAAATCCAACCTCTGATACTTTTGAAAATATTTTTGAGAATCCCATCTATGATGGGTCCAACGAGGGGAATGTTTGTTCTAAGACTTATGAAAGCTGTAAAGAAGAACAGTCAGAGTTTTCATATGATCAGTCAAAGTTGTATTTGAATATCTGTAATGAGGACTTGGAGAAGCAATGTAGTGAAGAATCAAATGGGGTGCAACTAGTTGAAGTTTTTTCTCAGCCATCGTCTTCACATATAGATGTTCCTTATGTTTTGGAGCAACTTGGGGCTTATACAACAAGTTATCATTCGATAAGCCTTGATGATCAGCATGATGGAGTAGTCGACCTGCCTCATCATCCCGATTTGTATATCAGCGCTATCCAGTCATGGATAGAAGTAGCCTGCGCGAACACCTACCAGTTTGGGAAGAAGTTTGATGACATTATTCATGCCTATGATTTCCCATCCAGCCCGCCCATTCTGGATCATCACGCAGGTTTTCATTTTCTGAATAAAATATTCTTGTTTTGGCAAGTAACCAAGGACAAGGAAAAACCTTTTAACATTAATAAAATGCTTAGGTGGCTACATTAGATTTATGATTACGCCTAACATTTTTTATTTCATGCTTAGAGTAGGAAAATAGGCTCCTTAAAGTGAGCATTTACTTTAGCATTTTCTTTTTGTATTTAGGAATAAATAAAATTTTCAATTAAGTTTTGTCTTTTCTTTGAATAAAGCAACTTTTGGATCATTGGCTCTTTTTCATAAAACTTGTGCTACTGAGGTTTTCTTGTCAAGTTGAGATGTTTTTACAGGATATGGAAACTAGAGATTTTGGGGTTCAGGTATGCTCTCTTTGCATAAGAGACTAGATCGAGCACACGTCTCGCAGTTGGAGCCAGATGCTATCCACTAATTTTGCACTTAGTGAATTTTTCGGTGAGCCGCCAGACTATTGAACAAGTACACTTGTTCAAGATCAGAGTTTAGAAGTTCAGTGTGCTCCAGAGTTAGCCAGTTTCGGGCTAAAATTTTTATTTTTTTGTAAATACATGTTCATACCCCCTTGGGGAAATTGCAAAAAATGCCCTAGCATTTAATTTTTTATAAAAGGCTCGTCTTCCCGGACTAGAGCATCAAACCGACTAGCCCGGAGTGGTTTTTCCCTTGGTTATTATTGGTTGTTGAACAAACAACTAATAATTTTTGAGTTTTTCACTCACACCTCCAAAGCTGGGGTAGTTGTCTTAGTGTTTCGGCCTTAGGAGATATTAGAGCCTTTGTGTCAGTGTTTTTCAACATGCTAAGTGTTGCCAACTTTTTTGTACCATAGTTGGATTAGCTAAGGAGCCGCCATTTGACAAACATGACAAATGTTTGTTTCCAGTATATCAGATGATCCACCTTTGTGCCTAGCCAGGTTTGGCTAGTCAATTTTTGTTTTGAATAATTATGACCATGGCCCCGCGGGGTTTGTAATAAAATGTGCTAGTAGGGTGTTTTGAGTGGTTCGGTCTCCTAAGATGTAGAATTTCAACTAAGATATTCCAGGGAGTTTTTTGCCCTTGACAATTATGCTTTGCCTATAGCCGAGTATAATTGACGAGGTTTTCTCCCGCTTCCTCCAAAGCTAGAATGCCCAATTTTGAATTCTGGGCCTTCGAGGGTTATTAGAGCCCAACTGAGTATGTATAAACCTCACTAGACATTATTAGAATAGACTATGGTCATGTCCTAAGTCACTAGGACCCTCAAAAAAATTTCCGAAAAATTTTTACTGGAGGCATCAAATTTTTTTTTTTTTTCCTAAGTTTTTAATTAAATTTTTCCATAATTTAAATGGAAAAATTCAATTTGTAATAAGTCAACCATCCGGGGTCCGTTTTCAGTGATTGAAGGCTCTAGCCTTAAGCCAAAAATCATTCATGATCAGCCAGCCAGCTAGCTCCAAGTTTCAGATCATCATTCAACCACAACTCATATTTTCTCAAAAAAGTCAGTTTTGGGGAAATTTTTGATTAAATAATAAAAATGATTATTTTGGAGAAAATCCAAATCTCTCCAAATTAATCCAAATTGAGCGAAATGAAATGTAGAATGACATGGCATCGGGCATTATTGATGATTGGAGTTAACAGAACTCGGCTTCAGTCAGCATTCAGTGAGCATTAGTCCTCATCCACTTGGCCAATTCACCTCCTTCAGTGATGACCACGCTTGGATGAGTTGGAGCTTGCTCATTTGCCGGGTGATTTGATCGAGGTTGAACTGAGACATGTATTGATGGGTTCTAGGTATTGGCTCCTCCATACCTAGCCTCTAGACTCTCCAAGCCTTCACGCCTACCTCTTCCTCACCCTCACGTGTGCTCTTCTCCTCCTTCACGCCCAGCCTTGGAGACTAACGTTTTTTATGCGGGTGGGTGTTCGGGTACACAGGGTACTCCCAAAATACCGAACACCTTGAGCAACCACTTCACACAAATAGATCACAGATCAACACATCGATGTTTGTCACGTGGTTAAAACCCTCGCGAGGGAAACAGTCCACGACCCCATCCAAATAGCTACTTGGAGCAATTTATTATGCAAAACAAAGAAAGTTACATGAGCTTCTCATAATCGATCAACTAGCCAAGGACCCTCCATGCTCTTTAAATAGAGACCATGGACCAATCGGGTGTTAAGCCACGAATCAATGGTAGGTATGATCTAAAAGAAGTTGAACCGTCGGATCACTCTATGTATATAACATATCGTGACCGTCGAATTAGAATATTTACAAATGCATACTAATGCATACTAAAGAAACACACTTTTACCTAACGGATATATTACACAAGTTGATCTTAATTAACTCCTAAGTGTCTAAATATCCTAACAATGGGCTCATATGGCATGGAATTTGGTTGGTTAGGGTTGGAGTGGGGGCGCCTTGCCTAGGTGGAGGCCTCCCCTCACTCCTTGCCTCATTATCTTAGGTTTTGGCTCATCACATGGTTGGATGATTAGGTTTTGCACCCTCCCTGTGTGGTGTGGTGTTAGGGTTTTGAGCTTTCTTTCATTGTATAAATAGAGGCTCCTTTAGCTCTATTCGGATGGAACTTTTGTGCTAGAATGACTCTATAAAAATTGTATCAAGCTTTGCTTGCATTTGATTAATAAGAATTTCGACTTTGGAGGTCCATCTCTCTTTGCATGTGGTGAATGTTTCGTGGTTGAGGTGATACTGCTTCTAACCTATTACTCTTTATACTTGAATGAGATCAGTTTATTTGTTAAGCTCAAGAGGGCCACTGTTGGCACGATAGAGTAATTGTTTGTAGTTTCAAATCAATTATTTATGCAAAGTAGGTTATAATCTCGATGAATATAAGTAGTTAGTTATACGTAATATTGATCTTGGTTGAACTATCTTAGCATACTTTTCATGATATGATCTCACTTGTTTTTTGAGTTTTGGTATTAGCAGGGTTCACAGGTTGAAGAAGGGTGCAAGTTCAACTACATCTATCCCAAGCTTCAAGTAACCAGTTGTTTAACACTTTGTGATTGCAGGGTCTAAAAGGATCATGTTTTTCTCATTCGAAAGAAAGTCGGAGTCTTCCTCCATCTCTTGTGTTCCGTCCACAAGAAACTTCCTTCTCTACCCTTCTCTTTAATTTTTTGCATTGCTCAATAAGTAGATCCAAGCTTTCAATACTCATTATTCAGATCTATCTTTCAGGGCTTTGTTAGATCTAGTTTCATTCATTAGATCTAGGGAAAATTTGTGCTTTGCATGTAAAAATTCTAAAAATTTTCTAAGTATAAAATTTTTCCAAAATTTTAATTTTTGCATTGTCTTTCCTACCATCTTTTAGTAATATATGCCTGCTAATTTTTTACTTTTGTGATAGGTACAGCGGAAATGCTGGCGAAATTTTGAAGAAATCAAGCTTAAAGAAACTCATACTCCCCCTTTCTTCTCACCCATTTCTGCAGCTTGCTCCAAAAGCCTTCCAGGAATAAGAAAAGAAGCAAAAAGGCATAAAAGGAAAGCATTGTAAACAAATTAATTAAGAGCAAGTGGGATCACGGCTCCCACACCCTTTTTCCCCCATTTGGGAGAAGCTTGTATCGTCCCTTTTCGTGCTTGCATATTTGTTTAATAATTTGCTTAGAATAAAATAGGGAAAGATAGTTTATTTCTGAAAAGTTCATCTTTCATAAAGTAGAAAAAATCAAAAGTTTCATGTTTTATTGTTTAGTTAGTTTAAAGTTTTATTTACCTTTTTTTTATATAATATTGCAAAAAACCTAAAAAATACCAAAATCTCTTGAATCTCACTTTGTGGATCAAGAGTGCTCTCTATCAGAGAGTTGTTTTTCTTTCATTATCTTTTGTTTTGTTTACTTACCCCCATGCTCTCCCGATTAGGGCCTAAAAAACCTGAAAGAGACACTTGGGTAAATTAGTTTTTTTTATTTTTCTTAAAGTTTAATCAATTAATTGCTAAAGTCTTTTGAACTTGTCATAACCCAAGTCAAGAGCACTCTCTATCGGAGAGCATAGTTAGACTTGCATTTTCCTTGCATTAAGCATATAGAATAGCTAAGTCTCTTGAACCTTTGTCATAAGACAAGGTCAAGAGCGCTCTCTGTCGAAGAGTTTTAATTAATTCACTTAATAAAATTTGCAACTCACATTCCCATAATTAATTTACCTCGTTCATTATCCTTCACCTAGTATGCTCTGCCGACTTTCGAGTTGGGCTCGTACTCAGAACAGTGAATGGACTTGCTAAGTTCGCAAAGAAAAACATAATAAAACTTAACCCCATAACCAACACACCTACGTTGTAGAAAATTTCCTAAGTTCTTCTTAGTAGAGGCGTCGAAACTCCTCGCTATCTAAGCTTCTCAGCTAGCTGGTCAATCTTCACAATACCAGCCTGGGATATTGGGCGGGCCGTCATGTCTCCAACGGATTAACTTGGAACATTTTCTCGGCTATTGAAAACCTTTCGCTGAAACCATAATCAAGATCATCTAAAATTGTTAAAATTAACCAAGATTAAGCACAATAAACATTCACTGGCATCACTTTGGGATTCACATCATATTTACGCTTGAAGCATCTCTGATAAGTTGACTCCATAGGCACTGGTTCTATCTTTTATGCACTGTTGATAATCTGGGCCATTTGTCCATTGGATGTTTTGATTATAAGTTATATCTATGAATGCTTTATCATTTCGTGGGTTCTCAAAATTATTGTCTATCTTTAAATTCCTGTGATAGCAACGTGGATTGCTTTATCTTGTGTTTAGAATTCACAATAAACAAACATATTTCATCATAAATAACTCCTAAACAACACCCATCCGCATCCGTAACCATTAAAAACACTTAAACAAGCTTAAGAGCAATAGAAACTCTTTTGTAAGGACTACCCCCTTTGGCTTCGTTAAGAGTTAGCCTAAACAAAGGAGCTAGGAGTAGGTGACAGTACCTACCTCTGTGCTTACCCCCAAGGTCACACCTCTCCCACTTTCTCAAGTGAGGAGACAGCTTTCGAAAAGTTTCTGCTGTTGATGTGCAATCGACGGACAACACTATGCATTCCAATTGAGTCATATGAACATGTACTAGGTCCCCCTAGAGTTTCATTTGATTCCAAGAAAAAATAATTTTTCCATTTTTTAATGGTTTAATTGGAAAAATTCAAAATGTAAAAAAAGAATGAACCGAAGTCTGTTTTCGGCATGGTTGGGCTCATTTTCAAGCCTGGAGCAGCATCTTTACCCGGGGGCCATGTAATGTCCTCATCTGATTAGGCATTGAAAACCAGAACCACTAACCTATGTGATTCCTGTGGGTTCGAGCGGTTACTGACAGTTAGGGAATCATCTAAAGACTGATGCCATCTATAGAAAATCTAGGGCATCATCATGTTATCACCATTAGGTCAAGAAGGGCCAAAGGCCACCATCATGCATGCCATCTAAGCATTATTTAATGATGCATGCACTCATTTAAGTCTCCATGCGCATGCATGCAAGTCAACTGCAAATTAGAAAATAAAGTGACCTAGTTAGGTCAAAGATTAGGGTTTTCACAGTTGAAAGTTATAAAAGGAAGATAAAGTGAAAGGAGACTTACTTTTGATGATTATTATTTTGGAGCTCTTGAATAACAGCACAATGTGCAGCACAGCAGTTGGGGTTGGAGACGGCATCTTCAGCTAGCGGGGTTTCGACAGTGAGATATCTGCCCTAGTCTCATTCAGGATCTCAGTTTAACTTCGCAACCCAGGCACCATTCTCATCATCAACATCTTACTCCAGTACCCGGTGATTATCAGAGCCGATCGTGCTCATCCTGAGCAGTTATCAGCCATTTCAGGATCAGGGGGGGTGAGCAACTGCACCTCTAGAACAATTCGCTAGCTTTCCTAGAGACCTCAGAACTTCCGCATGTGCCAGGCATTCTCTCCGACACGGGAAGGCTATCAGTCCTGTAAATCAGCAACTTCATCGAACACCTACTTCACTGAAAATGTCACCCTTGGCTGATCTGGGGTTCGTGCTGTTGGGGTTTCACCGGAAGCAGAAGATATCAGTTCATCTCCGATTCAGCTCTTGATGCATGCATACTCTCTCAGGAGTAGTCCAGCCAGCTTATCAGTGGTAAGTGTTCATTCTATCCCACAAACCCTAACCCTAATTTTTAAATCGGGATTTTTACATGGCAATCTGCATGCCCAGTTGTATCAGCGTATTTGCTTAGAATTAGAAAATATCGGGATTTGGGATATTACAGGCCACTTTCACTATGTTTCGGCCAGCTAAAGCATCCCAGAAAGCATCATTTGGCTAAAAGAGCATCATAGTGGCATTTAATTGCTAATTTTAGACAAAATGCACTAAAGTCCAAATTTAAAAAAGTTAAATCCAAAGTCAAAATTGATTTTTTAATGGTGGAGATGACTTGGCATGGGTCCCCCATTGAGTTACGACCCTCTTCTATTTAGTGGCAAGCTCAAAGTTTGATTATAACATAAGGCAGTGAATGTTTCATTTCGAAGTGACGTCAACTCAACAAGGAGGACCCACACTACACTTGGAGTTTCAATGGTATTAAGTGTGGACCCTACACATATATTTTAAACCATGGGATATATTTCCATTACAAATAATTTATTTCATGGTAAAGGCTGCGATGTATTTCAAGTGTGGTGGTTGACGTCACCATGTAGAACTCACGCTAATGTTAAAAGCGTGAGCATGGATGCGCTAACACTATGGTGTGGACCCCTTAAGTACACATCACTCAAATGCGTTAAGGTTAGACCATGGCATATATAACCAATACACGTAAATGGCTTCGATCTATTAATTGGATGACATCACAAACCTTCAGGCCAAGCCTGTCGTACGACTCACATGGAAGGAATCTCACGCCTAAGGGATTGAAGGCTGTCGAATTGGAGGTTGAGTGAATCTTAGTGTGTTGGCACTGATTGGACGTATTGGTAGTTCAAGCTCAGTTCGGCTTTGTTTCAAGCTCAATTCAGCTCCGATTCAAGCTCAGGTTTAACTCAGTTAACTCTGGACTCTCTCTTCAGTTCATAAAATCCCCCCTAGGGCTTGGTTTTTGTATAAGTAGAGGCTCTAGGAACTCTATTCTTCACGGAGATTTTGGCACAGAAACTCTAGAGAATTTCTATTGTAATATTTTGCTTAATATTTAATAAAAGTTGATGACTTTGGAGGTCAATGTGGAAGCTCTTTGTTTGCCATGATTCATCTTGTGAGGCGATATCATTCTTTGCTCCCTTCTCTCTTGATTTTTAAGCATTTGATTTTATGATTGTTGAAGGCTAACAATCTAGCACTATATTGTATAACCCATACTTTACTCTTGAAGTTGTGTTGCTTTCAGGGATTGTCCAAGATACAAGAGCTCTTTTATGGTTTTAACATTCGTTCTACAGGTTTTACAAGGAGTCATCTTCTTTCAAAAAAGTCGAGAAGTATAAGAATTCTTTGCCCCAACCATCAAGCAAAAGCAATTCTTTCTGGTTACTTGGCTACTATTCTTAATTTGGGATCTAAAATCTTTCTCTTCTCTCTTCATATTTCTATGTTATCATATGTTAGTTTTGACTTGAGAAAGTAAGCTTGGGATTTGATCCCAAATGCCACATAATTTTGTGGCTACTTCTCTTTTCCCATTAGAATCCTTGTGGACATCCAGCCAGACTGGAAGGTTTTCGGGACTAGTGCTTCTAGTGGTCGCCTTGTTCGGAGGTTGATCAACACCTTTTGGTTGATTGTCTTGTTGACTGTTTGTCCTCTTCTTCTCGGTTCAATTTGGCCTCCTTCCACCTTGTTGTTTGCTTGCCCTCTTTGTGATTTCTTCCCCCTCTTTAAGACTTTGTTCTCATCAACTTCTTGCTCTCGTCCGTCCTCCTTTGACTCGTCCCTCCTCTTCTCTTCTATTCGTCCATCCCTCATTGGTTACTCGCGTTCCTCCTCTTCATCTTGCATTCGTTCCTCTCTTGTGTTCCCTTCTTCACCTCTTTTCCTATCCCTCATATCATTCGTCCTTCTTTAGCTTAGGTTTTTTATATCAAGTTTTAGTCATAGTTTTTTGTCATTTTAATTAGATTGTGCACCTTTTAGGCACTTAGATTTAAATTTGAAAAAGTTGAAAAGTTTTGCATTTAAAAGCAATTTGCATATGGATATCATTGAAAATTGAATTAGCACTTAGTTGCATTGTTGCTTGTCATAAAAGGTTGCACTTTTCATTACTTTAAATAATTGCTTTTAGATCTTAGTTTTGTTTTGATTTTTTGCTAATAACTGAAGGGTGCTTGAGAATTGGACTTGTTTTGTTTGTAGGGTGCTTAAACACTTAATAAAAATTCTCTTTTTGAGTGGGGTTTTTAAGCCCCCACTCCCAACTTCCCCCATTTGGTGAGGTTTGTGGTGTTCTTGTTTTTGTGTTCTTAGATTAGATTTGCTTTACTTAGAGTAATTTCATTTTCTTGCTTAGAACACTAATTGCTAGATTAGCTTGTTTTATTTCATTGTTAAGTTGTTTACTGTATCATTGAAAATTTTCATCTTTCAAAAGTATTTCAACTGCTTAAAAGTAGAAATCTCTTGAATCTCACTTTGCGAATCAAGGGTGCTCTTTATTGAAGAGTTGTTTTTATTTCGGTTTTTACTTACCCCCATGCTCTCCCGAGTGAGGCCTTAAAACCTGAAAGAGATTCTTTGGTAGATTAGTTGTTTTTCATTTCAAGTATTTTAATTCCATGCATGGTAAGTCTCTTGAACTTTGTCATAAAACGAAGTCAAGAGTAAAATGAAGTCAAGAGTGCTCTCTGTCTGAGAGTTTTATTTGTGCTCATTAATAAAATATTTCCAACACACATTCTCCATAAAATTTACTTCGTTGCTTTCCATCACTTAGTATGCTCTGTCAACCTTAAAAAGTTGGATTCATACTCAGAACGGTGATTGGAAATTGATTAATCTTAAAAGTGACAACTATAAGTAGAACTTTCACCCCCATAACCAACGAACCAGCGTTGTCAATAAATACAGAGGTAGTGGGCAAATTCTTGCTAGTGATGCTGAAAATCACCATTGTCATAGAGTTCTAGCTTGTTGGTTAAGTTCCTTGGACACCTAGCCTAGAATACTGGATGGTCCGACATGTCATTGAGGGGATCCACTTAAGGTATATTTTCTGGTTGATACCTTGTGTTCTTCGCCATAATAATCAAGATCATTAAAATCTTCAATCAACGAAGATAAATTTGCACAACACTTTCACAAACAAGCACTTGAGACTTATCAGCATCCCAAGCACTATATTTTGACTCCATATTGGCATTGGTCTATTTTGCTTTCATATATTCATATTATCTGCACCATTTGTCCATTTGGAATCTTGCTAAAGTAATCAGTTATCTATGGATGCCTTTGTATAAGTCTCCGTAATATTGTTTATCTTGAATCTTATCATAGCAACGTGGATTTCTCTTTGTCTTACATTATCTCATCATTATAATTTGTGATCTAATTCAAAAAACTCCTAAACAACATCCATCTGCATCCGCAACCATAAAAGCATCTAAAAACATTGAGCCTTAGAAAAACTCTTTGTAGGGACTACCCCCTTGGCTTCGTTAGGAGTTAGCATAAACGGAGGAGCTAGGAGTAGATGATAGTACCTAGCTCTGTGCTTGCCTCCAAGGCCACACCTCTCCCACTTTCTCAAGTGAGGAGACAGGTTTCATTAGATTGCTGCTGCTGGTGTGCATCTTGGCGGACAACAAGTTGGAACCCTGATTTGTAGGAATCATATCTCCTAGATTATAGTGAATATGAGGCTGAAACTTTTACACAAGGTACATCAGGAATTTATCTTCGGCCTGTAAAAGTTTCGGCTCCTGAGCCTTCTCCAATATCGAGATATAGCGAATGTACCAAAATGACTAGTTTTAGTCTTTTAGGGTTTTCAAGCATGAGACCCTAATCTTCAATAGCTGTAGTTGTAGCACTGTTTCGACTGCACAAAGACTTCTTTCAGGGTACCTCTGATACCATGTTAGATTTTTAATGGTTATACAAGATCTAAAACATTTAGCATCATAACCATAAGCAATGGATCACTGAAAGAAACACAAGTGCAGCAACACAAGAGAACACAAAGATTTTCCTCGAGGAAACCACAAGGGACCCCGCAAAATTTCCTCAGTATAGAATTCAACCAAGACAAAGTAAAACCCCAGCAACAAGAATAGTTGCTCGTCTTCCACAAAAGACTCTCTCTCTCTCTCTCTCTCTCTCTCTCTCTCTCCAGCGTAATACTTGAGTGTAAGATATGTGAGAATGAGAGAGGCGTCGCACCTATTTATATTCTTCAGTTGACTTTCCCTCTAACTTAACAAGTCGACTTCTCTAACTGACTAGGCCCACTTGTCCAACTGGACACCACAAATAACATTTATTATATTGACACATGGGTAGTATTGCCCCGACTTACAATGGAGGGTTTACCTCATGACTTTTACATGACCAATTACATCAAGGACATCTCTAAATGGAGGAATAACATCTTCGAAGGAGAATACAACAAAAGTACAATAGAATATCTTCCGAAGTTACAATACCTTAACAAGTGGTGATGAAAAAGAAAAAGGTTTGCAATAAATATGTAGGCCTGATATAGGATCACACAAGGCTGCTTATAAGGTGTGACAGCCATTCAAAGGGATATCCCTTAACGGTTTAGGCCTAGGACAGTCCCTAAAATGGTGACTGAGCCTGAGAAGGGATGAGCCAAGGTGGTATGGAGTTCCAAGTGTGAGGGGATAGGGTTGTAAGGTGAGGTCGAGCCTCTAAAACCAACAGGCCAAGGGTTGGAGAGGAGAAGTGAAAGAGAGTCAAGGAAGAAGAGAGTTGGAAAGAAGGAGAAAAAGGGGGACGAGGTAGGAGGAAGGGGTGGCTGAGGGCTGAGGCAACCCTAAAGGGAAGGTCGTGAGGGATAGAAGAGAAGCTTGAGAGAGAGAGGAGAAGGAGCACGAGCCTGAGGTGAGGAGGGAAAAGGTGGAAAAAAAGGTAGGCGAGTGGGGTTTGGACAGGGTCGAGGATGAGAGAGGATAGGCCGAGGGTTAGAGGGTGGAGAAAATGGGACGCTCAAGTGGAAGGAGGGTTAAATGAGGGCTGAGGCAACCCTAATGGGAAGGTCATGAAAGAAAAGGATTGTTTTTAGGTTTTCTTTGAGCAAAATGTAAACCCTAACTAAGCCTAAAGTAACCCTAGATGCTAGGTTAAGGATGAGAAGGTTTTGGAAAAGGGTTTTAGGTTTTACCCTAACCCTAGGGCATCTAAGGATGTGAGCAGCCCTACTTTTGAGACGGCTATCCTAGGCTTGGCAACAAAAACTAAAGACCTAAGGTTCTAACCCTAGAAGGACTCCTACAAGGGACGTACATCTACAAGCCAAGGTGACAAAAGGTTGAAAAAATGACCTAGCCAAGACAAAATGCAGCTCTAATGGCTATCGTTCAATCCATAAACATACATCATTCATCAACATTTAACAAAGAGAGATCAAGAAAAACCATGGATACCTCCTTATGCAAGTGTTTAGCCATCAAATCATAGCATCACCTTTAGCAAGAGCATAGAACCAAAGAAACTTCAAGAATTTGTCATCAAACCCAAAAATCACCTTCCTCAAGAGGAGCGCATCACTTCCAAAGAGCCCTAGTAGGGTAAAATAAGTGCATATTGTTTGATCCCACTCACTTGTCTTATGTTCAAATGAAGTGAGGAGAGGCTTATAAATAGCCTTTGCACACTCACTTTACAAATATATCCAGGCCGACATGCCTTTAAATGTCAATTTCAAATTATAAAATGTCAACTTAAAATTATAACAAAAAAATATAAAATAATCCAGTCTATGGGTAATTTGAGGCATTTTCCCCCAGTTACCCAAAATGACAAAAATAGCTAGAAATAAGAAAATCACTCTAAACGAAAGGCTGAAGTGAGCAAGAGGGAGTGCGTCATGACTCATGCCCCATCCAACCCCAAGAATGTTGAAAATCCCTCAACGCCCTCCCCAAACTAGCAGAACAGCCTGGCATAGAGAATGACGTCATCATGAGAACAACCCAAGGAGAGAGAGCGCCAGTGTGCAAAGGGACCAGGAGGGTGTCTAAGGTGACTAAGAAGAGCGACCAAGGTCTCACAGCTGAAAGAAAGGTCACCGGTGCAACACAAAAGCAATCAATCTGAGTCCCATTCGTTTGAAACTATTTTTTACTTATATCCTAAATTAGGGCTTATGGGTGACGTCAACAACTCAAATGATGTGCAAACCTAAAACCCTCTCATGAAAATTTGAGGTCAACAACTCTAAATGACGTCAACTCGTGACTTGTTTATCTTCAGATCTAGAAGTTTTACCCATTTACAATGCCAATGAACCAATTGGGAGGAAGCATCTCTGCATTACTGTAGGAGTCGTGACACATGAGTTGTGGTACATATTGAGTGGGACGCAGCAGTTGGGAAGAGTTCAGTTTGAATAGAGAATCATGTGGATAAAAAGGTGGTGGACACACAGTCATAGTGGCCCTGAGCATCCCCATCCTCCAGCTGGTCGTGAATATTTACTTTCAAATCCATTCCAGACTCAGAAATTTAGCGGTTTCCTGTAGATGCTTTGATTTGGGTGACTGTGCATTCCTGTAGAAGGGCGTGACTTGGTTATACTCAGTACTCAGCTCAACTTATACCCATATATCATTGTTTAAATGAATGCATCTTTATCCTGTAAGTGAATGCATATTTTCTTTGAAATATCATCTCAGGAATTAGTTATATCTTTATATCAGATTTATATTGGTTCAATGTTGTGTGCTGCATTGGAAACCTACAGTAAACTTAGTGAACACATTTGGTAACAAAATTGCGCTGGAAAGCTATGAAATGAATGTTGGAAAAACTCATATGCAACAAGACTCTTGAAACACCACACAAGCTAATTAAAACCAGAACTTCCAGCAGTTTTAACAACCTACAGGAACATCAGTATTGTATGAGCAGTATCCAAGTTAATGGGCAGTTTTTACAGCAGTAGGTATAAATTATATGCTGTTAGTAAATCTCAGTAAAAGATTTACATTAAGCCATAACAGATAGCTGGGCATAATCATATTGATGGGACTACTTTAAATTAAATCTGAAGTTTATCCAATTCAAATACAACTATAAGGCAGCCAAAGAAAACTCCTTGCACAAATAATAGTTGGAACATCTCAGTGGTATCCGAGCTATCAGTGTTTGTCAAATTCATATTATTGTGGCCATTCCGGATAGGGGACATTACACAATTGCTTATAATTGGTCCCTTGATCAATTCGCACCTTTTCAATCATCTCAAGTAGTTGGTACTAATGACATCAAAAATGCTAATGAATGCTTCTCTTGTTAATTCTTTGTGATATCTTGAGCTTATTGACCAATTTGCACTTTTCCTATTGTAAGGCGTGTGGATGATCTAGTGGTTCAAAACTTATTGTCATATGATGCATCTTGGTTTACTTTTTGAATCTCGTCCTTGAATTATCATTGTTAGAATGTGTCTCAAACCTAATCCTATACCTTTAGATAGGCACCTTTTCCTTAAAAAATAAAGCTAGGTGACTATCTTGGGTTATCTACGTCTTCCATAGTTGACCTTAGAAAAAGCTTGACCAGGTTCTCTCCCTTGGTTAGTCTAGGCTTGTTCACTTCTAGGTCTAGAAAACCTAAAAGAGGAACTTCCTCCGTTAGTGACACATTGGGAGGAAGGTTTGTAGTTGTGTCATGTTAGTGGTTGATTTCTTACCAATCAATTGACCGCTAGGTTGTGCATAAATAGTAATATAAGATGCATTTTCTTCAAGAAATAAAAAAAAAATTGTTTGAACTAGTTATTCCAAGATATTGTTATACCATTTTAAGTAGCCATTTTGAAAGGAAACTCAATTGAATTTCCCTTGCATACCATATTAACATAACATTAGATAGCATTAGAGCCAAATGTAAAATAAATGCAAAAAATTGAGAATGATTGTAAAAAGATACCAATCAAACAAACAAAATATTGAATAAATAAGGTAATGAACAAGCTAAAAAGAGCATAGAAAACCACAATGGAATAGTTACATAAGGCTCAATATACCTGATCCATCAAGAATTGAAGATAATTGTGCTCACCAAATAGCCACTTCTCAAATGGAGGCAACGGCTTTGCCTGAACAATTGTAATGTCACCCTGAAAATAATCATCAACAATTAGAAAGAACTCACTTATAATTACCATAACCAACAATCAAGTGCAATGATGAGATTTTTAAACAAAATAGCAAACGTACACATAGGTAACCATACCAAACAATAACAACTTGAATCTTACTTTTGTATTTAATAGATTGGATTTCTTTTAGATAGATATATATATATATTACAAGTTCTTTGCCAGGATAGTCACATTTTACTAGAAAAAATGAAAAAAATTATTGTGCTGACATTAGTGGCAAATTTTCTACAGTTAGTGAAAACATTTCTCAATGTTGGTCTAACATTCGCAGTGAAGGTTTCAGACATACCATTTGTTACCACGTAATTTCACACCCCGAGTGATAAAGTCCCAAAGCACAAGTGTGAACGTAGGTTGAACTAAGAGGGGTCATTGTCAAGTCACCACCCTCTTCTACTCTTTAGTGCTAGTTCTCCTCTAGCACAAGGGAGGCTTCCCTTAGACTAGGATTGCTAAAGGCTAGGACTGATAGCTCAAGGGAAAAAGTACTTTAGCAAAACAAATTACAAGTTCATATGAAATTTAAATGTGAGTGATGGTCAAATAAAGAACGGCGCCTAGAAGCAATTGAACACATGGATTCGTAAATGGAAAACCACTAAACATGCACTTGCAATGGAAGAGGAACATATATTACATAGTCCAGTCTTCCTACTAAAAGATCTAGAGAAATAAAGCAAGTGTTCAAAAGGATCCTCAGTTATAACAAGGAATGCAATGCAATGAGGTAAGTTTACATATATAAGTGTAAGAGGAAGCACTTTCTTGCTTAACAAAATCAATCACATGCTACTCCAAGCATGCATCCATCACAATGATAGCTTCTCAAGACCCATTCCAGCATCAAGGCGCCTAGCATAGTCTTCATTACTATCCACAAGCACCAAATATTTACAAGACAAAAGTATTTCTTCCAAAACCATCATCCTCTCAAGTGAAGAGAGAAAACCCTTCTATAGATTTTAGCTCATCTTCCTTGTAAAATAAAATAAACAAGCCTCCTCAAGACAAACAAACTCTTCCATGTGTGCATAGAATGAGGGGTTTAACAAGCCTTGATATATGTGCAATAAGTAACAAACTTTGACCAAGGAATAAAGTAATCTTTATAATAGATGAGGCTCCTTGCAACAAGTGCTTGCCTTAACCTCCTTCAACAAAAATAGAAGTGTACCTGTTATACGAAACTATATATGGGGAAATTGTTTCCTCTCATTTTTGCTGAGCAGAGAAAGGCTGAGAGTTATTTTTACCAGAGCAGGGATGATATTAAAAGCAAAGATGGTTGTGATTGCTGAAATGTTATATTTTAGTTTCCATATGTTCCCTTGTGATGATACCATGCAAATATATTTCAGTGTTAGGTGCATGCCCTAAGGATGTTTATTATTGATTCATGATCTATAGTGGCGATTGTACTAAATGTTACTCATGTTACTTACACTTGTGATTTTGATAAGCATGGTTAGTAGGAATGTTGTCTTGATTAGTACATAGAAGTTCTTATTGTTTTATGCACATACCATTGACTCCCTACTCTTGATTATTACAAGTACCATAAACCTCCTTTAGATTCACCTATGACTTCTCCATCTATGTACCATCTAACCTTTATGTTTTAAAACCATTGGCTTAGACTTGACAGATTGACTCTTGACTTCCCCTTTGTGACCTCTTCATCATGAAGGCCTTCATGTTGATGAAATTGTCACTGATGCCAATCTAGACTTGCAGTGGCCCCACCGGTTGTCATTGATGCCACCAAGTCCCACTTGCAGTGCCTTGGACCCCTTATAGAGTGTGGGTTTGTGCCTTGAAGCACCTTGTACCCAGTTGACAAGGTCCCTGTATGCACAAAGTTGGATTTTGGAGCCACCACCTTGTTGAAAATGTTGAAGACCCTGCTGATGATGTTGAAGACTCTGGAGATGGTGTTGAAGCCTTTGTGGATTATGGAGAAGCCCTAGATGGATTGGAGAAACATTAATGACCCATTATGTGGTCGTTCATGCTCTGATGGTGTCATGGGACCCCAGGAGAAGGCCTAGCAACCCCACAAGTGATGTCATAATGGATCTTGACCCTTGGAGGTCCCCTTGCATGGTTAAGGTGGTTGAAGAAGCTCGTGAAGTCTCTTGCTTGATGAAGAAGCCTTGAAGAAGCCCTTGGACCCACATCTGATGGCTTAATGGTCCTTGTCCCCTTAAAGGTGATGATGTGGTCATTGATGACTTGATGAAGATTTGGAACCCTTGATGAAGACCTTGATGCCCTTGGAAAGGTCATGAAGCCCATTGCCTACACTTGATGCGGTTAGATGGCATGATGAAGGCACCAACACACATATGATGATCCTTGGATACTACATGATCTTTGATGAGGTAGTTGGAATGTTTTTGGTCTTAGAACCCATACATGATGATGGGTTCCCTGATGACAATGTGGTGGACACACATGCATGGCACACATATTGAGGTCAAGAGCATACCCTTGGTTAAGGGTCCTTGGTTCTTGATGAAGCCCTCGAGGCTTGTGGTAAATTTGATAAAGCATGGTCAGTGAAATCTTAATGATGACCATATTGTGGTGACCTTGATGATTGGAGTAGTTGTGTGACACAACAAAATAAAAATACTTGCAACAAGCCCTAATGGCCTAATGACACCATTATGGTAAGGAGTGGTTGTGTGACTTGTAACATAATTGGAAGGTTGATCTTTGAGGTGATTTAAATAAAATTCAAATTCAAAATATAAAATATTAAAAATTCAAAATAAAAATATATTTTACCTTTGACCTTAAAGTCTGCCCTATTTTAATGAAGTGGACAAACATGAATGTGTATATAAACACCAGCATGTCAACACTCGAAAGTATCCAACGAAGAGGTGAAGAATTAACTCGCTGAGGAGCAGTCCAGAAATTATTGCAGCAGCAGCAGTCAAGGAACACAGATCCGAAATTGCAGAGAAGGTAAACAGTCCGTTTCTTTTGCAGCAGCAGATCTAGATGGTGATTGAGGTGTATTCATGGCAGCAGCAGAACTATGTGGCAGTTCACCTTTTGGACTTGCTTGGGGTTAAATGCATCCAATGATGGTGATTGAGGTGTTATCCGTGGCAGCAGCAGAACTATATGGCAGTCCACCTTTTGGACTTGCTTGGGGTTGAATGCATCCAATGATGAGAAGCCAACAAAGATAAATGTGGAGTGAACTTGTAGACTGTTGGAGGGTTTCCACAGTCATGAAACAAGCCCTAAATCTTGATGAATCTTGGTGGCAGCAATAGAAGGAGTACAGTCTGAAGTCTTGATATCTTGGAGACCTAGTTTGTCTTGCTTGGGGACTAACCAACCTTCACACAAGTTTGTTTTGCACAACCTTAAATTTTGATGAGGCTCCTACAGTCAACAGTCATGAATGTGATATTTTCTCAGCATGAAAACAATTCTTGAAGACACCAGCATAACACAGTCCGAGTGCACTTGATGCTTGACATACAGTCCGAGTTTATGGTCAAATTTTTGGGTTTCTTGTTACTTCAACAGTCCCGAGTTTGACGTGTGAGGGCCCTTCCATAGCACACACAAACAGTCCAAAATTCGTGACTGACCTAGCAAGTTTGAGGTTGTTTTTGAAGCCTTCTACAGTAGACTACACTATGTTGATGACCTACTACAGTATGCACAGTTGAAATATGTACACACAGTTCAAGGTCAAGGTATGAAGCTTATGATGTGTGAAAGTTGTAATACAGTGAATACAGTATTGATGTGTGATATGCTATGCAATGATGATGCTTTAATGATGCAAGATACATATGATGAGAACAAACAGTGAATGATAATGACCTTAGCACACATACAGTGTGAAATATGCTTTTACAGTTGCATTCATACAGTAAGTTTGTTTTTGAAGACTTTCATGCCCAGAAGTTTGGTGAAAATTGATCAGGGCATCAAACAACCATACAGTCAACAATGGTCCCTTTTGTACAGTGAAGCAAGCACTCAACAGTGATTTATTTGGGGTTGAAATGTTGACATCATATGCTCGTATACAGACCGTGATGACAATGATTTGATGATACACTGGATGAAGATGATGATGCTATACACATGATACATTCACCTTGATGATGAATTGTATGATGATGATGAGATGAGTTGATCTATGCATGATCTTGATAATGATGTACACACTATGTTACAGACCTTGATGATGACATGTTCAGACCTTGCTGCTTGATGACTTGACAGTGACCAGCAGTGGTGATGAGCAGAAGACCAGCAGTGTTGAGCAGATGACCAGCAGCATCGATGAGCAGATTGAGTGATGAGCAGCAGAGGTATATGATTGCAGCAAATTGATGACAATCAGAGATTGGCATCAAGCTTGAGGATTGGACTCCTCAACCCTTCCTTAGTTGCAGCTAAGAAAACCAGGTTGGGTCCTGTTATAAGAGTTGGTGTTATTTTCATCAGTTGGTGTTGATATAATCGAAAAAATTGTAGTTTCCATTACCATAAATAAAGATCAAAATTACATATATTCTTGTGTCTCTTTTGATGTGATGATTATGATTGATTTAGCTATGATGATGTAATTTGATAATATAATGCTTGATATACTCCGATTGATTAAAAGAAGGTAAAAAGGTTTAAATTGATCACACACTGATTCACCCCCCCCCTCTCAGTGTGGCCATTGTGTCCAACAATTGGTATCAAAGAAGGCCTTAGTCACAAGCCTTGCAAGCTTGAAGGAGATCCTTAGACATAATGGAAAAAAAAGCCGAGTCATCAAACAATGACTTGCATATACTTGATGTTACAGACTATTTCGATTGGAGGAGCAAAATGAAAACATATCTAAAGAAGTTTGGCATTTGGGAAATTGTGATCAATCCACCCGCTCCATCAAATAAGAAGGGCAAGTCAGCTGCACAGAAAGAAGCAAAGAAGGACAATGCTACAGCCTTGAAGTTCCTCATAGATGGACTTCCCAGCCCAGTAAAGGAAAGTGTAGGGGAGTACACTTCAGCCAAAGACCTATGGTTCAAGTTGGAAGGAGAGTATCAGAAGGAAACACCAAAACCAGAAAAGACATCAAGAATCTGAAGACAAGCGCTCGAAAGAGGTCAATCATGAAGAAGAAAAGTAAGAAGAGGACTCCAGTAAAGGTATGGATTCTTTTGATTGTAACGATAGCTTATGTGATGAAATTGAGAAGGTTCTTGCAGAAGATGATGAAGGGCTATCAAAGGCTGCAAATGAGATACACCTCACTCTAACAAGTATTAACCACAGAGCAAATTGGGTCATGAACAAAGTAAATCTGAACCATACTGAATTCACAAAGTTCAAAAAGAAAGTCTTGGATTCTTTGAATGAATATCAGCAGAAGACCATGACAATGAAAGTGTTGCTTGTGAAGCTCAAACACAAGGACAAAGAGTTGCGGGATCAGTTGAAAGACAAGGATGTTGAAGTTGAACAATTGAAGACTGAATTGATCAGTCAAAAGGAAGAACAAGAAGAGCCTAATGAAGACTTAAAAGAGCTTGAAGAAACTAGAGAGGCCAATCATGATTTGAAGACTCGGCTGGAGGAAGCCAAGAGGATAGAAGAAATCCTGAAGATTCAGCTAGAAGAAAAAGAATAGACAATCAGAAGCTGGAAATGGAGGTAGTTGGTCTCAGGAAGAATGGTGAAAAGGATGATGCCTTTGTCAAGTTCAAGGAAAGTTCAGTTGTCCTAGATAAGATCTTGAATTGCCAAAGATCTCCACTTGACAAGACTGGTCTTGGTTACAAGAAGAAAGGAGAAAATATGAAGATGACACTTGGTCTCCCAAGACTCCAGAAGCAAGTCCATTAACGTCCTGTTATCACGAATCTTGTAGTTGCTCCGTGAGGTGATCCTATTACGAATGGCAAAGGAAAGGAAACTAAAGTCATGAACTACGATATCCAAGACTTCCGAAAGAACTCAGATGTCACGCCAGTAAAGGATATCAGCACTTTAGACCCAGTGAAAATATATAACCCAAGGGGCGTCCCTATGACCAAGAAAACCCTAAAATAAGGAAAATGAATGGATGACCCAAGGAAACTTGGTGGAATCTCCTAGTGGGATAGTAAATTAGAGTTTTAAACAATTACTAAGAGATTTTGAGTATCTAGGTGAAAAGCCCCAATTTTAACCTGGGGTTTTATGCAGAAAATTGGGATCTAGGGAAAAACATTGAAATTTAATGAAATTGGATACTTAAACTGATTGTTGGATGTAAAACTAGGCAAATGAAAGCAAAACCAACAATACCCAGTTTACGGTTTCTGAAATACCCACTCCTCCCAAGGAGGGCGTGTTCCCCTCTGATGCAGGTCAGTGCTTAGGATGGGCAAATGGAGTGCGATGATGATGATAATTGAAACTTAGGGGTTTTATGTTAATTCCAAAGTGGATTTTATGTTTTATAGCTCGTCGCAAACTAGAACCTACAGATCTACGAAATGAGGGTTTTATAATTATGGAAATGATGGGCAATGCATGCAGAAAATAAAAGAAGAAATTACCTGCAAGACGTGCCTAGATCTTGTAGATGACTTTAGAAACGATGAAGAATGCCACTTTCCCGTCAAAAAAGAGCCTTTTCGGAGAAGATCTTGTTGTAGTTGAACCACAGCCAGTCACCCTAGCGCCCGAGTTCTTTCGGAAGTCTTGGATATCATAGGTCGCGACTTTAGTTTCCTTTCCTCTGTCGTCCTGAATAGGATCACCTCATGGAGCAACTACAAGATTCGTAATAACATTTTTGGCGTCGTTGTCAGGGAGGTAGAGGCTTACCTTGGTTCATTTTGAGTACCTCTAGTGTCTGTGAATGCGTTTACCTTATTATTCATTCATATCACATTTGGCCTTAAATTCAGAGATTGTATTTCAATTGCTTAATTCAACACAATCACTATTTTTGTTTCTATCTCTTTTACGATGTTTCATTTTGGTGAACACAGCAATTCGTTCACTTGGCAACTCCACAACGCAACTTCCCCGAGGGACCTCCCCACGAGTATAACCTTCACAGTCGAAATATTCCTGAAATTTCATTGACGTACGTCTGCAATCATAATAAAAATCTTAAAGATCAGTCTTTGAACATTTATTGGAGGGTGGTTAATTCACCTCGACAAATCTTAAATAACCCTCCATAAGCTTTTCAATCAAGTCCTGTTATTATTCAACTTGATTCTCCAACCTCCAGTTCGAATTCTCTCACTCCTCCGAGTAGTCCTCCCAGAATAAGTTCTCCAATGGCCAATACCAATCCTCCTGCAGGACCTAGGCGTTTTGAAAGCCGAGCCAAGCCTTCTCCTTTTGATTTCTCACTGATTCAAGGTGCTCCTCATGATATGCCTAAAAATATTTTGATAAATTTCCAATATTCAATGGATCCTCTGTGGTCCCGATTGAAGAGCATATTGAATCAGTATGGAATTACATGGATGTACATAGGGTTGAAGCTGAAGATGTCTATATGGTTGCCTTCAAAGCATCATTGGAAGGGGATGCCAAGGGTTGGTTTGATAGATTGCCTCCAGGATCAGAGATGGATATGATACCTTCACCAGAAAGCTTATAGAAGATTGGTCAGCTAAGCCAGACAATAGGTTCCTGCTTAATCAATTATTTGAGGTTAAAAAGAAGGAAAATGAGACTATCCACGAGTTCAATGTAAGATTTGACAAACTTGTCTCAAACGTTCCCCAAGATCTAAGACCGACCGCTCAAGCTATCCTGATACTTTATTTAAATGCTTTTGATGGATGGTTCGGTCTAAATCTTAAGGAAAAGAACCCTAATGACCTTAAAACCGCTCAAACCTGGGCCAAAAAAAGCTAAAGCTAACATAGCCTCTACGGGAAAGAAGAACTTCTTAGATATTTACGCTCCCTCTTCTTCCCGTATTGATTCAAGACCTAGGAAGGCTAAGGAACATGTCATCGAGGAGAAACATACTTTAGAGGCAATGTTCAAAATGATGAAGAACCTCACACTTTTCACAAAGGACATAGCAAGGACTAGGGATCAAGAAAGAAACAGAAATGCCTACAGCCCAAGACCTTACTGGAACAATCAACAAGGGCCTGTAGATGAAAATAGGCAAAACCCTAGAAGAAATGAGCCAGGTGGCACTCCCTATGTTCACTGGCACTGATGCCATCACTCAACCATGCATCTCAGAAGTTTCTCCAGATGTGTCAATGCTTTTGTCAGTGATCCTACACATCAACATGATGATGTTTACATGAAACTCTTCGCTCTTTCCTTGGATGGAAGGGTTGGTAACTGGTACAGCAATTTACCAAACAACTCCTTTGCTACTCTAGCAACCTTCAAAACTGCCTTCACTAACAAGTTTGGTGAAAAGAAGGAGCCTAGGCATCAACTGGCTTCTTTGAAAAACATAAAGAAGAAGGAGAACGAGACTATGGATGAGTTTAACCAGAGGTTCACAGAACTATCTAATGCCATTCATGCCACTTATAAACCACCTGCACTATCCATCTTGGTTTATTACATTGAAGCACTTATTGGAAGATACAATATCATATCAGGGATAAAGAACCCACTACTCTTCTAAATGCTCAAGAATTGGCAGTCAAGATAGACAAGAATATGGAGTCCTCGGGTGAGTCTAACCTTCCTGGTTATTCAAGGTCCTCAACCCCTTTAAAGTCAAATAAGCAAAAGGAGGAGGATCCTTATAAAAAGCAAATGATGGAAATGAAGGAAAGACTTGAAAGAATGGAAGATAAGCATCTAGCCCAAATGAAAGAAATGCAGAACAAGGTGATCAGTATGGAAAGAGCGCAATCACAACCTTCCCCACGAACACTCCCTCCAGAATATAATTGGCAAAGAAAAGCACCCAACAATGAACAGAGGCCTCCTCATCAATTGGAAGCTGCTAACATGGTTGAAACTTACACGCCATTTTGTAGGGCATGTGAGGACTTTCATGAGGAATCTACTTGCCATTATGCATGCTATGTTCAAAAGCATGGTTTTCCAGAGGGTTGTGGTCCTAGAGCGTCATCAAGCGAGCCTGAGTATATAAACAATGTAGGTGACATGCATAGTATTTCCAAAGAAAGTTGGAGAGAGGCGAAACAATATAGTCAAAAGCTTGATAACTTGACTAAATGTTTCGGTGAAAAACCTTCAAGAGAATAGGTTAACAACATGCAAAAATTCAAAGGTGTTACCTACCAGAGGAAAGCAAATGATGGACCTTCCACACAAAATACTCCTAAGGTAACAATTCCAAATGATGCTAATAAGTCAAGTGATTTAAGCTTTGATTTGGGTAATTGGTTGGTTAATACTAAAGTCCCGGTGCCTGTTTTAGAATTGTGTAAAATACCTGGACAAAAAGAAAAGCTTTTGAAAATCTTAGATTCCCCAACCGATACAAGTCCTTCAACACCTTTGAAACCTCCTGTTACAACCTAAGTTGTACTTGGTGGATATTTCAAGCGAGCCGGCGAAGTGGAACAAGTATACTTGTTCATTCTTCAGAGTTCAGAAGTCCGCCAGGATTTTTCTGGGAGTCTGTTCGGATTTATTTTGTAACACATGTTCATACCCCCTTGAGGAAAATTGTAAAAAATGTCCTAGCGTTTAATTTTTTATAAAAGGCTCGGCTTCCCGGACTTGAGCATCAAGCTGACTAGCCCAGAGTGTTTTTTTCCTTGGTTATTATTGGCTGTTGAACAAACGACTAATAATTTCTGAGTTTTTCACTCACACCTCCAAAGCTAGGGTAGTCGTCTTGGTGTTTCAGCCTTAGGAGGTTATTAGAGCCTTCGTGTCACTGTTTTTCAACGTGCTAGGCATTCTTTTTGAGTCGCATGGAAATGTACTAGGTCCCCCCAGAGTTTCGTTGGATTCCGAGAAAATAATTTTTTCCGTTTTTTAAGCCATTTTTAATGGTTTACTTAAAAAAATTCAAAATATGATAAAAGTCAGATACGAAGTCCGCTTCTAACATGGGGATGCTCGTTTTGACACTCAGAGCATACTCTTTACCCTAAGGACTACTTTCCACTTCATTCAAGCAGCCGGAGCACCCTGGCATTATTGGGCTAAAAGTGCATCAAAATAGCATTTTAATGCTAGATTTGTACATTTTGACACTAAAGTCAAATTTTTAAAAAAAGTCAAAATCAATTAAAAATTTGATTTGAGTGACATGGCAAGGGTCCCATGTGACTAGCGATTCATACCTCAACTCATATGAAGTCAACGTTTGGTTTTAAAATATGGTTTTGGAAGGTTACATTAAGAGGGTGACATGAAGGAAATCGTGAGCATGGTTGTGTACCCCCTTATATCCACATCACTTAAAAAAACATAACCTTGGTTTATAAACTAATATGCCAATCATTGTTTATTATGTTATAAAGGTAAGCAAGTAGCTTAAGTGGTGATGACGTGAGCTTCAAGACTCGTGACTATGGTGAAGTGGGTCGCGCTAACCAAGAGTGGACCCCCCTTTGTTATCCACGGTGGCATTTAAGCCTTGACTTATCTCCTTTATCACGCATGGGTTTTTTGTTGATGAGGTAGCGAGAGTATATAGTATGGTGACGTCAATTTCAAATTGGCGAATCTTGGCTGTTGAACAAATGACTAATAATTTCTGAGTTTTTCACTCACACCTCCAAAGCTAGGGTAGTCGTCTTGGTGTTTCAGCCTTAGGAGGTTATTAGAGCCTTCGTGTCAGTGTTTTTCAACGTGCTAGGCATTCTTTTTGAGTTGCATGGACATGTACTAGGTCCCCCCAGAGTTTCGTCGGATTCCAAGAAAAATAATTTTTTCTGTTTTTTAAGCCATTTTTAATAGTTTAATTCAAAAAATTCAAAATATGATAAAAGTCAGATACAAAGTCCGTTTCTAACATGGGGATGCTCGTTTTGACACTCAAAGCATACTCTTTACCCTAGGGACTACTTTCCACTTCATTCGGGCAGCCGAAGCACCCTGGCATTATTGGGCTAAAAATGCATCAAAATAGCATTTTAATGCTAGATTTGTATATTTTGACACTAAAGTCAAATTTTTAAAAAAAGTCAAAATCAATTAAAAATTTGATTTGAGTGACATGACAAGGGTCCCATGTGACTAGCGATTCATACCTCAACTCATATGAAGTCAACGTTTGGTTTTAAAATAAGGTTTTGGAAGGTTATATTAAGAGGGTGACATGAAGGAAATCGTGAGCATGGTTGTGTACACCCTTATATCCACATCACTTAAAAAAACATAACCTTGGTTTATAAACTAATATGCCAATCATTGTTTATTATGTTATAAAGGTAAGCGAGTAGCTTAAGTGGTGATGATGTGAGCTTCAAGACTCGTGAATATGGTGAAGTGGGTCGTGCTAACCAAGAGTGGACCCCCCTTTGTTATCCACGATGGCATTTAAGCCTTGACTTATCTCCTTTATCACGCATGGGTTTTTTGTTGATGAGGTAGCGAGAGTATATAGTATGGTGACGTCAATTTCAAATTGGCAAATCTTGTGTACCAAGCGATTAACTAAAATATTAATAAGATCGCTATCCTCCAACCTTGGCGTCATGTCATGTTATGGTGGCCCACGATTCTTGATTGAAGATTGAAACCAATAGCATGGCGTTATTTAAACCAGCTCACGTGAAGTGGTAGTCTACATTTGAGATGCCATTTGGTTGGTAGATTGGTGACTGGTTAAGGTGGAGAGGTGGCACCTCCTCTATATGGTCACTTCAGTTAAACTAAGGATCTCCCCACCGATTCCTCTGATTGATGCAGTTTAACTAGGCTTCACTTAGCTGAGCTCTTACTTCTTCTGCTAGTGTTGGTGGTGCCCCCCTGGGCTTGTATTTGCTATAAATAAAGCTTGTTCTCCTCATTCAAATGAGTTGGAATGTACTAGGAAGAGCCTTGCTGAATGTAATCATTGTTTATCTGAGAAATAAAAGAGACTTTGGAGGTCTACTTGTGTGGTGCTTTGTGAGTGGATGTATTATCATTGTGCTTTGTTGAGATAATACATGTCGAGATCCATTTTGCTTCCAATTTCCATTTTGCTTGGCTCAGGAAACTTCTGTCTGATCTGTTCGGTGGGAAGCTTGACTCAATGATCATCCATTGCGATAATTAGAGTTGCATTAAGCTTTGAGAGACCCCGTGTTTCATGACAGATCGAAACACACTGAAATGAAGTATCATTTCATCAGATATCTATTTCAGAGAGGCACTCTGAAGTTGCAGTACATTCGTACAGATGAACAAATCGCAAATATCTTGACCAAGCCTCTGACAGCAACAAAGTTCGTGTACTTTCGTGACAAACTTGGCATGGCAGAGAATACCTCTCTCGTTGAGAGGAAGTGTTAATTTTTCCTTAGCAGCATCGAGAGCCATTCTCTTAGGAGAATGGGGACATCTAGTCAGGGACTAGGATGTGGAACCAGTCCAGCACTGGAGGACTCATCCTAGAGCTTAGTGACCATTCTATTGAATGGGGACATCTAGTGCGGGACCAGGATGTGGAACCAGTCTAGCATTGGGGACTCGGCCTAAAGCTAAGTGGTCATTCTTTGAATGAAGCCACCTGGTCAATTACCAGTATTTTAACCTAGTCTGGGACTAGGGACTCGGCCCGAGGCTGAGGGCCATTCTCCGGGAGAAGGGAGGCACTTGGTCTGTTACCAAGTATTTGACATTGTTGATGTATTTGTAACTGCGGAAGATATTCTGATGTATATTATCATTGTATGTTGTTGTACCCCCATTGGGGATGTGTGTTACACCTTTACGGGATGTCTAAATTGTGTCTAGATCTTAAGGTACAACCTCCGTTGTAAGTCAAGGCAATAGTCCCCAATGTAACATCATGTAATATGTAATTGTGGTCTCTCTAGGAGAAGTGGGCCCCATGTGAGATGACATGTAGGCTCGTGTCTTATATTTGGTCAGTGACTTGAAAGGGTATAAATAGCGAGGCGCCCTCCCATGTTTATACATACCTCACATACTCTCCAAGGCGCATGAGAGAGAGAGGCAATCAGAGGAGGAAAGAAAGATAGCTGTTGAACATTTCTTATTACTGCTTTTGATCATCTTACTATTCTGAAGAAGTTTGCGGAGTTTTCTCCTTTATGGTTTCCCCGATGAAAATCTTTGTTTTGTGTATCTTTTATATCTTATGCATTTTGTTGTACTTGTTATTCTTTCAGATAAAAATCCTAGATAATCTAATCAAATCTTAAGAAAATCTAACATGGTATCAGAGCCTCTATGAAAGAAGGCATTGTGCATCTGCGGGAACTAGGGCTTCCTAGTTGAAGGTGTTCTCTCCACAGATCATCAATCAAGGAGGGCTAGGCTAACTTGCCTCATTAGGGTGCATCTGTTGGTGGTAACAGTTTATGAATCAGAGAAGTTTCACTGTGCAGTGAAATACATCTACAATGGCAGCTAATGGAAATTAGGGTTTCATGCATGAAAACCCTAGAATACTGAATTTAGTCATTCTAGCACTTTCGCTACAACGCGAGATTGGAGAAGGCCCAAAGCCGAAACTTTTACAGGCCGAAGAGAAATTCATGTTGTACCTTCTGTAAAAGTTTCAGCCTCAGATTCGCTATACTTCAGGAGATATGGTTTCTCCAAATCAAGGTTCCAACCTCCTCTAGATTACAGTCATAAACAGGTGACCTAGGGAGATTTTCTATATCTCGGGCTAGGAAGGTCGAAATGAAATTTTGCAAGATGTTGCAAGTAGGGCATGGACTGTAGTTTCTGTGGTACGCTTTTCAGACCCAGAATGTGAAACAGTGACACATGGCAGTCCGTACAAGTTCGTTATACTAAACAGTCCCCATGTAATGTCCCCCTCTAATTAAGCACCCAAAACACCTGCTAACCTACTTAATTCCCGTAGGTTCGAGCGGGTACTACAAGAGAGGGAATTGACTGGGGACATTTGATACTTAGAGCAGGTCAAGACATTCATTCAATGTTAAAGTCATCAATCGGATAAAAGGAGCCTTATTTCTTTAGGATTAAAAGTCAACATCAAAATAGAATTGCATGCATGCAAAAGTGAAGAAGAAACCCTAAAAGTGACATGCAAACCCTAAATACGCATGAGACTCTATTTAAGAAGGTTACGAGACTAAAGAGTCTATCTATTATTATTGTTAATTGATTTGGAGTTTTTGAGCAGCAGCACAGCGTGCAACCACGGCAATTGGGGTTGAAGGCGTTGTCTTCAGCTAACGAGGGTTCGACAGTGAGATATCTGCCCTAGTCTCTTTTTGGGATAGATCATCCAGGTTTATCCACAACATTCATCATATACATCTGTATCCAGGGATCCACCACACTCAGGAGGATTATTGCCAGATTCATGTTTTGCAGCTAGAAATAGCTGAGAAACCTCAGAAAGATTCGATGGGACCATAAAACCCAGTCTTTCCTCTGCATGTCAGCTTCCTCTTTCTCAGCAGGCCTATCCTACAACATAGAGTGACTGCCAGCCATCAGTTTGCTCACCTGGAGCAGTTATCAGCAAAATAGAGAAGTTAGGGGTGTGAGCAGCAGAACAGTCCAATTAGCTAGGGCACCTAGGGGCAGCCAAACCTCTGCATGTGACAGTCCATCTCTCCGGCAACAAAGGACCAACAAGTCCACAAAGTTTCACCAGCATATAACCATTTCTCCTCCAAAAACGTCACCTTCAGTCTAAGGGGTACACACGAGTGCAGCGGGGCGTCAACAGCAGGAGGGTAGCATTGATACTTCACCAATTCGGCACTTTACACATGCAGCCTATCTCAGGAGTGTTATCAGCCGAGTTATTAGTGGTAAGTGTTAAATTCCTTTTTGCAAACCCTAGCCCTAATTTAGCTATATTTTAGGGTATTTTTGCATGGCAAGTTTGCATGCATAGTTATTCCGTATTTTTGCACAAGATTGAGTGTATGGGCTAGCATAATACTCGGTATTAGTAGAATATCAGTATACGGGATATTGCAGTGGTATCAGAGTATGTTCCTTGCCAGTTGTGGGCTTCTACATGAAAAGTAGATGAATACATAAGAGGACACTTTTGTAACTTATAGGAGAAGGAAGAGTAGGTACACGGAGGAATTTGAGGATATCCAGCTAGAAGATACCAAATCAGACATAGACCCAACAGGTAGAGGGGCAAGCAACTAAGGAGGTGGAACCAAGACTGCCTAAACTCCCAAACGGATGGTTGTCACACCAATCAAGGCAGTCTTCACTTTATGTTATCTAAGTCCAAGACAACAACGAGAAAGACCCGGATCTACTCCCGACAGGAGAGATCAGACCTAGACACCAGAACAGATCAAATGTGGCTTTGAGGTACATAAGGTGTAAGGTAAATGGAAACCCTAGCTCTAGGGTTTAGGTACTAGCAACTGATGAAGATGACCACTGTCTTGGGAAACGTAACTGTGACAAGGTGACCAAGGACAGAGTTGGGACTGTTTAGTACCAAGGAGATAGACTCAATGAAAGATATGAAAGTATCAGGTAACCTGAGTTATCAAGGAATGGTCAACTTTCGGGGCGAAAGAGGTCAGGAAGGGCTAGCGCTATGCTTGGAGATCAGTGCATGTTCAGCGTTGGGTAATGGAGTCAGCATCAGCACAGTGTTTCAGTGAACCCACCTGGGATATGACCTGATCTATGGATCCAAAAAAGGATTTGGCCCGGAAGATTCAAGTTACAGGAAAATCAGCAGAAGGAGGGCTAGCGCTAGGGTTTGGAGAGGCAAATCTGCAGATCTAGAGCCACCAAGAGACCATCAGCTCAGCGTTGGGGTGGAAATGAGATCAGGATGGCCCAATCTACAAACCCAAATCACAAAACCTCAGGAAAAATCATATCTGGAAAGGTCAAAATTTGATGAGGGGGGCTAGGAGGCTGAAAGTCAGTTTTTCAGATCTAGGGCAACCTGGCAGGAACTAGCTCAGTGTTGGGGGTGTTCTGGAATGAGGAAGACCTGATCTACACACCCATGTAATTATTTTTCGGAAAAAGTCAAATTTTTAGTGGAGCGTTGGGGTTTGAGCAGTGAAAAAATCAGATCTAGGGCAAACCAGTCAGAAATAGGGGAGCGTTGAGGATAATTCAGTGAGGGGGAGGCCTGATCTACAAAACCCAGAAATGGTTTGCTCAAAGATCAAGCGATTCCCCAATTAAATATTTTTTAGATTTTTATTGTTTAGGAGTTTTTTCAGAAAAATTGAAGAAAAGCAGGTACAATGGATTTAGATCTGAAAGAGAAGAGACTTACCTGTTAGATCTTACCTGGAAATGCTTGTAGATGCCTTGATGATGATGATCCCCGCCATCCCGATCAATTTGAGAAGATTGAAACGAGTTCTATGTCTAGTATTTGCCCGAGGAAGTCAATGCACTCTCTCTCCTGCACAACAAACGTCAACCATATCAAATTTGCTATGACATGAGAAAGAAGCTATATGCTGTAGAAAAATAGCAAGAAGAAATCACAGGTCACCACAACACTAATGAAAACTCCCTGTTAAAAAACGAAGACAATCCAAGCGAGTTGAGGTCCCCCTTCAAAAACTCCCAAGCTGAAGTCATCCTCCTGTAGACAAAACAATGATCCCCAAAAAATATAGATCTCATAACAATTACCGGAATGATAGGAAGCAAAAGACTTTCCAATCACCCTCGAAGAACATCAGATGCAAAGCAAATCCAAAAAATATCCAGAAAAAAATCTTTCTATTAATCAGATCCAAGAGCCAAAGATCCCTTGCAAATGAGAAGCTCTCTCCTTTAAATAGAAATGAGAGAACCACAATCATAACCGAATCCTAACCACTTTCAAAACGAATGGCTAAGATTAAAAGATAAAATATTCTAATCAATGGTTGAGATGAGCTCAACATACAATACATGGATCAATATAACCATAAAGTACCAAAGTGGACTAAAACACCCAACAAAAGGGTACCCCACTCAACAAGAAATAAATGAAGCACATTGTGGGTCCATGGAGTGTTGACTAACTCCCTCTGGGTGTCCCCATGGCACAATACAATAATATAATATTTTAATTCTTTGACTTTGTGCCTCCTTGAAGAAATTGAGAGCCTCCCAAAACTCCAGAAAATAATATAAAAATGCCCAAAAAATAGGTGAGGGCCCAATCAAGTGCTGCAACTGCTGGAGAAGGTGCGGAGGACATCACTCTCTTCATCATGACTCATCCCATATCATTTCCTTGCCTCAGTAGCCCAAATCGATTTCTTTAATAGCCATTTAATCCTTTTTTAATCTGCCTCGGGAAACATGAAGCTGCCAAAACAGCCTCCCAGGCTGCCTGCGTTGTCAAACTGAGCCCACCAGGCTCTCTGGGATGGGGGTACTATGGTACAAACAAGTGGCTGCACCCCCTATGCCCATAACGCCCTAGGAGATCCAAATAAAACATCTCCCTACTCAGACACATCATCCTGTGAAGCAAAACTGCATCAGAAAGGTAAAATGAGCCTGATCATCTCTGTAAGTGCTCGGAACTGAAGATAGGCTATCTCATTAGACTCATAGAGTCCAAATCCATATAGGGTGTATACTCATACCCCTCTCAGGTCTCTACCTAATCATCAACCATACCCAATAGACAATATAACCATCTGTAAATGATCAGATACCAATAATATAACTCAAACTATCATCCATCTGCTGCAAGTGCTATAAGGCTAAGACATGCTCTACAACTCATTTAAGCAACAATCACAACAAGTAGAAGTCATTTCACTGGCAATGTATCAACCAAATACATATATAGAGTTTATTTATTATTTCTCAGACCAAACTTTCAGGACTAAACTCACTTCATAGTTGTATTCAATTTGCTAGTGAAAGGTGAAGGCTGAAATTGACAAGGCTAGGGCAAAGGATGACTTCCTACTTAACAACATGATACTTTTGGATATGGAAAGGAGAAACTCACTATAACCATATGCAGGACAAACAACAACACAAGGAATGGCAGTGCCTCACAAATGGTTGAGTTGTTCAGAGAGTGCTTATTCAACTTAGGCATCATGTCTACATCAAGTTTGATCCAGTTTCATTAGGATCCTCAATTTTATTTCCATGACCTTTTTGGCCTATATGTCCTTTTGGGGACTTCACTAGTGCTTAAAAGCATAGCTAACTGCAACTTTCATCCAGGACATTTTCAAATTTACAAGGTCAACAATATTTGGATATAGCATATTTTTAACCATTGCTTTTTTGGACCTTTTCTTATACCATTCGAGGAATATTTTAGCATTTCATTGCTCTTGCCCTTTTTCACATATGTTAAGAAACACAGTTTAGCATTTTTATTTTCCATGGGCACATAATACATATATAACATTTTCCAATACAACTAGTACATGAGCTTTCAGTTTTAGTCAACAACATCTCAAGTGACCAGGGGGGTTCTGCACAGTGCCAAACATCGGGACAACCGACCAGAAGGATTTAGGCATACAATCCAACTCACCAAAGGCAAGTTCTGTCACCAACTCAGAGCCAAGACACAATATAAACAGGGAGGTTTGTCCAACAAAGGATCTAGCGGGGAAAGGTCCTCCATGCCACAAGTCAAGTAGTAAGTTGGGTTAGAAACAAAACTAGAAGGTAATGGATGGGTGGAGACAGTGAAAGATGAAGCCAACACTAGCAAGCCAAAATAATGGTGGGAATGACTACCTCTATTCTCCCTAAGGAGGGTAAAACCAATGAGTATAGATCAAGAACTTCCAAGTCTAAGTAGGGACATCAATATAATACAAATACATCCAAGTCCATATAACTATGACCGTCAGATCATGACACTACATGTTAATACATGTCACAAAGATGAGTATAAGTGCAATGATAACCATAACACAATATAATAAAAGCTAAGTCATAATCATGCATATAATCTGTCTGAACCATCATCTGTCCAATGAGAGAGTACTGATATAAATCTGAGCACCAATAACTGCTCTGTATATGACTAAATGGCTACATCAATCCTCAAATCTGAGTGTCCTGAGACTTGGTCCTGACATGGGAGAGTACAATAGTCCACAAATAAAATAATGATCTATCAAAACTGCTCATCTCAGCATCTCATATGTAAGAGATTTGGCTAAAAAATGTACTGTATCTGAAAAATAGAATATGGTAGCCCGGCTACTATATATGTGATAACAGAGCGCTTTGACAGAAAAGACCCGGAGATACACTTCAGAGAGTTGGCTCAACTCAAGCAAATGGGTAGCGCCGAGGCCTTCATCTCAAAGTTTCAGAGGGTAGTTGTTATGGTGACCGATGTGTCGGAGAACAGGCTGATTATGTTGTTCATAGAGACCTTGACAGAACCACTACGGGGGTGTGGATGAAAGCCTACAACCCCCCCCCCCCCCCCCACTTTACAAGATTCGATCAACAAAGCCAGAGATCTCCAGGACTCAGTCCCAAAGAACAGGTTTCCACTCAAGACCAACTTTCCAGTTAGAGACAAGGATAGGAAACCTTTCCAGCCGGACATACCGAAGAAAACTTGGTTAGTCGATGACACAAGGAAAAACTTGAGACAAAAGAAATTGTGTTTTACTTGTCACGAACCGTGGGTTCCAGGACACAGGTGCTCAGGAAAGGGCCAAAGCCCATTACATAGAGGTATATTCAGACAATGAAGGGGAGGACTACAAGCTGGAAACAACAGAGGAATTGCGGGCAGCAGAGGAGGAGTCACTCTAAGGGGATACACCAAAGGGAGTTATTGCTACATTATCTAGGGTACCTAGGTTTCACACTCGCAGGGTCAGAGGAGTAGTTCAGGGCCACAAAGTAGGAGTATTGATTGATGGGAGGGCAACCCACAATTTCAATGATGCAGCATGGGTGGCTAAGAGGGGTATTCCAACAGAGAAGTTTGATGGATTTACTGTAGCAGTAGCCAAAAACTCTAGCATGGAGTGCAACTACTAGATTCCTAAACTGAATGTCACATTAGGCAACTACCAGATGATAGATTCATTTTAAGTAGTGAATGTGGCCGATACAAATGTAGTATTAGGCGTCCAATGGTTTTATTCAATAGGAAAATATACTACAGACTACAAGGCAATGGAAATGGAATTCCAAGGACCAGATGGGAAACGAGTGGTTTTGAGGGGCATGAACACTTATCCCCCAAAACCAGTGTCTTCACAGAGAATGGAGATCGTGCTCAGGCAGGGTGACATAGAATGGTCCGCAGAGTGTTTGGTCACCTTTAGGAAACCTCCGGAGAACAACACCCAACACCCAGCAGATATTCAGGCATTATTGCAGAAGCACGAGAAGGTATTCCGAGATCTTCCAACAAGTAGACCACTAGACAAGGGATTTGAGCATGTCATTGAGTTAGAGGAGGGGACTCAAGCAGTTATCACCACCCCATACAGGCATCCCAAAAGATACAAGGATGAGATCAAGAAGACGATCAAGGAATTACTAGAACTAGGATATATCCGGCCCAATTTTGGTCCCTTCGCATCATCGGTGGTCTTAGTAAAAAAGAACGATGGCACATTGCGAATGTGCATTGACTACAGAGCACTCGACAAAAAGACCATCAAAAACAGGTATCCCATTCCCGAGATTGATGAACTAATGGACGAGCTGCGGGGGGACAAATACTTTTCAAAGATTGATCTTTGCTCGAGGTACCATCAGATCCGGGATAGGGATCAAGACATTTCCAAAACAGCTTTTCGTTGCCACTATGGTCACTACGAGTTCTTGGTCATGCCTTTTTAGACTCACCAATGCCCCAGCCACATTCCAGTCGTGCATGAACCACACTTTTAGGACTCAGTTACGTAAGTATTTGCTAGTATTCTTTGATGATATTTTAATTTACATCAAACTTGGGAGGAACGTCTGAAACACTTAGATGAGGTATTGAGAATTCTAGAAGAGCACTCGCTTTATGCGAAGATGTCTAAGTGTGAATTTGGCATGAAAGAGATGTTGTATCAAGGGCACATCATCAGTGCATAAGGGGTACAAGTTCTTATGGAGAAGATTAGAGCTATCAGGGATTAGCCCACGCCAAAGACAATCACTGAACTGAAAGGCTTCTTAGGCCTTTGCACATATTATTGGAGGTATGTGAAGGAATTCTCTCAATTTGTCGCACCACTCACCGATCTCACAAAGAAGGGGGCATTCACATGGACAGATTTGGCACAGAAAACCTTTGAAGAAATGAAAACCATCACGAGTTCTTGCCCGGTTTTGGCACTACCAGATTTCTCATAGCCATTCATAGTGGAATGTGATGTTTCAGGAGAAGGACTAGGGGCAGTACTGATGCAAAACCATCACCCGATTGCATTTGAGAGCAGGAAACTGGAAGACTATGAGCACCACTACTCCATATATGACAATGAGATGTTAGCCATCTTACATGCCCTCACTAAATTCAGACAGTACTTGGTGGGTAGCAAATTCAAAATCAAGACAGATCATAACAGCCTCAAGTGCTTCTTAGAGCAGGAGTTAAACGAGTGCCAACAGAAATGGGTCAACAAGGTGTAGGCCTATGATTTTGAAAAAGAGTATGTGAAGGGTAAGAACAATGTAGTAGCTGATGCATTATCCAGACGACCCACTTCGTTATCCCTCATGAGTATATCCACAGATTGGAGGTCTCTTCTCTTAGTAGAGTACTCCAAAGACAAATTTGCTTGTGAGTTATTGGATGGACAGATCCAGGATGACATGTACAAAATCATTGATGACATCATCTATTACAAGGGCAGGATATACCTCGTCCCAGAATAGTACTTTTACTTTTACTTTTAACTTTTCTCAAAAAACTTTTCAAAAAAAAAAAGGGGAAGAGGAAGTTTGAAAGAGAGAGAAAGAGCAAAGTGAAAAGAGGGCTGAAACAAAGGAAGATGAGGGAAAGAAGGCAAGAAAACGAAAGGAGGATCAAAACCAAAGAAGGGGAAAAAAGGGGCAGCCAACTATAAAGCTAAAGGAAGACAAAAATTTAAGAAAACGGGACAGCGAAAGAGAAAACAAATGGCTGTCAATAAAAATGAAAAACAGAACAGTGAACAAAAATTGGACAAAAAGGCCACAAACAAGGTTGGAGAGGGCCCAAAAACTATGGCAAAAAAGGGGGCAAAAAATAAGGAAAACTAGGGCATGCTAGGGC
>LPNX010270629.1:8656-19023 GCA_001517045.1 Pseudotsuga menziesii
TTGTCAAAATTTTGTTTGCGGGAGTTTTTGGGATAAATAAGTTGCGTGGTATTGCAGATGTTGCGCAAGGTCAAAAGATACTGTGCAAGTAGAAAACGATGCGCAAGCTAGAGTTAGATTATGTTATGTATTTTTTCGTAATCTTTTGTAGTTTTGGATCACAGTTTGTGGATAGTGGTCACTATTTTGTAGAATATATTAAGAATTAGTTAAGAAGTTGATTAAGTGGACCATCAATGTAAAGGCACAAGCCTATAAGTAGATGTTGAATTGAAAATGTTAGTCACTCTTAGACTCTTTGGGTTTTTTGTCTGATCTTCTGAGACAGAGCTAGTTTTTAAATTTGTTGATATGTGTATGAGGGAGGAAGAACTATTATGAGAATTCATGTTTTGCAGCAGAAGTTAATATGACATGACAGAGGTTGAGCAGAATTACTGTGGCTTTTACTGTTTTCCTATTTTCTTGTTTTTTGCGATCCAATGATGAATGGAATATGTATCTGTGACATGGATCTGTGATTGATGTAATGTGTTTATGCTTTAATTGATGGTATAATGTTATATCTTTCTATGCATCAGTGTCTTTACTGTGAATCAGCCATGTTACTGTGATCTGTTAAATGATGGTGTAATTCTATTAATGCATAATGTGAATGAGTAGATATGTGGAATGTTGCGATAAGCCACTAAGTATTCACACGTGGCCCTCCTTCATACTGCGGAAACTTGGTTCCATGAGCCCTCCCTTAAACATATCGAGTGAGATTTCATTTGCTTTATAGGTGTTTCCAGACGAGGTAAAACCTGTCTGGGCCAGTGCTCATGGAGATCATGGTGGTTTGGGTTTCAAAAGAGAAAAAACCCCTGTCGACTGAGTTTGTGTCAACAAATGGTTGTGTCGTCGAGACCTTAGTTTGGAGAGGAGGGAGGACATGTTGTGGCGTCCGACAAAACCGAAGATTTGAGACTGGTTTGACCAAAAGATAAGGGAATTTGCTGATAAAGAGAATAAGATCCCTAGACTGGCGATGAATCAGTGGCCAGTAGATTATATGCACGGCGGTCCTCACGAGTAATTTTTCTCCAAGTTTCTGATCATCTTGTACGAGTGGTTGGCGCACTTGACATATCGAGAGACTAATTTTCAAGGAGGTGAACCGACTTCCTGGACCTAGGAGTTGCAAGTGGTAGATAACAGAGCGTCGCAGGAAGTTGAATTTTGGCTCGACAGTATCTTGGAATACTATATCACTGAGTTTAAGGTTGATACAACTAAATCATATAACGAAGCATAAAGGGAGTTCTTCAATGGAACAAGAGGTAGGTTCCTGTTGTCTTTCCAATTGTGATGCACCTCGAGTAGTAGGATCCTAGTGTGTAGAGGTTGCGGGTATCATGGAGATGAGGTTTGGATGGAATGATATGGGGTAGATGGATGGGAGTTAAGACGGTACTGTGAGGGAAGCCGAGGAAGGAAGTAGTCTTACGAGAGGAGGAGCAAGGTTTCAGAAAGAGAAGAGGAAGAGGACAAGAGAGAGTCTTGCTGTGACTGAGACGCAAGACCACGAAGGAACACCACATGGGACAAAGAGACCCTATAACGACGAGGGAGACAGCCAGGCTACGCCTGAGCCATAGGAAGGACCGACCCAGAGAAACATCATATCCACACCTCCATGCATTGTTCCACACTCAGGAAGGAACACGAGTTCGACACCAGTGTGTCAGACTTGTCAACTGCATTCTAATAATAGTATATCTGCGACTGGAGGAAGAAGGCCCACGATGGCGGGCGATGATTTGAAGTTACCTTTGTTTCATGGGAATGGGACCAAGGATCCTGAACAATATTGGTTCTAGTGTGAAGTGGTATGGACTATCAAACAAACTACAAATGATGAGGTTAAGAAAGGTCAATTGGAAACGACCCTTGGAGGTCGCGCATTGGATTGGTTCATGAAATTTGTACAAGTCCCTACGGGGACCCCTTCAAAAAATTTGGTTGAAGTCATAAAAGGATTGATTGAAGAGTTCAGAAAATCGAAGTATGAAATGCAATACATTACAGAACCGAAGGAGATTAAGTAGTATCCCAATGAAATTGTTTGGGATTTCAATCAAAGTTTTTAGACACTAATTGCAAGAGTCATCTTTGATATGAGCGATATTCAGCATAAGTAATGGTTCATTGCAACATTAATAACTCATATCAGATTACCGTTGATGCAACAAAAGATCGTGACACAAAGAGAGGCTCTGGAGATCGCAGTGAAGTTGGAAGCTTCTCCAGTTGGTGAGAATGCAATTGGGATGAATTAGATCTAGACACAGTTGGTGAACTTGACGCTCAAATTGAAAGATATTAAGAAGGGAAAATAATGTCGTGAGGAGGTCTAGTGTACTCGATGTAGCGCAGATGGACATACTAAGGATAACTGTCTATATTATCAAAAACACCTGTTGTAAGGAGCACAGAACCCATTGAGTTGTGGAAGTGTGCCATGGTGTTGTATCTGCCAAGTTTATGGGCATCAACATGAAGATTGTGGATATATGCAGAAGATGGTAACGAATTTGACGAACTTATACTCTAAATTATGTCTATCTGTTGGGCATGAAGATAAGGATTATTGCGCATATGACCTACTCCAAGAGAGAACATATGACTTGTACTATGTGAAGGGAGAGGATCATCAGATGATACAACATCCACAGCTGCAGGTCGTATAGCCACCACATCAACCGCAGTTCGTACCACACCCGTAACCCCAGATGTAGTTTGTGCCACAACCAAGTTACAAAAACATTTTGTGCCACAACCGCAGTATAATCAGATGCAGATGGCTCCATGGTAGCCACAATATGTTCAACAACAATCCAATCCCCCACATCAGCAATTTAATCAACCGCAGTATCAGCAGCAAGAAGGATTCCGCGGAGGACAAGGTGGAGGGTTTGGTCGAGGAGGATGAGGTTGTGAACCAGTGTAATGTTATAATTGTGGCGTATTGGTACATTATCAAAGAGATTTCCTGCAATTGCAAGCGCAATGTACGTATTGTATCGCTGTCAATCACACTATTGATAATTCTCCACAATTGATCACAAAGTGGCAGGAAGAGAATGTGCCTCAGTTGTAGAACCATAATCAGAATCAAAATCAATTTAAATATCAAAATCAATTACAGAATCAAAATCAATTGCAGAACCAAAATCATCTTCAGAACTAGAACCAAAATGCGAATCAGAATGTGAATCAACCTGAGAATCCACCTGTTAGCACTTAGAATCGCACCCAAGGTTGCGACAAGGAGAACCCCAAGGTAACCGCAAAACCACTTTAGGAAAGGGAGATGGCTTCGCCGTTTCCAGAGAGGGATCTCTCGCAAGATATTTATCAAGGCCAGATATATTGTCACATAATGGGATTCATATATTGGTGGTTGAAACAACGTAAAGATGTATTGGGATATGGATTCACAAATACCAAGAAAAATAGAGCAGTTCACACAGGGAATATTCACAAGAGAAAGGTGGTAATTCGGTCACGGTCGATATGTCTTGGGTTTGGTGGAAAAGGAAGAACGATGACAATCCATCAATGCAGAGCACCGAAAAGATGAATTCTACATCAACCTTGGAAGAAACATTTGGTGAATGTCTAAAACAATGGCCAAAGCATACAAATATGAATCCCGAACCATTATACACTAGTTAAAGACATGAAGAAAACATAGAGGAAAGAATAACATGAAAAACATACACATAAAGAAAGAAGATTACAGACTGTAAGTAAGAAGTACACATGAATTCTTACATTCCAAAACAGGCGCTCGGCTCTGTAACTTGTATTAAAACTAATCAAATTTACATAAGAACCAAAATCATTATGGGTTCACACCCTTTCTCTCTATACAAAGAGTATATTTATACTATTCCTGGTCCCTGAGACTAACCTCAAAACAGGAGCAAAAACCAATTACAAATTGTAATCAGACTTCTAACAAACTTGGACATGGGCTATCCACCATGATTGATACATACAAAACAAAAAATATGAGGAAATGTGCATGCTATATTAAACGGTAATGCAACATATTCTGTTTCAGGCTCGCTTGTATTTGAAAATGATGGCTCAAGACACCTTTGGCAATTCCATGTTGATGTGGCTTGATTTTTTCCTTCTTCAATAGAGGAAATTTGGGGTCTAAAATTGGGCCTTATAAGAAAACGCACCAAGAATAAATTTTTGAGTTGGAATTAAAGAACCAATAGAATTTCAATAAAATGAGTCAACCATAATGGTTGAATTGACATATTTGTCATAAAATAAAACTACTTTTTTTGTTCGTATTTTCGACATATCTCCCTATTTTTACTCAAATTCCAAGCGGGAGAGATCATTGGATGCAGAATTAAATTTTGCATCCAACGAGTACCCACAACATCATCATCACGTTTTTTCACGTATTTATTGTTTTTGGAGTAGCGGAGTCAATTGTTTTATTGATCATGCAAAATTGCAGTCTGCTTTATTCTAGATCCTCCAAAGCGCATATTTGTTTTTCCTATCAAGCTGCTTGTTTTATTGAGAATTAAGGAAAAAGGGAAAGCAAGACTAGGTGTAGTTGACTTGTTTTTTGCCCAAATCATCCTCCATCCTTTTCTCCTAATAAAAGCATGTATGAGTTGTCTTTCCATCCCTTATTATCTTTCCTAATTGAATTTTCCAATTCGTGAGCATCCTGGTGGATTTGGAAACTGCTTTATGCACCTATGGGGGATTTGACTAGATTTAGTAAGCCTACTTTTTTACTATTTCAAATGGAATCCTTATGCATTCGAATATCTCATGTAATTATATATTTCAACAGCCTATTACTTCACAAGGTTGGCTATTGTACACTTATTCAATACAGATTAGTGTTATGCTCCAATTTCAGTCTCCTTTGATGTTAATTTTGCATGTTTGATAACAATTTTGTGAGTGTAATTGTTCTATCACTTGGGTTCAATTTCAACATGGAATTAGAGCCTTTGTAGATCGATTTCTCTCCTTCTATATTGCTATTACAGGTTTGACATCTTGACTGGGAGTATATTCTGCTGACTGAAGGGAACAATTTCTTAGGTATGGACCAATCTTAGAAGATCATCTTGACTCCATTTAATTTCTTTGAATGGAAAGCTGAGATGGAGATATTGTTGAGAGAGAAAGGTATCTGTAGGGTTACTATGGAAAATGAGGCAGATCCCAATGCAGCTGCAGAGAAAATAAAATGGCACAACAGGAGGGATGAGGCCTATGGTCTTTTGTGTCTGAGCATTTCAAGATACCTCCTCTTCCATCTTGATGGATTGACATCATTTAATGAAGTGTGGGAGAATATTGTATAGATTTTTGGTAAGACAGATGAGATGAGAGGACATCAAATCGAGAATGAACTGATCTCCTTAAGTCCCAACAGCTTCGAATCCTTGTAGCTCTATTTTTCCAAGTTTAAAGCCCTTGTTTTGCAACTAAAACAGTGTGGGATTGAAAAAAAGGAGGAACAACTATTTTTGGCCATAATCTTGAAGCTTGGCCCTGACTATTCAGTGTTTGTTTCGACCTTCCATGCCACCAAGTTGATAGCTCGAGCCTAGAAGATGCCTAAGCTTGCAGAGTTCATGGAATCCCTCACACAAGAACAAGATAAGTTGGTTATGATGGGCACCATCAAACCTTCCAAAGACCAAGATTTGGTTGCTGGATATTCAAGAGTGGATTAAAAAAGAAATAAAAAAGATAAAAATCCACCTAAGCAAAAGAGAGATAAGAACAAGTCTCAAGAGGATCCCGAAGGCTCCAAGAAGAACTTCCAGAAGAAGAAGAACAAAGGAGAAATGAGCAAGTGCGCATACTGCAGTAAGGGCTATCATCCTAAAAGCTCTTATATAAAGAAGCAAATTGACATGTTGACCCAACTCCTAGAGAAGAATAGCATCTCCCTTCCTGATTTCTCAAAGAAGAGGGAAGAAGGATCAAATTCAGAGGACAGAGAGAGAGTACATGCTTTGGTTGCTAGCACATCAAGCTCACCTAGCTTCATCATAGACTCTGGAGCTTATAGACATATGATTTCAACAAAAGAGGCATTCTCCTCTCTTGACATGTCGAAAGGTCCACCAATAGTTTTGGGAGATGAATCTCTCACTGACAGTTTGGGAAAAGGAAGGATTGATCTTGACCATGGTAAGTTCAATAATGTGTTGTATGTTCTAGGTGTTGCCTCTAATCTCTTGTCATTGCATTAGATGACTCACACAGGGTCTCCAAATAAGGTCATCTTCTCCCCTAATGATGTTGAAATCATAGATATTTTGAATGGTAAAGTCATAACAAAAGGTGTTGTTGATCACACTTCAAAGGTATACATGTTTTCCCATTTTCTACCCTTCTCAAACCCCTCTACTCTTATGATTCATGCTAATAAGGCAAGCAAGCTTTGGCATGAAATATTTGGCCATCTTAACTACAAGTATATTTCTTATTTGAGTGAAAAATATATGGTCATAGGGTTACCAAAGATCAAGTTTTCTAAGGGAGACTGTCAAGGTTGTATCCTAGGAAAACACCCAGAGCACAAATTTGAGAGAGCTAGTCATGAGAGAACCTCTGCACCTCTTGAGTTGATCCACAGTGAAATTTTTGGTCCATTTCCTCATATGTCCATGAGTCAAGCCAAATATGCACTGACATTCATAGATGATTTTTCCAGGTATTGTTGGGTTTACTTCCTAAAGCATAAGTCTGAAGTTGTTGACCTCTTCAAAGTCTTTAAGGCCTTGGTTGAAAACCAGTCTGGGAGGAGACTCAAGATCCTCAGATCTGAAAATGGTGGTGAGTATGTCAATTCCAAGTTCATTCAATATTGTAAATATGCAAGTATTCAGATGCAGCATTCGATCCCTTACACACCACAGCAAAATGGTGTTGCTGAGAGAAAGAACAGGTCACTGAAGGAGATGGCAACCTGTATGATGGAGGCTAAGAATTTTCCACCAAAGTTTTGGGATGAGACTATAAAATATGCATCCTACATACAAAATAGGGTGCCTCATAAGCAGCTTGATGGTATGACTCCTTTCGAAGCTTGGAGTGGGCACAAGCCAGATGTGACCCATTTCAGGATTTTTGGCTCAAAGGCTTGGGCTAGAATTCCAACTGAAAAGAGAAAGGCTTTGCAGCCCCAAATCCAAGAGTGCCTATTTGTTGGGTATTCTGAATATTCAAAAGGTTACAAGTTTATCAAATTTAGCACTAACAAAGCTTTCATTGAAAGAAGTGTTCAGTTCCAAGAAGAGCCTTTAGTAGCAGTTGAAGTTGGAGAGTCTTCTTCACCACCAGATCCATTGATTGTAAGTGGAGAGACTAATGATTTTTCTGATTTTGATATGTCTGATAATGATGATTTGATTGCAGATCCTGATAGTCCTACAAGACCAAAATGGGCAGCAAAGACCATTTATGCAGCTGGGGAACTAGCTGGAAATCCTAGTGACACTAGGAGGAGATCTCAGTTTGAGAGTGCCCTATGTATGAAAGATCCCTTATTTGCTGAGAAGTGCTATTTGATGGTTGAATCAGATCCACAGACATATGAATATGCAACACATGATCCAATATGGCAAACAGCCATGAAATAAGAATTCAGCTCACTCCAGAAGAACAACACTTGGGAACTAGTTGATCTTCCCCTAGGGAGGAAGCTAGTTCAATGTAAGTGGGTTTTCAAAACTAAGTTTGCTGCTGATGATTCACCTTTGAAATATAAGGCAAGATTGGTCGCCAAAGGCTACTCACAAGTACATGGTATTGACTACAATGAAACCTTTGCACCAGTGGAAAAGATGGACTCCATAAGGCTAGCTTTAGCCATTGCAGCTTCGAAGCAGTGGGAGGTACATCACATGGATGTGAAGTATGCTTTCCTAAATGGATATCTCACTAAATATATTTACATGCAGCAACTTCAAGGGTTTGTTTATAATCCATATTCCATGTGCAGGTTAAATAAATCATTATTGGGGCTCAAGCAAGCCCCTAGGGCTTGGTATGCCAAGATTGATGGCTTTCTGTTGTGATTGAGTTTTGTTCGATGAAAGTCTAATCCTAATGTTTATTTGAACCTGATTCATGGTTCTTTGATGATTATTGTCTTGTATGTGTATGACCTTCTGATTACAGGAAGTTCAAAGAAAGAGATTGCCTCCTTGAAGGATGCAATGAACCATGCATTTTCTATGACTGATTTGGGATTGTTGAGCCAATTCTTGGGTCTCAAAATTTCTCAATCCCAACATGGAATCAAAGTACATCAGTACAAGTATTCCTTAGATTTGATGAACAAGTTCAACATGAAAGATTGCAAGCCAAGCAAGACTCCCTTCCTTTCAGGAGTTAAGCTTGAAGAAGCAGGTTCTTCTCCTATGGTAAATAATACACTGTATAGGCAATTGATTGGGTGTTTGCTTTATCTTACACACACTCAAACTGATATATATTATGTAGTTAGTGTGGATTCAAGATACATGGATCAGCCTCATGAGATCCATTGGAGAGAATCCAAAAGGATCCTTAACTTTGTTCAAGGAACAAGAACTCATGGGATCTTCTACAAATCTAAATATGATCTTGATTTGATTGGATTTCCTGACAGTGATTGGGAAGGTGACAACATAGATCGAAAGTAAACATCAGGATATGTGTTCATGCTTGCAGAAGAACCAATCAGCTGGTCAAGCAAGAAGCAGAGTGCCATAGCACTCTCATCTATAGAAGCAGAGTATAGAGGAGTTGTAAATGTAGCAACTCAATGTTTATGTAGAAATTCAGGCCAGCAATAGATTAATTTTACCCACAACAATTATCAATTGATCATGCAAAATTGCTAACAAGAGAGACTGAATATGGAGTTGTAACACAAAATTATATTAACTGAGTGTAGAATAGCCAACCCTGTAATATCATAGGCTGCTGAATAAATAGAATCATGATGAAATCGAATGCATGAGGAAGCATCCAAATCTAGCATAAAGCAGGCTTACCAAAAATAAGCAAATCCCCCATAGGTGTAAAAGCTGGATCCCAAATCTGTCATGGAGCTCACGAATTGGAAAAAATGCATAGGCAAGCTAAAGAGTGGTGGAATGGCAGCTCATACATGCTTTTGCATGGAGAAAAGAGAGGAGGATGTGTAGGACAAAAAACAAGTTCACCTCACCTAGTCTAGCTTTCCCATGTGCCTTAAAACACTGAAAAAGCAGATAGGCACCTAGGAGGCCAGGAATAAAGCAGATTTGATTCCTAAGGCTTTCCCAAGTGCTACATGAGTCAAATATGGCAAGTTTGACCTCTACGGATAGGCAATTAGCAACTTGCACAAGGTGGGACTCATGAACTAGGCAAATGAGACAAAAATAAATGAATTAATGTCTAAGTCGGTAAACTATGGGTTGATTATTCTAACACCCCCCCTTAAGCCTGACTTTATGAGTAATAAATAAAAAATATAGGGCCTAGCAACAAGGCTTAGTCACCCTTTACATACTGCATGTCCAAATAAACAAGGAAAGAGCCAAAACCAACTTGGGAAATCCTCCCTTAAACATGGACTGTAAAACAAAATTGTAGAATCTTGTCTCCACTCATGCCTTTACAGCATGATCAGCAATCCCCAGTAGTGATTTGAGATTGCTGAAGGTCTTCTCACAAAATGCTTTGGTGAAGATATCAGCTACTTGTTCTGAAGATGAACAGAAGAGTAGGTGAATGGTGCCATCATGCACAAGCTCTCTGATGTAGTGCATGTGAATCTCAATGTGTCTGGTTCTCTGCTTATGAACTGGATCTTTGCAAATTCAAATGGTACTCTGGTTATCACAGTAGATGGTAGTTGAGTACTCAGGTTCGAAACCACACTCTCCAAGTAAACCCTGCAACCATAAACACTGAGTTGCTGCATTAACAACTCCTCTGTACTCAGCTTCTGTAGATGAGAGTGCAATGGCACTCTGTTTCTTGCTTAACCAACCGATTGGCCCTTCTGCAAGCATGAACACATAACCTGAAGTGGACTTGCTGTCTATGATATCACCTGCCCAATTACTGTCAGTAAATCCAATCAACTCAAGATCAGATTTTGCCTTATAGAAGATCCCATGTGTCCTTGGTCCCTGAACAAAGTTAAGGATCCTTTTGGTTGCTTTCCAGTGGATCTCATGAGGCTGATCCATGAATCTAGAAGCCACACTTACTGCATAACAAATATCAGGTCAAGTATGTGTCAAATACAATAAACATCCAATCAATTTCCTATACAG
>LPNX010270629.1:22380-120402 GCA_001517045.1 Pseudotsuga menziesii
TATTATTCTAATAGTTTATGGTTGCAGGGAATACTTGGAGAATGTGGCTTCGAATCAGAGTTTTCAACTATTATCTATTGTGATAATCAGAGCACCATTCGAATCTACAATGATCCAGTTTAGAGACAGCAAACCAAACACATTGGGATCCATATGCACTACATCAGACAGCTTGTGCATGATGGCACCATTCACCTACTTTTATGTGCATCTTCAAAACAAGTAGCAGACATATTCACCAAAGTTTTTTGTGAGAAGAAATTCAGCAACCTCAAATCACTGCTGGGGATTTTCGATTATGCTATGAATCATGATTGATGACAATATTTTCAAATTTTGTTTTACTGTCCATGTTTAAGGGAGGATTTTCCCATTGGGATTTTGCCTCTTTCCTTGGTTGAATGGACAAGTAGTATGTAAAGGGTGACTAAGCCTTGTTGCTAGGACCTATATTTTTCTGAGATTTACTCATAAATTCAGGATTAAGGGGAGGTGTTAGAATAATCAACCCATAATTACCTACCTTAGACATTAATTAAATCATTTTTGTCTTATTACCTAGTCTCCTATATTCCACTCTATGCTAGTTTCCTTCTACATGTCATAGAAGTCAACACTTGCTAAAACTGAGTCATGGAGCACTTGGGAAACCTCCTGGAAACCATATTTAGCATGTTTACATTATTCCAGATCCTCCAAAGTGCATATCTTCTTTTTTTGTAAAGCTGCCTATTTTTATTGAGAATTAAGGCAAAAGGGAAAGCAAGACTAGGTGTAGTTGACTTGTTCTTTTCCCACATCATTCTCCATCCTTTTCTCCTAATAAAAGCATGTATGAGTTTTCTTTCCATCCCTTATTGGCTTGCCTACTTGAATTTTCCAATTCGTGAGCATCCTAGTGGATTTGGAAACTTCTTTATGCACCTATGGGGGATTTGACTAGATTTAGTAAGCCTACTTTTTTACTATTTTGAATGGAATCCTTATGAATTCAAATATATCATGTAATTATATATTGCAGTAGCCTATTACTTCACAAGGTTGGCTATTGTACACTTATTCAATACAGATTAGTGTTATGCTCCAATTTCAGTCTCCTTTGATGTTAATTTTGCATGTTTGATTAGCAATTTTATGAGTGTAATTGTTCTATCACTTGGGTTCAATTTTCACATAAGGTTTGTGTTCCTTCTGTGTTCAGCTCTCCACCTAGTCTCTTGGTTTCCTGGTAACACTGTTATAGACGAAGGCTTGGGGAAATACCACACTGTCTTTGAAAGTGACACATCCTTAAGGAGGCCTGTCATTCTTATGCTTCTCTTCTCCTAGGAAGAGGGTAATATGGTGTGACACCTTCTTGGGTTCATCACTACCCCAGATAAATTTGGCAAGTGAAATTCACAAAGATGATGATGAAGGATTTTGACCTCATCCCCTCTAGTCCGAGCATTCGATTAGATGAGTTGTCTCTAGCAATGGTCGCCACATGTTGAGATTATGGAGACAGCGACCACGTCCGAAGGTTTTGGAGGGATGCCCATTGTGCAGGAAACTCCAGGCACCGCCTCCGCGGGGGTGTTGAATTTTATTATGATAGTGATGCACTCATTAGCCTAAGAAGGTCCATCTAATGTGATGAACATCCTTGCGTCGACCTTACTGGGGCTAGAAAGCCTCTCTAATGCAATGAACGTCCCAACCCCAATGGTTAGAGAATTCCTAGCATAAAAGCAGAGGAATTGTAGGAATTCAGAGAGATTCTCACCAACCAATAGAACACCTCGACAAACAAGTTTCTCAAACCAAATAGCCATTACTTACCTCTTTTAATACTTTCAAGATTCTCGACAAACTAACACTCAACCAAATGGGCCTCTCTTCAACATTTCACAATCTATATATTCAAATGACTTTGGAAGTGGTGTTTATAAAGAGCTGGGAAGTCGGACTCGATGATGGCCTCTCAACACCTTCACACATGCCATCATCAAGTGGCATGATGACAGCACACGTGATTATGTGGATCCAGGATCTGGTATTTATGTGGAGATATCCATTACGTCGCGCTTTCTGTTATGGCGCCATATTATCGATTGTGGAAGTGAACTCTGGCCTTGGTCCACGTCAGTTCCTATTCAGCCCATGGCCCTTAGACTAAAAATTTTGCATCCATCCGCCCCTTCTGAAGATGGCATCCGAAAATTCTTGCTCTATGCAATCTGATGCTTCTTCACCCTACTTCTTGTGAAGGCCATAATTACCTTTCATCGTATTGACCCTTTAGATGCTCTTTAGATCACCACACACACGGTACAAAACATTCTTGGATTCTGGGGAGTGATCTACGTAGTGGAGCTGATTTTCTGGTCATAGATCTGCTTAAATGGCACTTGGACCCTTGATGACTTGTCACTTGTACTCATAGCGCACCCGCCCTCAAAATGTCGCTTCTTGGCATTCAAGGTGAGTGAGACTGCGTTTATGCCATGAAATTTCTCCTTGGTCCTAAAAGTGGCTATTTGAAATGCGTGGGCCCTACACAAAACTTCATCTTTCATCTTCGACCCTCTTTTACGCGACTTTCACCAGGCATAATCATTTCCAGCCTTCCGATTGGAAATGTCATCAATCTTTACCATCCACTTGTAATGGGTGTGTTGTATTTTGTAAATCCTAACGATGATTTACTCCACGCGTGTTCAATCTGCGAAAACACTGTCCATCGTGGATCTTTCCTCGGCTCAATCCATGTAGTTCAAAATTGCCTTTATTTAACCCATTTCATGGATTCAAGAATTGGAACCTTCGCGAGCGCTTTGATTTAGCAGAATTAACCCTCTCCGTTGATCTAGCCCTTGGTCGATCTCGACCCTTGAAAGTTGGGGGTCATTTTAACCTGTTCCACAAAATTACAAAAGTGGCTTGGGTCGTGCATGACATATTTGTGAAACCCACTATGTTCGTTGATCTGGCTCGCCTCTAGATCGCCACCGTTAAAATACTATGTCCTTTCCCGTGGCTTTGACATATATGTGCGTACTCTTTCTCACGCCATTTAGGACCTAATTTCCCTTTCTTCACATATTTTCAAGGTTTAAAATATCAAGTCTTTTGACCATCTTGCAGCCTAAGCTTTAGAGACGACCTGAGGGGAAGTTTACTGAAATTTTTGGTACTCTCCAAGGTCGATCGCTATAAAGTTTGGCATACCTTATCCCTCCAATCATTTAGCGCGAAAAAAAAATATTGTTAACAAGTGGCTCCAGCTAGGGATGTTATCCTCCCTGTGAGGTAGGAAATAAGAACGGATACCAGGTGCCAAATCCATTGGGAATCTCCCCAGACCTTGCTGCAAATCTTCAACATGCTCTAAAAACCAAAACAGAACCAACAATAAAACCAAACTGGCTCATCTAAACTGACGCTAAAGTTGCTTTAAAATGGATGCTCTTCATGCCGAGCTTATTCATCTCTACCTACCTACCCTAACTACTGAACCTCAAAGCTCAGTCAAGTAACTTCTGACTTCCAGTGAAGCCATTCAACCAAATGGTCCTATAAACCTACCTACTCTTCATGCCAGATGAAAAACATAACTGATAGATCTCATGGCACAAGGTTATAATAAAGAAATTGACCTTTACAATAAACATATAGCCAATCATTACCATTTCCCAACATCTCCATGTACTCTGCAACTGGATCACAAAACCCCTGAAGGCCTCCAAATTATTCCGACATTTGTTTGTCGCGACAAAAATGTTCCAACTACCACTCTTCCAGCACCCTACTGAAATGCCACTCAAGAGAACCATGCGAGGAGAGCCCTGGGTCACTTGCAATTGCGTCATCAACTTTTCTGTGTAAAATCTTAGAATTCAAAACCTGATCCTTTATAAGTGTTTTGAAAAAAATAGCATTGTGTTCTTCGATAGAATTGGGAAAATTAATTTCTGAATCTAAAACACATAAAGAAGTGTCCCATTCGAAACCCCCCTCGTCTTCTTGGTGACCTTCATTGCCGAAAAGTCTTTCCATATAATCGGTGACAGGATCATAAAAAATGTGAGAACCTATAGAGAATTATGTCATCTGATTATCTTGAGAAATCTGCTCAAGAAGTAATCTCCCTTGCCCTAGTCGGATTGGTTTCCAAAGGAACCATGTACAGAGTGCTTATGACAATTCTCGAATGAGGCGCCATAACTCTCGCTCCAACTTTCTGAAGTTGGAACTTCATCCTTTGGTCATGCTTTAATAAAGACATAACCATTCTCCTCAACATGATCAACCAGACAAACACTTCACCCTGACATGAAGTTTTTGAATTTGGAAAATATGGAGAAGCATCTATTTTAGAACCCTCACTTCCTTCCCTATTAGGTCTTGGAGTCACAAAATCCATGGCTATTTCCTCAGGCCCGGTGTCCAAGTAGTTATCATCATATTCATCATATATAGGAAAACTGAGATCTTCTTTGAAATCACCATGGACATAAATCGCAACATGTTGGTCGCTGTCTTTAGAAAACAAGCTAGTAGGACCACATACCTTTTCATCAAAATGTCAATCCTCTTTTTTTCTTTTCTAAAGGGGATGGGTTTCCAAGGGAGTATTTCTTTCGTCTTGTGTGGCTCAGCCAGATTCGATTCATTTCTAATCCTATCATTACAACTATGGTCTAGGAACCTCTTTGATATCCTGAGATTCTCTTTGACTTCAAATGAATCAACAAACATACACTGCAGTGTGACTGATTTTCTATCCAAAATAAATAAAGACAATTCGGGAGGGAAGACAAATGCATAATTCAACTTGGTAGCACCTTCCAATGGTTGAATTTCCTTTGGCATACTATAATAAAAGCTTTCAAACCTCCTATTGAAACTTGACATAGTTTCACCTTCATGTTTCTTCATAGAATAAAACTATGAGAGTATTTGGTCCAATGATCTTCTTTCACCCCAAAACCCTAAAAATGCATGAGAGAAATCTTCCCATGGAGTGATGGATCTAGGTTGCAATTGTCTGAACCATTTCTTAACATTTCCTTATAGGGATTGGGAAAAATCTCTCATGTAGACATCATCATGCTCTATACCAAAGAGGTCGATAAAATACTCAAAGGCTTGTAAATGTTTCTCGATTGTAAGGTCTTCAGATTCTCCATCAAACTTAGGAAGGTATTTGTAGTGTTTTGTAGGAAAGTTGTGGAGAATGCAAGGCAGGAAAAGGGGCATATACCGTTTTGGGTATCGATCGAAACAAAGCCCCATGGACAAGATATGACCTCAGACGTGGCATCGTGAGGTTCACTAGACTTCTTCTTAACGTCAAGGATTTCAAATGAATGGTGTTGATCGAGAGTAGATGTACATGATGAAGAGATACTTTCAGTTTGTAAGGAAGGATATACATGAGTGAATTCAATGCTTTTTTTGGAGTGAAATAAGCCATGAAATATTATTCTCATAAAATTAGGAAATGATAAGGAAACTTTTACAAGAAAATATAAGATGTTTTGGATAAAGTTGGGTCTTAAGTACCTTATCTTTTCATCGAGTTTTCCCATGTTTTTACAGTGAATTCACTCCCCAGTGGAGTCCACTAATCTCCTTTGGAGACTTCACTTCTTGGATCACGACACCCGTAGAGCTACCGAAGCATTTGAACCATGGATTCTTGGGAAAGCAGAATCATCGGGTGAAGGATCTATCATCTTCTTGATGTCTGGTTGTCGTTCACTGTCAAAAATCATATTTACAGTTCTATCTTCCATAATTAGGGAAATTTTAAAAAACCTCCCCTTCTCGTATCATTCCTTCTGGTTGTTGATCTCCCCAGTGGAGTCACCTTCCAGAATCTTTAAGTGGATTCACCAGGGAAAATGATACAACCTTTCTTATGTAGGATTTCATGTTTTCCCGGAAGAAACCTTTAACCTTAGAATCTTTGTCGTTCTTCCCAGGGATGATTTTCAATTTTTTCCATGGAAACAACGCCAGTTTGTTAGCACTCATAATCTCACCCAAAGTTGTGGCAAGGTGGACCCAGAGGTAACAACAAAACCACTTTAGCAAAGGGAGTTGGCTTCCCGTTTCCATAGAGGGATATCTCGCAAGATATTTATCAAGGCCAGATATATTGTCATAGAATGGGATTCAGATATTGGTGGTTTAAACTGGGTAAATATGTATTGGGCTATGGAGTCACAAATACCAAGAAACATAGAGCGGTTCGCACAGGGAATGTTTGCAAGAGAAATGTGGTACTTTGGTCACGAATGATATGTCTTGGGTCTAGTAGAAAAGGAAGAATGATGACATTACATCAATGCAGAGCACCAAAAAGATGAATTCTACATCAAATTTGGAAGAAACATTTGATGAATGTCTAAAATAATGACTAGAGCATAAAAATATGAATTCTGAACCATTATACACTAGTTAAAGACATGAAGAAAACATATCAGAAAGAATGACAGGAAAAACATACACATAAAGAAAGAAGATTACAGACTGTAACTAAGAAGTATGCATGAATTATTACATTCCAAAACAGGTGCTCGGATCTGTAACTTCTATTAAAACTGATCAAATTTACATAATAACCAAAATTGTTATGGGTTCCAACCCTTTCTCTCTATGCAGAGAGTATATTTATACCGTTCTTGGTCCTCGAGACTAACCTTGAAACGGGACCAGAAACCAGTTACAAATCGTAACCAAAATTCTAACAAACTCGGATGTGGCCTATCCACCATGATTAATACATATAAAAAAAAACTATGACGCAACGCACATGCTATATTAAATGGTAATGCAACACCTTCTGTTTCAAGCATGCTTGTCTTTGAAAATGACAGCTCAAGACACCTTTGGTGATTCCATGCTGACATGGCTTGAGTTGTTCCTTCTTCTGCCAGGAATGTAGCACTTCTTTTCCTTTTTGGGATCTTTGTGTTCATTTTGTGTTCAATGACTTGTTTGGTCCATGCTCATAGCTGGCATGAAGGTTTGTGTTCCTTCTGTGTTCAGCTCTCCTCCTTGCCTCTTGGTTTTCTGGTAACGCTGTTATAGACGGAGGCTTGGGGAAATACCACACTGTATTTGACAATGACACATCCTTGAGGAGGCTTGTCATTCTTGTGCTTCTCTTCTCCCAAGAGGAGGGTCCTCCTATAGGTCATACGTTGTGACACATTTTTGGATTCATCACCACCCCAGATAAAGTTGGAAAGTGGAATGCACAAAGATGATGATGAATAATTTTGACCTCCTCCACTCCAGTCCGAGCATTCATTTAGACGATTCACCTCTAGAAATGGTCTCCATGTGATAATATTATGGAGACAACGACCACGTCTAGAGGTTTTGGAAGTATTCCCATTGGGAAGGAAATTCCAGGCACCGCCTCCACAGGGTTGTTGCATTTTATTATGGAAATGGTGCACTCACCAGCCTCAGAAGGTCCATCTAATGTGATGAACATCCTTGCATCGACCTTAATAGGGATAGAAAGCCTCTCTAATGTAATGAACATCCCTACCTTGATGGTTGGAGCCTTCCTGGCATAAAATTCAAGGAATTGAAGGAATTCAGAGCGATGCTCACCAACGAATATAACACCTCCAAAAACAAGTTTCTCAAACCATATATCCATTACAGAACTCCTTTAAGACTTTTAGGATTCTCACTAGACTAACAGTCAACCAAATTAGCCTCTCTTCAACAATTCCCAATCTATATATTCAAATGACTCTAGAAGTGATGTTTATAAAGAGATGGGAAGTCAAACTCAACGATGTCATGTCAGCACTTAACACATGCCATCATCTAGTGGCATGATGACCGCACGTGCGATCACATGGGTTTAGGATATGGTATTTATGTGGAGATACCTGTCACACCACCCTTTCTGTTATGGATCAATATTATCGATTACGAAAGTGACCTCTGGCCTTGGTCCACGTCAGTTCCCATTCGGCCCATGGCCCTTGGACTAGACATTTCATATCCATCTGCCCGTCTTGAAGATGGCGTCCGAAAGTCCTTGCAATCTGCAATCTAATGCTTCTTCACCCTGCCTCGTGCAAAGGCCACAATTACCTTTCACCATATTGACCCTTTAGATGCTCTTCATATCATCACATGCACGGCGCAACGAATTCTTGGATTTCGGGGAGTGATCTACGCAGTGGAGCTGATTTTCTGGTCGTAGATTGGCTTAAATGGCGTCTGCACCGTTGATGACCTATCACTTTTACTCATAGCACACCTGCCCTCAAAACATTGTTTCTCGGCATTCAAAGTGAGCGAGACTGAATTTCAACCATGGCCTTTCTCCTTGGTCCCGACAGTGGCTATTTGAAATGCGTGGTCCCTACACAAAACTGCATGTTTCATCTCTGACACTCTTTTACGCGACTTTCACTAGGCATAATCATTTCCATCCTTCCGATTGGAAATGTCATAAATATTTACCATCCACTTGTAATGAGTGTGTCGTATTTCGCAAATCCCGACTACAATTTACTTTGCACGTGTTCAATCTGTGGAAACACTGTCTATCGTGGATCTTTCCCCAGCTCAATCCATCCCATCGAAACTTGCCTCTATTTAACCCATTTTGCGGATTCATGAACTAGAACCTTTGCGAGCACTTTTATTTAGAGGAATTAAACCTCTTCATTGATATATCCCTTGGTCAATCTCGACCCTTGAAAGCTGCGGTCATTTTAACCTGTTCCGCAAAAATACAAAAGTGACTTGGGCCATGAATGTCATATTTGTGAAACCCACTATGTCCATTGATCTGGCTCGCCTCTAGATCACCATCATTGAAATACTATATCCTTTCCCATGGCTTTGACAGATCTATGCGTACTCTTTCTTACACAATTTAGGACCTCATTTCCCTTTCTTCACATATTTTCAAGGTTTAAAAGATCAAGTCTTTTGACCATCTTGCAACCTAAGCTTTAGATATGGCTCGAGGGGAAGTTTACTGAAATTTTCGGTACTATCCAAGGTCGATCACTGCAAATTTTGGCATACCTTATCCATCCAATCATGTAACGCAAAACAAAATTAGTGTTAGCACCACCAATGAACCAGAATCAGGGACTGACTGTTGCAACGATTTCAACATAACCAAGAATGCAAGATGTTGATGTTGTTGTCATTACTCGTGGAGGAGCGACGACGGGAGATGATAGCCCATGTCCAAAAATTTGCTTGGCTGCAAAGAAGAAGGTCCAGTTTGACGTCGATGCTGAGAAAGACACATTCTTTGAAGCATATGATGCGATAGGAAGAAATCCTGGTAAGTTACTTGTTTATGAAATGCCCACTGCTTTTGATTCCACTTCAGTAGCTATACCATCGTGGCAGCATGGTACCTTGTAGCATTTCCTTAAAAGTTGTTTGTTGTTGGTGAGAGATTCTGATTCTCTTGCTAAGATTTAAAGTTTGTTGCATCGACTGACCAAGGGATGGAAAGAGTCTGCGGTGAACTCTTTACATAAGAAAAAGACAGGAAAATAGATGCGCATAAATATATAGATTGGGGACTATGAGGTAGATTCAGTCATCCTGGATCTAGGCTCAGGTGTTAATATTCTAATAAGGAAGACATAGAAAAATATGGGGATCTTGATCCCTTGTACAGCTGTGACTGGCTAACTAGGATAGGGTAACGCCAATTAGACGAGTTCCGCACCTTGCTGTGGAAGTCGAAGGGATGAAAACCTATGCAGATTTTGATGTCATTGATGTTGTCAATGGTGGAGGCTCCTATCCCGTGTTGATGGGAATTGGATGGGCCAATGATAGCTTTGTGGTGATCAAATTTAAGAAGCGCATTATGACTTTTGAAAACTGTGACATCAGGGTCATCGTTCCAATGGATCTAGCTGAAGGGAGAAGGTATTTTGAGTCGATGAGGGATGAAGCTAAAAATGGATGGGATCATGAGTATAACATCTCAGAGGATTACATCCATTCGACAGTCGATGGTGAGCTTAGTTGGAGCAGCTCCAACTCTATGTCTTCTGACTCTGATGATGCTCTAGAAAATTGGTAGAATCGCATGCACGAAGTGTCACTAAGGAAGTGTGGCTTTATCACGCAGTCGCTGTGCTGAGTTGCGACTGAGATTGTTGAGTTACTGATATATGAAGGACTTCCTGATCTGTTTGAGTTTCTTGTTGAATTTGAAGACAAGGTGTCAGAACCACAACAATTGTTGGCATTGGATGAAGTGCTAAGGGCTACTCCAGCACACTGGTGGGCGACCCATCAGAATTCAATCACTGGATGGTTTCAGTGTCGAATATTGATGACAGTTCTATTTGGTAATGTGGAAGAGTACCACGCTGGAAGGTTCAATGGATGAAACAATCCTGGTGATCATCTGATTTAGTGTCAGATTTTGTGGCCATCGCGACCAAAGGATGAGTTGTGCAGAGAAATTAATACTTGGGAAGAGTTGATGGTCTATTTTATTCACACCTTTAGTTTTGCGGATACCAACCCATATGTTCACAATGTGTTGCATCTCATCCGCGATGTTGTTCTGAAAGTAGTGCCAGTTGCATATCCATTGGATCCACATGCACAATGTCCAATGTAGTCGATGATGGAATGTTATAATGTGACTGGAGGACCAGAGGATGGTGATGATCCACAGAATATAAATATTCTAGAGACAGAAGGGTCGGGATGTCGTAACACCTGACGTACCGAGGAGAACCCAAAGTTTGTGAATGTTGGGGACTACTAGGACGAAGAGACAATGGCAAAGATCACGGATCTCTTGCACGAATTTCAAGATTTTTTTCCAACCAAGTTTTCTAAAATGAAGGGAAGACTGGGAGATTTAGGAGAAATGAAGATCTCGTTGAAACCTAATGCAAAACCAATAAGGCAACGACTATATTGCTTGAATCCACGATACAAGGAAAGGGCCAAAGTTGAGCTTGATAGGATGCTAGATGCTAGAATAATTGAGCCAGTTGAAGAGTCATAATGGATCAGTCCTATGGTGGTCCAAGATAAGAAGATAGGTGAGGTTCAGATTTGTGTCGACCTAAGAAAATTGAATGATGTCTATATGCGTGATCCATTTTCGACACCATTCATTGATGAGGTGCTAGAAGGAGTAGGAGGTCAAGAAATGTATTCTTTCACGGATGGATTTTCGAGCTATCACTAGATCAGAATTGAGAAAGATTATCACTATCAGAAAACATTTGTTATTGAATGGGGGTGTTTTCAGTACACCGTAATGCCATTTGGGATGAAGAATGCACTTGCAATATTTTCCAAGTTGTTGTCGCCGCATTCAAGGATTTTATTCAGAAGTTTCTGCAAGTTTACATGGATGACTGGACAGTTTATGGATTGATTAGAGATCATTTGGAGAACCTGTGATTGATGCTGCAGTGATGTCGACGGAATCAAATCATGCTAAACTTGAAGCAATGTATTTTTTGTGCACCATTTGGGATGATTTTGGGACACATTGCTTACAAGCAAGGATTGCCAGTGGATCCCGCAAAGATTGCACTGATTTTGAGCTTGCCACTGCCAATAAATGTGAAGCAATTGAGAGCGACACTGGGACATATGAGATACTATTGCAAGTTCATCTATTGTTATGCTGCGATTACAGCTCTTGTGGAGTAGTTACTAAAAATGGATGTGGTTTTGTATGGATTTCGGAGTGTCAATGCAACTTTGAGACACTAAAGGAGAAGAGGGCATATGCACCAATATTATTTTTTCCTTATTGGAATAGGGAGTTCCATGTCCATGTGGATGCATCATCAGTTGTGCTGGGAGTGGTGTTGGCCTAGCCAGGGGAAGGAGACTCGGATCACCCAATTGCTTTCGCTAGTAGGAAGTTGTATTCCATAGAAAAAAATTATACTACCACAAAGAGGGAAGGTCTGGCAATGGTATATGCACTACATAAGTTTCGCCATTAGCTATTGGGTGGTCAACTCAAGATGTTCATGGACCATTCTACATTGAAATATCTAGTCAATAATCCTGTGTTGGGGGGGAATATATGTTGTTGGATACTTCTTTTTCAGGAGTTTGATTTTGAGATAATTGTGAAGTCAGGTCGCTTGAATGCGGGTCCAGATCACTTATCGTGGATTGAGATAGGTGAGGAACCAAAAAACATTGAATATGGGTTGCTAGATGCACAACTATTCATATTTGACATGGTTGATGATTATTATGAACAAATAATTTAGTTTTTGGCGATGGGAACCACACCGAAAGAGCTGACTACGAGTCAACAGAAGCAATTGGTTGTTAAGGCAACATATTTGCAGTTGATTGCTAAACAACTCTATAAACTAGGACCTGATGAATTTTTACGGCGATATGTACTACCACATGAACAAGGGCATATATTGGCAAGGCACATGCATGAATTGCTGGAGGACACTATGGAGGATGAGCTACGACTAGGAAGGTGCTTCGCGCTGGGATTTGGTGGCCCACTCTACATGGAGACGCGACGGACTATGCGTGGTGTTATAGCTAGATTTTGCTTTATGTTTTTAGACTATATGCTTTATTTTCAAAACATGGTTTTTCTTATTTATTTTAAGATTTTGAGCTTGATTTTTGAGGTATTATAATAGTGAGCATATTTTTATTTTTGATTTTATAATATTCCTTTTAAATTTACTTTATTTAGTTGTTTTTATAGTTTTAATGGGATTATTAGGTGTATATATTTCTGAAAGGTTGAAAAGATATATCATAAGGCTTAATAAAAGTTTGGTTATATAATTCAACCCTTTGTTTTTAAGCCTTTTGTAAAAAAAAACATTGATCAGAGATTCCTCTAGCACAAAGGCAGAAACCATGAACTAGAGCGCTACAAGAAAGTTGAGGCCTTTTAAAAAATTGTAAATTTGCTTGGGAGTTTTCAAAATTGCAAATGATGGAAGTTTTCACATCTGTAATAGGAGAATGATACATGTATAGACCTTAATAATCATTTTGACAAGTGTTCAAGTTAAGATAAGGATTATTCAGGTAATTCGCAGCTGTCCGGAATTTTGGAGAATGGAGATCCTTTAAACAGTAAAGATAGCGCATGATGGGAGCATATTCGAAGCTGGTTATGAATTTCATGGATGTATGAAAGCTAACAGAGATCGTGCTGATACTTTTCAGTCTATGGTTGGAAGAAATTGTGAGGAAGGCAGTTATAGGTTTGGGGTTTGCAGAGTAGGTGACTGGTGTAGTCGTGGCAGTTAAGGACAGAGCTACGAAAGTTTACTAGACACGTGAGAAGACAAGTGGCAACCTAATTGATACAAAACCATGCATATAATGAAAGAAAAAGCGGGGATTTGCAGACTGTATCACCAACAAGTTGTAATATATCATTAGAGGTTGGAGCTTATGATCAAGCAATTACTCCAACAAGTTCATTGGACTTGAAGATAAGACCAAGAGAATCCAGCTACATTATGACAACCTCAACAAAATTGTTGAAGGTCTTGAACCATATATGGAGCCTAGAGGAGCAACATTCATCAAGTATGTCCTTGGTAATGACATTACGGGTAGAATTAGACCATACTCGAGCACGGGTCCAAGAATTGATCCAGGAATAGAAATCTGATCGTCACCAAATTGATAATTTGATAAAAAGATTTGTAGATGAGAATATAATGTGGAAAAGCAAAGAGCAAGAGAAAATCCGATCAGTTGTTCAGTTTGTCGGAGATGAACTCAAAGATGAAAGGAAGTTCCTGTAGAAGAAGCAGACAAGGATGAAGAAGATGATGAGCTGATTTTCGAAAAAATGAATATACTGTGACTCTCAAATAAAAAACTTCCACATTACAGAAACGAGTGTGCAAATATTATTGAGAATTATGCTCTATTTTTTCTTGTTTTGGGTCATTGAAATTGAGTGCAGATCACGAGATAATGGAGATTAATTTTAGAAAAAAAAAATAGTTTTTTGTTCACAAGAGACCCATTCACAAAAACCTCTCTCAGTTTTTCAACAGCTTCAAGGTTTGAAAGATTCAATTTAATCTTTACAGCCTATTTTTCATGGTTTTAAAATATTTATTATTTTCCTGTTTTAGTCTTCATCTTGCGGGGAATATTCTGATTGATTGGAAAAAAAAAATTAAAAACCAAGAGAGGTTTTTGTTCATCAAGGACTCATTCACAAAAAACTCTCTCATTTTTTGCACAGAAAGATATGGGGGATTCTTTGAGACCCATTTTCATAAATTCGCCAAAGATGATCGTCACCAAATTGATAATTTGATGATAAGGATAGGAACAGAAAGCTGATCGTCACCAAATTGATAATCTGATGAAAATATTTGCAGATGAGAAGATAATGTGGAAAAGCAAAGAGCAAGAGAAAATCAGAGCAGTTGTTCAGTCTGTCAGAGATGAACTCAAAGATGAAAGGAAGTTCCTATAGAAGAAGTAGACAACGACGAAGAATATGATGATATGATTTTCAAAAAAATGAATGTCTTGTGAGTGTCAAATAAAAAACTTCCACATTACAGAAAGGAGTGTGCAAAGATGATTGAGAATTATGCTCAGTTTTTTTGTATTTTGGGTCATTTCAATTGAGTGCAGATCATGAGATGATGGAGATGAATTTTAAAAAAGAAAAATAGGTTTTATTTCAAAAGAGACCCATTCACAAAAACCTCTCTCAAGTTTTCAACAGATGTCAAGTTTTGAAATATTCAATTTAATCTTTACAGCCTATTTTTCAGGGTTTTAAAATATTTAATATTATCTTGTTTTAGTATTCATCTTGCGGGGAATATTTTGATTGATTGGAAAATAATTTTTAAACAATAAGAGAGGTTTCTATTCATCACGGACTCATTCAAAAAAAACTCTCTCAGTTTTTGCACAGGTATCTCGGATCGAGAGATATGGGGGATTATTTGAGACCCATTTTCAGAAATTCGTCAAATTTCCCTGAAATCTGATTTTTCTATTTTTAGCCAATTAGTTTTTAATCTTTGAAGGTTGGTTAATGTAACTACTGAGTATTTGGAAAATTTGACCTAAAGAAGTGAATATGGAACTAATTCATATGATCTTTGTAATTATATAAGTGGTGGAGGCATACAGTGCAATGGTTTGAATTTTGGTACAAGGGGAGGCTTCCAAGCTACTGTGTATGAAGCTAAGTTTAGAAACTCTTATGTATTTTTGATGACTGATTATGATATATATGCAAACTATAAGCCCATATTATTCTATTTGCTGGTTTCATTTCTGATTGGTGTAGTCACTCAGTTGACAAATTCATTTCTTGTTTGAGGTTATTATTCATGGAATGCTTGTGAACTGTGGGTGAAACTCAGTATTGTGCTTATGTTTTTTCTGGTTTATATTTCATATATAATGCATCTCAATCCTTCAATGTTACATGATTTAGTGTTTGTCTTAGCCTAATGAGATTTTACCTTCTTGTTAACAAATTGTAAAACCAAAACCCTAAAAACCTATTTTACTTAGTTTTATTTTATAAGAGTGTGTTGGCTTGTTCTTTAGTAGTCTAAGAACAATTTCTGGCACTAAAATATTTGGCGTCGTTGCCAGGGATGAAGCTGAAGCATACTTTCCCTGGGTTATTCATTATTCAACTGGTTTTGAGAGGTGGACAAAACCAGTAAATCATTAAGACTACATTTCACCAAACAGTTTCCACAGAGGCTACTAAGGGAATTGGGACAAGAGGAGTCCTAGTTCACCATTACACCTAGGTGTCTCAGACCCAGAGCAAATTATGAAAGAAGCTAGGAAAATTAAGAAGTCACAATCATCCCCAACTTTATGTAGCCCTGATTAATTTGACCTATTGTCACCCTTTCCACTTTCCGAGGAGGAAAAACAAAATCTGTCTTGACAAATCGATTGGCGATTCCACTAGTTCAAGATGCAGATGTTGAAGACCATGGAAGCCATTCTGGCTCAAAGTTTTGCACCTTTCAATTTTTTCGATGTTCCAGGTTTTCCAAATCCAGTACCTAATATGGATGTTTGGGGAGATTGTCTTCCACGGTTTAGAGAAAGCAAAGAGGATAATAATTCAAATCACCTCATCAGATTTCATCAATATATGGTACAATTAAATATACAGCATGAAGATGTGCTCATGAAGATGTTCATGTATTCACTCGAGCAAGATGCACGAGAATGGTATTTTTCTCTTCCCGTTGCTAGCATTTTCTCACTGAAATAATTCCACACACGTTTCCAGAAACATTGTAAGTATATGTTCTCAGCTGAATTCTCTTTTAAAGATTGTCGTGAGCAGGCTGATTTTTATAATACAATTTATGATTCAAAAAATCATGCTGATAAGTATACTCAAGGATTCAAAACATGTCATGAATAATTTGTAGTTTCAGAATTTGTTGAAGACGAAGAAGTAACATTTTTAGATTCTGATGTCAAGGAATAATTCCATGATCATTACGATAATCAAGTTGTTGTTTTAAGTCAGGTTGAAGATGATTCTAGTGCTGAGATCAGCAGAGATAGTTTGGAATATTGTCATAATGCTTTCAACACTCTTAATAATCATTTGAATGCTAATCCTATTGAAGATCAATCTCTTGTTCAACAAACTGTTGGAAATCATTGTTGTGTTAAAGATCAGCTATGTATTGAAGAAAGACATGAACCTTCAGCATCATCATTTGAAATTTCCCAGAATGCTCCTTGTTATGATGAAGAGATTGGGGTTCCAAGACAAGAATTCTGTGATGAATTATATTCTATTCCTTTTTGTTTTGATGCTAAAATCAATGAAATCTAGGCTGTTGACATTTTTAATGTTATATCAGAAGTTTTTTATATTCATGGTTATGATAAATCTGTTGTTCAAAACCATTATGAAGATGCTTTAATTTTTGATAAATATGATGATGAAATTGAAAAGAAAGACCCAGAAATGTGTGATGTGTGTGATATGGCACAATCTGATCAGTAGATTCAAGAATGCATCCAATCCATTATTCTTGAACAACCGGAGCCAATGTATGATAATTATCCATTTAAAGACAGTGTGGAAAAGGAGGTTCAACTTGTTGACATTATTGATGATACTGTCCAAAAAATTCCAGAGCAAATTTAGGCTGATCCTGATATCTTTTATTGCCAATGCCTACTTGATGTTCATGGAACAAAATATTCTTATGGACAACCTATCTTTTTCATAGAACATGAAGAGGTAACTTTTGGAATTTTTTATGATCCAGTGGTAGATTATTTAGAGTCAACACTAAATTATAAATATTTTATCTTAGAGACACCATTTGATGAAAGTGAGTACAAGTTGCTAGATTTTTGCTCTTCATGTTTTCCAATATTTCTGATTATACATATATTCAGAGTTGGAAGCAAGTTTTGGTGGGTTGATGAAATTTTTTCCTGGTTACATTGGAAATGGGATTACAATTTGATTCAGTAAATGGAAGGTTCCTCAAATACTTTTACAGCTATTGAAGGTAAGAAACTTGTCATTTCATTATATATACCGGTGTGACAGTGATAGAATAAAGACTCCGTAACCCAATTTATGTTTTGCAGAGTAGCTAATAGTTTTAGTTAATGACAGAAGGAACTGATCTACAAGTTCTTGAAGCCTCACAAGGAGGACTTCATCCTGCAGCAGGAACCAGATGTTATAGCTAGATTTTGTTTTCTGTTTTTAGACTATATGCCATATTTTTAAAACATGGTTTTTCTTATTTCTTTTAAGATTTTGAACTTGATTTTTGAGGTATTATAATAGTGAGCATATTTTTATTTTTGATTTTATAATATTCTTTTTAAATTTACTTTATTTAGTTGTTTTTATAGTTTTAATGGGCTTATTAGTTGTATATATTTCTGAAAGGTTGAAAATATATATCATAAGGTTTAATCAAAGTTTGGTTATATAATCTAACCCTTTGTTTTTAAGCCTTTTGTCAGAAAAAAACATTGATCAGAAATTCATGTAGCGCAAAGGCAGAAACCATGAACTAGAGCTCTACAAGAAAGTCGAGGCCTTTTAAAAAATTGAAAATTTGCTCGTGAGTTTTCAAAATCGCAAATGATGTGAGTTTTCACATCTGTAATAGGAGAATGATACTTGTATAGACCTTAATAATCATTTTGACAAGTGTTCAAGTTAAGATAAGGATTATTCAGGTAAGTTGCAACTGTCCAGAATTTTGGAGAATATAGATCCTTTATACAGTAAAGATAGCACATGACGGGAGCATATTCAAAGCTAGTTATGAATTTCATGGATGTATGAAAGCTAATGAGGATCGTGCTGATACTTGTCCATCTGTGGTTGGAAGAAATTGTGAGGAAGGTGGTTATAGGTTTGGAGTTTGCAGAGTAGGTGACTGGTGTAGTCGTGGTAGTTAAGCATAGAGCTACGAAAGTTTACTAGACACCTGAGAAGACAAGTGGTAGCCTCATTGATACAACACCATGCATATAATGAAAGAAACAGTCGATCTTTGCAGACTGTATCACCAACAAGTTCTGGAAGCTCATTAGAGCATTAGAGGAAATATCAATTTAAAATGGGACTTTCAAAAATAATACAAATTCCATGTCATCATGTATTAGCCAATCAAAATTATTTAAAATTCAAAAAGGGAGCACCTCTTAAACAATTTCTTAATATAAATTTGGAGATAGGTATCATAAAAAAAACTATTTTTTTTGTTCGTATTTTTGACATATCTCCCTGTGTTTTTACTCAAATTTTGATCGGGAGAGATCATTGGAAGTGAAATTAAATTCTGCATCCAAGGAGTACCCACTTGAAATACTTTTATGGGCCCCACTACCCCAAAAACAAGAAATAATTGAAAAAACATGATGATGACATCATCATCACATTTTTTTAGGTATTTCTTGTTTTGGGGGAAGCGGGGCCCATCAAAAATATGCCGAGTGGGTACTCGTTGGATGCGGAATTTAATTCTGCATCTAAGGAGCTCTCCCAATCGAAATTTGAGTAAAAACACAAAGAGATATGTCGAAAATATGAACAAAAAAATAGTTTTTTCTTTTCTTCCTCCAAAATTAATAAATATTATCTTATTATTTTAACTATTATTTTCTTAATTTTCCTTAGGAGGCCTATTTTGAGTTGAAATTTCCTCTAATGGTTGGAGCTTATGGTCAAGCAATTATTCCAACAATTTCATTGGACTTGAAGATAATACCAAGAGAATCCGGCTACAGTCTGACAACCTCAACAAAATTGCTGAAGGTCTTGAGCCGTATATGGAGCCTGGAGGAGCAGCATTAATCAAGTATGTCCTTGGTAATGACATTACTGGTAGAATTAGACCATACCCAAGAAAGGGTCCAAGAATTGATGTAGGAACAGAAAGCTGATCGTCGCCAAATTGACAATTTGATGAAAATATTTGCAGATGAGAAGATAATGTGGAAAAGCAAAGAGCAAGAGAAAATCAGAGTAGTTGTTCAGTCTGTCAGAGATGAACTCAAAGATGAAAGGAAGTTCCTGTAGAAGAAGTAGACAAGGACGAAGAATATGATGATATTATTTTCAGAAAAATGAATGTCCCGTGAGTGTCAAATAAAAAACTTCCACATTACAGAAAGGAGTGTGCAAAGATGATTGAGAATTATGCTCTGTTTTTTCCTGTTTGGGGTCATTTCAATTGAGTGCAGATCACGAGCTAATGGAGATGAATTTTAAAAAAGAAAAATAGGTTTTTGTTCAAAAGAGAACCATTCACAAAAAACCTCTCTCAGGTTTTCAACAGATGTCAAGGTTTGAAATATTCGATTTAATCTTTACAGGATATTTTTCAGGGTTTTAAAATATTTAATATTTTCCTGTTTTAGTCTTCATCTTGTGGGGAATATTCTGATTGATTGGAAAAGAATTTTTAAACACCAAGAGAGGTTTTTGTTCATAACGGACTCATTCACATAACCCTCTCTCAAGTTTTACATAGGTATCTCGGATCGATATCTATGGGGGATTCTTTGAGACCCATTTTCAAAAATTCGCCAAATTTCCTAGAAATCCAATTTTGCTATTTTTAGCCAATTAGTTTTTAATCTTTGAAGGTTGGTTAATGTAACTGCTGAGTAGTTACAAATTTGAACTAAATAAGTGAATATGGAACTAATTCATATGATATTTGTAATTATATAAGTGGGGGAGGCATACAATGTAGTGGTTCAAATTTTGGTACAAGGGGAGGCTTCCAAGCTACTGTGTATGAAGCTAAGTTCGAAAACTCTTATGTATTTTTGATGACTGATTATGATATATATGCAAACTATAATCCCATATTATTCTATTTTCTAGTTTCATTTCTAATTGTTGTAGTCACTCATTTGACAAATTCATTTCTTGTTTGAGGTTATTATTCATGGAATGCTTGTGAACTGTGGCTAACACTCAGTATTGTGCTTATGTTGTTTCTGGTTTATATTTCATATATAATGCATCTCAGTCCTTCACTGTTACATGATTTAGTGTTTATCTTATCCTGATGATATTTTACCCTCTTGTGAACAAATTGTAAAACCAAAACCCTAAAAACCTATTTTACTTAGTTTTATTTTATGAGATTGTGTTGGCTTGTTCTTTAGCAGTCTGAGAACAATTTCTGGCACTAACACGTGGACCTGCGATATCTGTCAGAGAACTAGAAAATCATTGGGGAGGGATGAGATGTCACTGGTACCTCAGGTAACATTACAACCATTTGATAAATGGGCCATGGATTTTGTGGGACCAATCAACCCACCTAGGAAGAGAACTGGTGTGTGGTACATCATTACAATGACAGACTATTTGACAAGATGGGCGGAGGTCGCAACGGTTATAGAATGCACCGTTGGGACAACAACAAGGTTCTTGTTTGACAACATTGTTACTCGGTTTGGGTGCCCAAGGATATTTATGAGCAACCAGGGGAGTCACTTCATAAATCACACAGTCAGCGCATTGATGGAAGAACTTCAGATACAACACAAGAAGAGTACCACGTATCATCCACAAGTGAATGGGATAGTGGAGGCATTCAACAAGGTGTTGGAGCACGCGCTTACAAAGGTATGTAACGTAAACCACGATGATTGGGATTTGAAGATTCCAACAGTTTTGTGGGCATATCGCACCACTTGCAAAATATTGACAGGGAATAGACCGTTCAAATTGGTGTATGGGAATGAAGCAGTCATGCCTATGGAGTACATTGTTCCAAGTTTGCGCATCATAGTAGGGACATGCATGGAAGATGAAGCAGTGGTAGAGGAGATACTGACACAGTTGGTACAACTTGAGGAAGACGGCTTTGTTGCAGGTTTTCACCAGTGCATTGAGAAGGATCAACAAAAGGCTTGACATGATCGACATATCAAGCAAAAATAGTTTCAACAAAGAAACTTGGTTCCAATGTATGACATCAAATTCGTGAAACATCCAGGTAAGCTACAGGTGCATTGGCTAAGTCCATATCTCATTAATTCCATTACTTCAAGAGGTGCAGTACAACTGCAGTAGTTAGATGGAGCGATGCTTCCAAAGGTAGTGAATGGTAGCAGGATGAATCCCTACAAGACGGGGCCAGAGCTGTGCGATGCTTAAAGCATTACGTGATGTAAAAATAAATGCAGGAGAGGATAGTGAGAAGGAGGGTGCACCAATAGGAAGTGGATGTGCAAGTAGAGGAGTTAGTAGCGCAGTTAGGAAGTTCTGTTGCAACAGCCACAAGGCTGCAACATAGTCAATTTAGTAATAAATGTAGATAGTTAAAGCAGTTAACAAGTGGTGCTTGTTGAAGAGACGCATATTTATGGCTGATCCGACTGTTGGATTGATAGGATCATTGACGAATTTAGGCAATTAATGCATGATTTGGTCGAAATGATTAAAAGTTGATTTGGTCATGATAGATGTGTAATTGGATCGGTGTTATAAGAAGGGGTTGAATGTGGTTGGCATTCACCATCGTGCAAAGATTGAGTTGCAGAGTTATCACAAAAGAGTTATGGTATGTTGCACTGAGTTGAGTTGTGGTGATTAGGTGAGTTGCAGATTGAATTCAAGTCGAGTGCCCACTGAAAATTGTGGGGTATGCAGCATGACCAATTCACAGTCGAAATTTCTAGTGACAGGGATTCACCAATCATCGAAGTAACCATCGAGGAGGAAGTTTCCAATATGCGAGTGGGATCCTTGTCGGTTCCAAAGAATAAGCGAAGGGCACATCCACCCATCTCACCAGTACCAAAAAAATAGTAGACCAGAATGTCTACATGGGCACAGGAGGAGGCACCTGCATAGGTAGGTCCTTCGAGTTTAGGGGATGTGGAGTTGACAGCTCGCATAGTGGTGCTTTTTGTAGACATCCCTGGGTATTTTCCTCCCATGCGATCTGATGTGAATCTGAGGAAACTAATAAAGAATCATAAATACTCGGTGAATATGCCAACGATTCCATAGGGTATATTCTGCATCATAGACATTGTACATGCATTGATGAGAATGAAGTACGATGATCATTATTTTCTTGCGACGACATAAATTCATAGAGGAACATTATGAATCTATGGTAACGGTTGTAGGAGGCCCGATATTATGCATTCCCCTAGACTAGGCACACGGCTTAGATAGAGCAGGACTATTGGGATTAATCAACATGCCGCATTTTGGGTGGTTGAATGAGGCGAATGCCTGTGTAAAGCAACCAGTCCCAGTGATGGTAGCACTTATTTTAGAGATTACGGGGCTGCCTAAGAATGGGCCAAACCCCTCGCAGTATTTTAAATGAAGGGATAACAACAAGATGCTTGCGGTGAAGCTAAAGAGGAGGTATGGGTTGCAGCGGGATGGACGGGAATACCATGTCGACAACATTAATGATCCATCTGTCTGCATTGAAGCACACATTTTGGCTACTAATATTGTGAGGATGAATAGAACGAATCAGTGAAATTCAAGGGTTGTTGCATGTGTAGAGCAGTGTGCGCAAGGTGTACAAATGAACTGGTCGTTGTTTTTAAAAAACTAGTTGATGAAGGATGTAGTGGAAGTCCAAGCAGGGATGCGCCCATTTGCATACAGTTGGCTACTGATGTTGACTGCACTTGTGGCATTGATGGAACCAAAGGATTACCAAGGAATGGAGGTGGATGTGGTAAAAGTGTGCAAGGGAGAACGCTACCAGAATATCTCATGGATGAAGGAGCCTGAGCGACTTAAGGATTGCGATGTTCAGTTCTGTATTTATTGGGAAGCACTGCAAGCGGTAGTGGTGAAAGTTCCACGATTATCTAAGGAGGCTGTGACAAAATACCAATGAGTTGCTCAGTTAGCGATTGGACCACATGCCATTCATGTGAAGACGTGACGCAACCCACAAAGGAAATAGTTGTTGACGCATTACAATTCGTCTGATGCAGAGTTGGAGAAAATTGCCGATTATTGGCCAACATCATGGAGAGAACCAGTCATCGTAGAACAAGTGTCGACGGGTCCACCAGTAGATGCACTAGTTGATCCGGTACCTAATCCCGATCAGCAGATTCACCATGATTTCGATGAAGATTCGTCGCTGACACCCATTGACTCGAAAGCAGAGCATGCATTTGAAGAATCAAGGACAAAGAAGCGCCAGGAGTAGGGTGCGACAAGTAGCGCAACACCAGGGATGGATGCACAATTGAATTGTCTCATTAAGAAGATTGCAACTACAATGGATGTAGTAGTAGAAGAGATGTAGAAACAAGTAATATAAGGATTTAGCGAGGTAAAGACTTAAGACTCGATTATTTATTTGACATAGTATTAAAGAAGGAACCATAGGTAGCGACTGTGCAGTACTTTGGATCAATCAACACTGGGACACGGATTCGGAATGTACAAACTCCACCGACTATGATTGAGACCAACAATGAGGATATCAATGCCTCCCTGCAACATTTACAATACTTGTCCATCGACATCAACATGTTGTCCACATAGACATTGGTGCATATGCTGAGGGTCGCCAATCAGGAGTTGGAATACAAAGAATAGAACATCAGCGGTCAGTTCTTGCGATCACAGGAGAAAGAGGTAGAAGAACGGAGAGAGGTCAAAGCATTAAGGAAAGAAAAATAGGATTTGATGTCCAAGAGTGGCAAGGAAACTGAAGAATTGAAAAAGGAACAAGATCGACTAGCGGTTGAAAAGGCGAATCTCTGGGATAAGTGAGTGTGGTTGGAAAATATAGTTACAGATGCATTTCAGCACATATATAAGAGCACAGTGGAACTAGATGCAGAGGTGAAATCAGAATGATTTGGAGTAGTCATTGCACAGTTACAAAGTGACAATGTAGAGTTGCAAGCATTGGTGCATCCAGACACACCACCAAAACAAGTGGCAGAAAGGAAAAGCACCATGGAGGATGTGGAGACAGAGGTAGAGGATATGGAGCATGAAGCAAAGAAGGTAACTGAAGTGACTACGAAATTTTGGGGCATCGTAGTCTAGGATGAGCAACTGGAGCAACTGACAACACAGATGCGAGAGGTTGAGGGGAAGCTAGCGACATTGAAAGCTTCACTTAGAGAGATTCCATCGGTTGTCTATATCACCAAATCTACGAAGTTGAAAGAGTTATAGCAGCACGTGGCAAAAGCGAGGGAGCGTCAGCAGAGGCACAGTACATAGTTGGATGAGTTCCAAGAAATTGGAGTGCATCTTTTGGTCAAGGCAATGCCTGCGCTGTAGGCAGTTTAGGAAGGCAAGAAGGAAGCTACTGATAAGATGGCAGAGCACCCATTGGCACATGATTTTACAGGAATTTGAGATATTTCTGAGATGTTTATAGAATAGGTGAAGGGGATTACTCAGTAATACGAGGACTTCAAGCTAAAGGTCATCGAGTACACCATGTCCAGTTGTTGTGGCTAGAGGGCAAGCCAAAAGATTGTGTTGGGGGCCTGTTGGCAGGCGGTTTTGGGATAAGTTAGTTTTGCAGCATCACAGATGTTGTGTAAGGTCAAAATATATTGGAAAAGTGGAAAACAGTGCGCAATCCAGAGTTATATTATTTTATGTATTTTTTGGTCATCTTTTGTAGTTTTGGACTACATTTTGTGGATAGTGGTCACTATTTTGTAGAATCTATTAAGAATTAGTTAAGAATTTGGCTAAGTGGACCACCAATGTAAAGCTGCAAGCCTATAAATAGATGTTGAATTTCAAATGTTAGTCGCTCTTAGACTCTTCAGGTTTTTCTGATCTTTTGAGACAGAGCTAGTTTTTGAATTTTTTGATCTGTGTATGAGAGTGGAAGAACTATTATGAGAGTTCATGTTTTGTGACAGAAGTTAATATGACATGACATAGGTTGAGCAGAATTACCGTCTTTTACTGTTTTCCTATTTTCCTATTTTTTGTGATCCAATGATGAATGGAATATGTATTTGTGACTTGGATATGTGATTGATGCAATGTGTTTATGTTTTAATTGATGGTATAATGTTATATATGTTGAACGATGATATAATTATGTTAATGCATAATGTGAATGAGTAGATGTGAGGAATGTTGCGATAAGTCACTAAGTAGTCACACAAGGTCCTCCTCCATACTGCAGAAACTTGGTTCCATCGGACTTCTCTTGAAAATATTAGGTGAGACTTCATATGATATGAAGGTGTTGTCGAATGGAGTAAAAACTGTCTGGGTCGGTGCTCTGGGTCGGTGCTCAGGGAGATCACGGTGTCTTGGGTGTCAACAGAGAGAGAACCCTTGTCGACTGAGTTTGTGTCAACAAATTCTGCTGCAAATTTGCAGCTCTATGCAGCAATATGGTTCTTCTGTGCATCAACATCATGAATTTGTGCATGTGAACCTCTCCAAACTAATGGCTATGTCTGGAGGAATTTTCCTCTTTGAAAGAAGAATAATATACTCAATTGAATAGGAAATATAGAAAACTGCTAGATGAAAACTGGACCCATCTAGAGCAACTGAAATCAACTGATGAGAGAGAGAAAATTCTTGAGAATTCGAACTATGTGAGGAACACCAAACCAACTGATATATTTCATCCTTTAACATCAAACCATGTGAGGTAAAATCAGCCCCAAGTGTTAGGAGCAAGTGTCTAAGCGAATGCAGAATGTCTCCATCTTTACTAGTTCTGTGAGGAGATGAGCACGTGATCAAATAGATAGGTAGATCAGCCCTGGGACTGTGTAGACCGAATGCTTGAGCTCCATAATCTGATGTAGCTTCAAAAATAACTAATGATTCACAAAATATAATATCAGCAAACTCATAAGAGGAAACTAACATCAAATCTCCAACAGTAAGTTTGAAGGAGACTTGAGGTACTTGATTTAATGTCACACCAAAATTGATGAAACCATATACAAGCATGAATGAAGGATCTTGGAACTTAAATATTGAACAACATAATAATAGATCAGATGCAAATAAGATCATTTCATATACAAATAATTTTATATCAGATCCAAAAGTGTCGAATGAAATCAAATCCCTAACAACAATTTTGAAGGAAACTTGTTGTACTTGATTTTTCACACCAAAATTGGAGAGAAGATACACGCATTACTCAAAGATCTTGAAACTAAAAACCTGAAACAAATAATGTCAGATCATATCCAAATAGGTTCATACCATATACAAGAGTGTTCTCCACCAAGATGGTAGATTCACAATTTTTGCCTTCTTCTAAATTCCAAGAATTGGTGCATGCAATCATGTAGGAATTTACTAGAAGTTCTAGATCAATGAGAGTGAATGAATCACTCATACAATCTGACATTATTTCCAAATATCCATGGCATTACTTATCTACACACCAAAAACATAGTTAGAGATAGAGAAATCAAATTCCTCTTCGTATTCTGAAACAATCACTGGTTAACTATGCACAAAATTTAAAATAGAAGAATCACTGGAGAATTTTTACATAAAATGGAAGGAGAGTTTTTATTCAAAAAGATAGATTTGAACGTCTTCTTTTGGATCAGCCATTTGAGAAGATGAGATATCAGAGATCTCATAAACTTCTGGAGCAGCAGGAGAAGGAGTCACTCCAATAAGAGTTTCTTCAATTCGAATTGACTGTGTGGAAGATTCTTCTTCTTCTTCATCTTCAATAATTTTCTTTGTTGTAGGAGAGGGAACATAGAGTCCATTCTAGAACTCTACATCATGTATTTTATATGAAACTTTCTCAATAGGTGGTATTTTATAGTAATATCCCATATGATTGTTAGGTCCTCCTGATAGAGTGGGAGTGATGAAGGATTCCCTGGAAGAAACCATGTGGTCAGATGCTGCAGAATCTATCAAGTAGGCTTTCGACGGAGTGAGGCCTACATGCAAGGCATGGCATCTCTCATGTTCTTTAGGATGCTGTCCATCATCAAATATCTCAACACCTTGTGGAAGGGAAATATTTTTATGTACAAGGATATTTTTCAATTGGTCGAGGGTCTTCTTCATGCACGAGTCTTCTGGGTGAAAACCCCTCATACAACAGGGACACTTTTTCTTTTCAAACATTTTATTCTTCTTGGAGACCGAAGCTCCTTCAAATTTTTTCTGACTCTCTTTAGGATTCGAATTAGATGCTTTAGGATCCTTCCCCTTAGGTTTCCCTTTAGCTTGCGCTTTGGTATATTCTATCACAAGGAGAGATTGATCTTTGGAAGTCTAGATGACTCCCATCTGGACCAACTTTTCTTGCTCCTGTATTAAGGACTCGACAAAGGAATCAAGTGAGGGTATCTTTAAATTGGGAATGGAATCTCTTTCAGAATGGAAGAATGAGACAAATAAATAATACTCAGTACTTAGTCTATTGAGTATGAAGAGCACATATTGCTCCTCCTTTCTTTCTATTCTACATTGTATGCATTGAAGTACAAGAGACTTGAATTTGGTAAAGAATTGTTGTATTGTCTCGAAGGTGCTGGGATGTAAGGCTACCAACTTGCTTTCTAGGATGTGTCCCCAAAGCTCATCATGCTTTCCAAAAAAGACTTCAATCTTCTACCAAGATTCTTTGGGAGTCCTCAAACCTTCAAGGTGAAATAAGAGGTATCTGGATATATGAGTACATAGATAACCAAAAGATTCATCTAAGTAGTTCAGAAACTTGTTTTTCTCAGTTGGATGATGGGGCTCAGCCTCCTTTCCTAGTATTATCTTGAAGAATCCCTTGTTTCCCAAGGAAACTTACATATCTTCCCTCCAATCAACATAATTGAAGGGTGATAGAATCCAAGGTGTAGAATTTTAGAATCCATAATTATCCTATTGATCAGAAAATATATTCAATTCAAGCTACATAGTACCTATAGAAATTCACTGCAAAACCAAATCATTCGAACTATGTTAGAATCAAGCCTTCCCTCTTGACAAGTACACTTTCTTAGGGTCCGTCACACATGCACCGCCACTTTGAATAAATTCAGAGGAAGCAAGGAAATATTTGCGGGACTTCTGTGGAAACCAAAGTCCTTCTTTTGTACAATCGAGAGTAGACAGACTTGAAGATTTCCTGAGATGGATTTGATACCATGTTAGAATTATTGTGCCATTATATATTCAGGAAATGAGTACAATCAGATTCTAAATTATTTTGCAGTGAAAATGAATGAATAATACACATTGTACAAAACAAATATCACAAGAAACAGACAAGTATTACTCAGTATAGTTACAGTGTGAACTTCATTAAATCCTAGTAGTATACAATGGTAATACATAAAGGAGAATTTGAATCATGAGAGATGAATTCGAATATACTACATCAATATGACTCCATGTCTAACTAAAAGTGTCTAAATCCCTATCGTAGCTCACTAGCTAAGAGACAGTTGTCTAATTCAGTCTCCCAAACAGTAATAATCAGTTAAACTAGTCTAACTGAGCTGGTAGGTGAGAAGTAAGGTGAGAATAGGTGCTTATTCACATGCAGCCATGCAAGACTGGCGCTAATTGAACTGGAGGACATCTTATTGAATGTAACTGAAGCATAACTAAGCTTAAATGGTTACTAACTGTGAAAAAATGAAGGAGGTTGGCGCCGACACTCTTAGTGGCTCCTAAATTATAGGGATTGGCATAGGAGACACATAAACCGGTGCATCCAAGTGTAGTCAATTCCATTTATCCTCTATCAGTTTTTCACACACTCTAGTCACTTGTACATGTGTCCCCATTAGGCTAATTGGACCCAATAATAAATAAAGGAATCCTAAGTTAGGCTAATACTATTTAGTAGACGGTTTGGACAAGGGAGGATTATAAATCCTAACACTCCCCGTGAATCCTAACTTGGAAAATTGCAAGCCCTAGCAACAAGGCCAAAAAGTTAACACAAAAAAGTATTCACCTAGATCTACATGGTCTAAAGCACATACATACATCATATTCCTACCATGTTTCCCTTACTTTTGACCTTCACAATTGTATTTCCACATAAAATGGTCCAAAACATTATTATTTACTATGGCTTACCATCACTTTCTCCAAAAAAGGGTCAAAAACCCTAAAAAAAAGAAAGAAAAAGAAAACCACAGGAAAATACCATGGGTAACCACATTGGGTAAAAAATCCCAAGAACCATACTATAAATACATTGTAAAGGGCTCTCCCATGTTGACTTATTGTAACTTCGAAGAATATTTTATATGTGTTTTTTGTGGTCCCCGATGTTCCTACAGGGAGAATCACTTGTATTTCTTTATACCCCAATGCTTCTAATCAGGAGAACTAATCAGAGTCATGAGGACGTCTCCTCCATTGTAAGTTGGGTCATTATTACCCCAGTATTGGTTACTCGATCCTACAAGATTAAATTAGGATTACTCGAGCCTACATAACTAAATTAATTATTAAGTGAACAAAAGAATATAAATAGAGGTGAGGTGCTTCTCATTTGAACACACTCACACTCACTTGTGTAGCGCATTAGAGAGAGAGAGAGAGAGAGAGAGAGAGAGAGAGAGAGATTTGTAGCTAGAGAAGGAGGAGGATCAGTCTTTTGGGTTTTACCTTTTATCTTTTTGGGGCATCTATATTGAGGAAGCTTTTGCTGGGTTTTTCCCATTAAGGTTTTCCCAGGATAAATCTGTGTTCTTTTTATGTGGTTGTGCTTGTCTATCTTTCAGTGATCTTTTGGATTATGGTTATGCTGTTGTGATGATAAATGTTTTAATATCTGATATAACCATTAAAATTAAACATGGTATCAGATCCACCCGAAAATAATTCATTGTGCAGCCGAAACAGTGCTACAGCTACAGCTATTGAAGATTAGGGTTTCATGCTTGAAAACCCTAAAATACTAAAACTAGTAGTTTTGGTAGATTCACTATATCTTCAGATTGGAGAAGGCTCATGAGCCGAAAATTTCACAGGCCAAAGATAAATTCCTGATGTACACTGTGTAAACGTTTCAGCCTCTGATTTGCTATATTCTAGGAGATATGATTCCTCCAAGTTAGGGTTCCAGCCTCTCTTAGGGTTCATCCTTAAACAGGTGACCTAGGGAGAATTGCTATATCTTAGGATACGAAGGTCCAAATGAAATTTCGCAATATATTATAGAAAGGGCATGGAATTTAATTTTTGTGGTAAATAATTTCAGACCCCGAAGATGAAATAGTGACACATGGAATTCCGTACAAATTCGCTCTTCTGAACAGTCCTGAAATGAGTCACCATGGGAAAACGCGCATAAGTCCCAATTGGTAAAATCAATTCTGCTCTAACCTACGGTGTTGGAAAGAGGACATGCAAAGCTAAGTTAGTACAAAATTTCAGACACATATGAATGGTAATTTCAAAGATCTCATAGAAACAATGTCATGCATTCTACAGAAGAAATTGAAGAAAACTAGGGCATCAGATATTTTGCAATTATGATCACAGTTTTGGGAAAATGAATATGCTGCTCAGCTCACCTTCAGGAGGCACATATTTCTATCCAATCAGATCTGAAATATTTTAAGTCTTTAAAATTAGGATTTCTCTGACAAACCCTAAATCAGCCAGATCCGGAACCAGGACGAACACCTCAAACCGATAAGATCTAATCTTTTTCCATTTACATTTGAGGTTCTCATTTCAAAATGACCTAGCACCCTAGCTTGATGAAAATCTTGGTAAAGCTGAAAAACTTCCGAGCATGGAAGCATAAAATTTCACTAGTTCTTGAAGAAAATGAATTGGACACCTACATAAGCGGAGAGGTTCCAGTTCCAAAGGGAGATGAGGCCAAAGCCTTACACAAAAAGAAACTCGGCTCATAACAAGAGAAGAGAAGATGGGAGCAATTGAAGATCAAGCACTCATGATTCAAAGCAGATCCCTCAAGCGATGAGGAATATGAAGAACTCAATTCTTGAAGAACCTCTTATCCATCTTAGCATTTGGATAAGAAATGATGATGTTATGAATGAAGAAGATGATGAAGCAGAAGGATCAAGAAGGTGTCTACCCATGAAACAAATAAAAGATAAGTATTCAATTATCATTTCATGATATTGTTTTATATTTAGTTGATGTATTATTCATGATAGAATGTTTGCATTAACTACATGCATGTGATGGGTAAGTAGCTCATGGTGCTATACAACTCTCCATTGCTACTTATCTAGAATGAAACCTTTGACATATTGGATTAGTGCAAAATCTCAATGATGTAATATTGGCTAAACAGTTGCATGATGCACAAAAATTTGTCATTATGCATATGCTCTATGAAGTGATTCTAACCATGCAACTGGTGCATTTGACTTGTAGGAAAGGTCCTGTACAACCACCTACAAGAAACGAAGGATGAGACTTATTCCGAAGAACAAGTGATGACAATTCAAGATTCACTCCAATAAACATGAATCTGAAGCTCCCAAGGTCAGAGACACCGTGACAGAAGAAAGAGCTTCAGAGAGCAGTATATCCACCTAAAAATATGAATACATTGGGTACGAGAGATAACTCAATATGAAGAAAAGTATGTTGACATTTCCAAGAGGCCTTGTACACACTCTAGTTGTGTAACAAGGTTGGGTGACATCATTGATGCTAACCTTTTCGGCTATGAAAAAAGCTATGACCAAAGAGTAACAGTTGATCATGAGGAATGATGTCTATAATATGGTTTCGAGACCTGAAGGGAGTTCCATAATGTCTTCCATATGGATTTACAAGAACAAGTGTACAAATCAAGGTTCATGGTTTGCCTCAGAAAGAATAGACTATGTCATGATATACTCTATTGACCAAAACACTTCTCCAGTAGAGGTATATATCAAGCAGGGAACCACCTGTACATAATATGCTTTGTATGAGATCGGAAGGCACCCATAGAAAAGCACATCTAGGAGCTTGACAAATCGCCTAGAGTGATGAATATTTTAAACTTTGCTACAAGGTTGAAGATGGAAACCTGCAGAAGACAACAAGCTCATAGATGGGTGCATGAGGAAATTTTCGACAAAGTTCAAGATAAAGGGATCTTGGAAAACTGAGATAGATACATATTAGCAAAGAATGCTACCTGTCACTTCAGTACAAAATGAAGAGGGAAGATGATGCTCCGCTTCAAGGGGAGTGACTACATAAGATCTCTAAGTTTGACATGGTACGACATGATAAACCGAGACTTTACCAAGAGTAAAGTGGGTTCAAACCTTCAAGGCTAAATGCGGAAGACTAGGATATGTTGATGACCTAATAGAATGATGGAAGAATACCATAATGATGTTTTTGGGTATAGTAACCAAACCGGAAAGCAAGAGCATGGTATCTTCCAAGTGGACTTTCAAGACAAAACATGTTGCTGATGGAAGGCAAGATTTGTGGCTAGAAGATTCTCTCAGAGAAAGGAAATTAGTTACGAAGAGACACTTGCTCCAGGAAGCAAGATACACTTCCTTCAAAACTATCATGGTACTTTCTTCCATGATGAAGTGGAACTTACACCAGATGGATGTAAAGACAACCTTCCTGAATGGTGTGATTGAAGAAGAAGTATACATAGAACAACCACAAGGATTTGAAGTTGAAGACAGACGAACTCATGTGTGCAAGTTGAAGAAAGCCCTGTATGGCCTGAAGCAAGCTCTCCGAACTTGGTATGGAAGGATAGATAGTTCCCTGACGAGCATGGGATTTGTCAAGAGTAAAGCTGATCCTAACCTTTACTACAAGGTTATAGAAGATGAACCTGTCATACTATTACTATATGTAGATGATTTATTTTTGACAGGGAATGAGAAACAGATTGTAGAATTCAAGAAGAATTTCACTAAATAATTTGAGATGAAAGACCTCAGTCTAATGCATTATTTCCTAGGCCTAGAAGTATGGTAGAACTCAGAAGGAATCTTTCTCAATTAGGGAAAGTATGCAGTGGAAGTTTTTGAAAATATTTGATATGTTGGAATGAAAAGCCATGGCCACACCCATGGATTCCAACCAGAAGTTGTTAGTTGATGACTCATCAAAGTTAGTGGATGTGACTCAATATAGAAATATTATTGGGTCGTTGATGTATCTAACAAATACCAAACCAGACATTTGTTTTGCTATGAACACCATGATTTAATATCTAGTTCAACCTAGACGGGTTCACTTGATAGCTGCAAAGCATGTGATGAGATATCTGAAATGGACTATAGAATTTGATCTATACTATGATGGAAACCATGATTACAGATTGTATGGCTATACAAATGCAGATTGGGCTAGAAGTGTCTCAGACATAAGAAGCACTTCAGGTGGATGTTATTGTCTGGGGTCAGCTATGAGTTCATGGTTTAGCAGGAAACAGTCCAGTGCTGCTCTTAGCACAACTGAAGTATACTACATAGCAAATTGCTCTGCTAGTTGTGAAGCCTTATGGCTTCAGAAGCTGATGTCAAGTCTCTTTGACCTAGAGATGGACACTACAGTGATTCTATGTGATAACTAGATTTGTATAAAGATGACAGAGAACCCTATGTTCCATCGAAGCACATAGAAATCCGATATTTCTACGTACGAGATAAGATGCAGATGATGATGTTTCAGTATTCCCATACTGAAGATATAGATGATGTTTTAGTATTTACATACTATAGATGCATATCATGGTGGTTCAATATTTCTATATTGCATATAGAGATGATGATGCTTTCAGTATTTCTATACTGAAGATATAGACGATTATGATTTTAGTATTCACATACTGAGATATAGATGATGATAGTTCACTATTCACATACTGAAGATGTAGATGATGATGGTTCAGATGATGATGTTACAAGATGATGATTCAAAACTGATGTGTTGATGAAGCCTCTGTCTCGAGTAAAGTTTGAACACTTTCGAGACAAGCTTGGTGTTGTTCAAAAAGACCTTCCTCGAAAGAGGGAGCAGTGATGTTGCAGTGGGATTGTATCATCTCTGGACACTTGTCCTAAACTGATCCAGTGACTTTGATCCTCGAGAATGAAGAGGTATTGTATCATCCAGGGAAATTTGTCCACAACGGATACGGTGACTTCGGTCCACGAGAATGCAATGGGATTGTATCATCCCTGGACACTTGTCCTAAAGTGATCACGTGACTTCGATCCTCGAGAATGAAGAGGAATTGTATCATCTCAGGACATTTGTCTAGAATGGATCTGGTGACTTTTGTCCTCAAGAATGTGGTGGGATTATATCATCCTTGAACCTTGGTTCAGAATGGATCCAGTGACTTCGGTCCTCAAGAATGTGGTGGGATTATATCATCCTTGAACCTTGGTTTAGAATGGATCCGATGACTTCGGTCCTCGAGAATGTGGTAGGATTGCATCATCCTTAAACTTCGGTTCAGAAAGGTATCCCAAGGCTTCGGTCCTCAATAATGTGGTGGGATTACATCATCCATAAACTTCGGTTCAGAAAGGTATCTGAAGGCTTCGGTCCCCGAGAATGTGGTAGGATTGCATCATCCTTGAACTTCAGTTTAGAAAGGTATTCGGAGGATTCGTTCCCCGAGAATGTGGTAGGATTGTATCATCCTTGAACTTCAGTTCAGAAAGGTATCTGGAGGCTTCCTTCCCTGAGAGTGTGGTAGGATTGCATAATCCTTGAACTTCGATTCAAAAATGTATCCAGAGGCTTCGGTCCCCGAGAATGTGGGAGGATTGTATCATCCTTGAACTTCGATTCAAAAAGGTATCCGAAGGCTTCAGTCCTTGAGAATGTTGTAGGATTGTATCATCCCTAGACTTTGGTCCAAAAGTGATCCAAATATTTTTGTCTTCGTCTTGTGGATTGCAGGTTGTTGCTGTTGATGACGTTACTGATCGAAATATCAGAGTGTGATGATGATGACATACTGATCGAAAGATCAGAGTGTGATGATGATGACATACTGATCAAAAGATTAGAGTATGATGATGATGATGATGTACTGATCGAAAGATCAGAGTATGATGATGATGATGATGCTGATTGAAATTTCAAAGTATGATGATGATGTTGCTGATTGAAAGATCAGAGTATGATGATGATGATGTTGCTGATCGAAAAGTCAAAGTGCTGATGATGATGATGTTGCTGATTGAAAATTCAAAGTGCTGATGATGATGATGTTGCTAATCAAAAGGTCAAAGTTTTGCTGATGATTATGTTGTAGATCGAAAAGTAAGAGTGCTAAAGATGTTGTTGTTGATTGAAAGCTCAAAGTGCTGATGATGATGTTGTCGAACGAGCAGTCAAAGTGTTGCTGCAGCTGAAAATGAAGATGAAGATTATATGATGTTGAAAAGATTCCAATGATTTATAGATGTATTACTCTGATGATGTTGATGATGCCTTCTCTCTCTCCTACTGTTGTTGTTGCTGATGTTGTTGTAGAATACCCTTCTCATTAAGGGGGAGTGTTGAATTATTATAACTTCAAAGAATATTCTATATGTATTTTTTGTGGTCCCCGATGTTCCTACCGGGAGAATCACTTGTATTTATTTATACCCCGATGTTTCTAATCGAGAGAACTAATAAGATTCATGAGGAAGTATCCTTCATTGTAAGTTGGGTCATTAGTACCCCAGTTGTTGTTACTCGAGCCTACAATATTAAAATAGGATTAATCGAGCCAACATAACTCAATTATTTATTAAGTGAACGAAAGAATATAAATAGAGGTGAGGTGCTTCTCATTTGAACACACTCACACTCACTTCTATAGTGCATTAGAGAGAGAGAGAGATACGAATTTGTAGCTGGAGAAGGAGGAGGATCAGTCTTTTGGGTTTTACCTTTTATCTTTTTGGGGCATCTATATTGAGGAATCTTTTGCTAGGTTTTTCCCGTTAGGGTTTTTCCAGGATAAATATTTGTGTTCTTTTTTTGTGGTTGTGCTTTTCTATCTTTCAGTGATATTTTGGATTATGGTTATGTTGTTATGATGCTAAATGTTTTAAGATCTAATATAACCATTAAAAATTCAACATCCCCAACAACTTTTTTTCTCATTTTTCATTTTGTGAGTACGTTGGGACACCTTTTCTCTTAGGTATTCACACACCCTTTTTCCATCATCCCATCGCCTTACCATTCCCACATTGTACGTAGAGACATTCTCCATAACCACCTGGAGAACCATCCTGTGGAGAGGTGAACCACTTTCGAGATGGCCATGGTGGCCCACTTTACAAGAAAGGAGGTATACTTTTGTTTGTTTGTTTTCTTTAGTTAGCCATTGTATATTCAAAAAACATTAAAAATATTTGCTTTGTGTTACTAATCTCGTTTGTTGTTTTGTTTTTCCATGAACTCTTCCTCACAATCCCATTGATCTAAGGCTGGTGCTTTTGCACGTAAAAGGGGAGAAATCCCCATTATAGTTTTATCGACTCCACTGGTCGATCCTCTCGGATCCCTTTTTTTGCAGGTTTTCTACATATTTGTCTTCAGTTTTTGCCTTCATCCGTCACCGATCGAGCCCCCTCACGGTCGCTCCAAACCTTTACCATTTCAGTGCCTTCTTCCCTGGCCCTTGTCAGCTTTGTCTTTTTTAATTTTTCTTGTTTGATGCTAGTCACACTTATCGAGCTGCAAGTCGTGACCCAATCTCACCTTTCTGCCCAATAATAGTGACCTAGTTCGCTACCTTAGACTCGATACGCATGACCTGGCTCAAAGAGCTAGATCGTGCCTGTCCTAGCTTTCGGAGCAACCCCAGTCACCCCTGTGACCCTATTCAGATGAATCAGTCACGTATTACCCTCTATTAGGCATGACTTGGTTTTTCTCTATCCAGATCGCCTCTTCCTCTATGTTCTGTGCAACCCATATCACACATGTTTCTCTCACAAGTGCGACTCTTAGTTTACAGGCTATTTTTCGTGCCTGTTTCATACCCCTGTATGTCTGAAACCTATGTCCATACCTGTTTTTTATTTTAGACCTTATTTGCTACAACCCCTTGCTTGTTTCTTAAAATTTTACTTTTTACTCATTTATTTGAAGATTGGAAGGAAAATTTTTACATACATATGCACACAAATTCACACCATTAAGTGAACACGCTTGGTTCATGACCCTAAGAAGAGCCCCAAGCTAGCACCTCTCACCGTGATATGTCGGGGGAATCCCACACTGTTGATGGAGTCATTGGCTCTATCACATGGTATCCTCAGTTATACACGACCCCACCCATATGCCACCACACCCGGGTAACACCCATCGTGTTACCCAACCCAATTATGCCCCCGATTACTCATGTATTATGGCTCAGTCCAGAGCCACACCATCCTACGCACCTCCCACACCAACTCATCGCGTCCATGGACCGACTTATTTGGCGCAATCGTGTTCTGGACAAGCAGTCGTATTTGCAACCCCTCCATCTCCTCCAGTCTATTATGCACCACCTGTGCAACCCACTTCAGCTCTAGCTCCATCTCCTTCAGTTTCTATGGGACAATTTTATGCTCAACAAAACCTTCCTAACCAACCCACTCCCAATAACCAACAAGGGAAGGGAAATAACAAGAGAGGAATAAACTGAGGCAATAATCAACCCCAAGGAGTTGGCCAATAGACCAACCCTCCAAACAATAATTGTTACGACCCTCCTACACACAATCCCCAGCATCCAAGTCGAACTGAGAAGAACCCACAGTTACGGACCAACCATCTGTGGGCTATCTGCAACACCTACGGTCATTACACTCATCTGTGTCCTCACATGGATTGTGTCCAACAACTTCTCCAGAATGACAATCAATGTGATCCGAACGCAGTTGCTCCAGCTCAACCAAAACCAGCACCACCAGGTCCTCCACCTATGGTGCTCCAGAACCCCCTACCACACCAAGGAATGGTTGCAAACCAACCCTTGGCCTCACCTTTTCCCACAGCTCTTGTTGTGGCCCCACCTGTTAAGGCTAGTGTCTATCACCTCATGACATTGTCGTCTGAATTCAACCTCCAGACTCGACGTAGACGTAGCTAGTATGGCTCCACCACAAAAACCATTGACCAATCAGCGACGTCTGCCTCTACCACGTCCAATATGTCTCTGCACTTACCAAGACCCCCCACAAACAGGGCAACTAGAGTCCCATGGTTTCCTATGTGTCGTGTCGCAAATAATGATGCTGCCAAAGGGCCCTCAACTATAGTATAGTTGATGACTTGGCCCAATATCCTACAACCATGTCATCTTTGGAAGTGCTTACAACTTTTCCATCACAACGTAAAGCGTTGTTGTCCATGCTAGGTGCCATATATCCCTCATTTTCCAGGTTGATCACCTTCGACCTAGATCAAGGAAAACCCAGGATGTTGTCTACCATTTCCTTCCAAGTTTTGGTATCAATTTGGAATTTGGTTGTACATCGATGAAATATTTATGAGGGGGCATCCACCTTTGTTATGTCAACCTTTGTCTGGTAGAAACTCAGGTCCCCTACCCTTCAACCTTCCACTACCACTCCCCGTGCCTACGATGGTCGCTCTACTCAGCCCCAGGGGATTCTCACAAATGTTCCTCTTGAGTTAGTCCATAAAATAGTTTTGATTGACGTTGAGATTTTCAACACCCAATTTGATTACAACCTCCTTCCAGGATGTAGCTATATGTATGCCATGTGAGTTGTGGCCTCTACCATTTTTTGACTCCTGATGTTCCCTCATGATGAGAAGATCGTGACTGCCAACCAATTGACTTACTACGATCTCAAGGGGTCAACCACACCGGAACATGTCCTTCCTGCCATTGATACTGCCATTGATAGTGCATCCATTCCTTCCTTATCTGTTGTTGTCCTGAGCTTGTTTTCCAACACTCCTATGGAAGACACCTTCTTGTCCTTTCCACTTCCACCTACACTGACTGACGTATCGAATTTTTTTACTATCACATCCGATACCATCACGAACACATCGCAACATCAGTTGCAACCCCAACCATAGTCACCTAGGAATTATTGGTGTTCATTCCCGATCCACATGATTCCCTTCCTTTTTCCACCATCTGGCATCATGAGAAAGCATGTCATGGCTACTCTCAACTTACCAAATTTCACATTGGGAATTCCTGTGTGGTACCTCAATCCACCCACTCAATACTCGGTTCCCCAGGTTGTGTTGACTCCCATCCAACCCATTGAGATGTTGTCACGCCTACCTCCTAGTCCATCGAAGACTACTCCTGTCTCCATGCCTACCCCTCCTCCTCCAAAGAAGTATGGGGGCAAGGCTGTCAAGGCAATGATTGAACCTTGTACGGCTTCCCCTGTGCATTGTGTCATATCCAAGGTCATGCGACACAAAATTGTCCAGAGTTACCCATCCTTTACACACACATGGATGCTATGGATACATCCGATGGTACTCCAGTAGTTATCGTCCCAGATCCACCAACATTCAAAAACAAGTCATTGCGAACCAACCATCCTTGTGTAGTCTGCGGCTTGTATGGTCATTACTCCCACCATTTCCCAGACATGCCCGAGTATCGGTCAACCCTTAGCGAACTTCAAAAACACTCTCGTGAGTCTGATATCACCGTTCTTGAGGAAATCCACCCTTTGGCTTCTTCCTCGGACACAACCAACACCATATACATGATCTCCCGTTCCGCTAGTCCTTCCATCTCCCCAGTTGTAGAGGATCCCTCCAATCTATCCACACTTTGTTTCAGCAATGATGAGTGGAATCTTGAAGCTCTTTAGACTCCTAAGTACCCATGGGATGATATACACCATCTCTCATTCTTTATTCCCGATGAACCTCTCTCATCATTGGATCAATACCCAGTCGAAGCTAAAGACTTCATCCATGGTAAAGTTGACTAGTTCAAGAACCCCATTCTGGCACCCGAAAACTTTGAAGAGGGTAATATGGCTAACATTTCGCCAACCATTAAGGTCAACATATCAACCAACCTTGAGATAGTTTAAGATATTATACTGAGAGCATCTTGCTCCCATGAAGAACTTTCTTCATACACGGAACTTTTTCAGGAGTTTCGTGATATCTTCGCTTGGTCATACACTGAGATTCCTAGGCTTGATCCATCTATCATTGAACATCGTTTTGACACTTGGCCTGATGTTACACCTACATGCAAAAAGAGAAGATCCATTCACCCCTCAAAGGCTCCTGTTGTCAAAGCTGAGATTGAGAAGCTGTGCAAAGCAGGTTTCATACACCCCATCGCGTTTACCACTTGGGTTCCCAATCATGTTCTCGTTAATAAAAAATATGATACCATTTGTTCATGTACTAACTTTCATGACTTGAACTTGGCATGTCCCAATGACAATTTCCCCACTCTATTGATTGACCAGATCATTGACGCCTGTGTCGGCCATGAAGTATTTTCTTTGATGGATAGTTTTTTCGACTATAACAAAATTCAGATCCAGAAAGAAGACCAGTACAAGACTGCTTTCACAACCCCCTAGGGCACGTTTACGTATCGTGTTATGCCATTTGGCCTTAAAAATTTGGAGCCACTTTTTAGTGAACCATGATGTTCTGCTTCCATGACCTTATCCATATCATATTAGTCTACTTAAGCGACCTCACGGTTCGCTCTCAAAATCGTTCACAGCATCTAGACTACTTACGACAAGTCTTCTTATGATGTCACAAATACAACGTTCACTTGAACCCTCTCAAGTGTGTGTTTTATGTCCCAGATGGGTGTTTACTTGGCTTTATCGTCTCTCACAAAGGGATTGCGATCAACCCTCTAAATTTTCAAGCCATTCTGAATCTTCCCTCACCACATACTTTGCGCCAACTACAGAGTCTCCAAGGCAAGGCCAATTTCCTTCATCGTTTCATTCTGGACTATGCGAAAAAAGTACATGGTTTCTTAAAACTTCTCCATACCAACATTCCATTTGTTTGGGATAAGCATGCACGAGATTCTTTTTATGCATTGAAATGAGATCTGGCTTTTGATCCATTGATGTCTCCACTCGACTTCACTAATGATTTCATTCGCTATGTGTCAACATCTGAAAATGTAATCACTAGATTTTTGGTCCAAGAAGACGATGCTCATCAAGAGCATGTGATATATTACGTAAGTCATAATCTTTTTGGTCCCCCTTTATGTTACTCACATGACGATAATATGGCCCTTGCCATTGTATTTTTCGTTCAGAAGCTATGCCATTACATCCTTCTAAGCCGCACTCGAGTCGTGGTTGATTCCAATCCCATGAGGTATCCTGTTGAGTTAGTCCATAAAATAGATTTGATTAACGTTGAGGTTTTCAACACCCAAATTGATTACAACCTCCTTCCAGGACGTAGCTATATGTATTCCATGTGATTTGTGGCCTCTACCATTTTTCGACTCCTGATGTTCCCTCATGATGGGAAGATTGTGACTGTCGACCAATTGACTTACTGCGATCTGAAGGGGTCAACCACACCGGAACATGTCCTTCCTGCCATCGATACTTCCATTGACAGTGCATCCATTCCTTCCTTATATATTGTTGGCCTGAGCTTTTTTTCCAACACTCCTATAGCAGACACCTTCTTGTCCTTTCCACTTCCACCTACGCCGACTGACATATCGAATTTGTTTACTATCACATCCGATACCATCACGAACACATCGCGACATCAGTCGCAACCCCAACCATAATCACCTAGGAATTATAAGGTTTCATTCCCGATCCACATGATTTCCTTCCTTTTTCCACCATCTGGCATCATGAGCAAGCATGTCATGGCTACTCTCAACTTACCAAATTTCACATTGGGAATTCCTGTGTGGTACCTCGATCCACCCACTCAATACTCGGTTCCCCAGGTTGTGCTGACTCCCATCCAACCCATTGAGATGTTGTCACACCTACCTCCTGGTCCATCAAAGACTACTCCTATCTCTGTGCTTGCCCCTCCTCCTCCAAATAAGTATGGGGGCAAGGACGTCAAGGCAAAGACTGAACCTTGTCTGGCTCCCCCTACGCATTGTGTGATATCCAAGGTCATGCAACACAAAATTGTCTAGAGTTACCTATCCTTTGCACACACATGGATGCTATGGATACATTTGATGGTACTCCAGTAGTTATCATCCCATATCCACCAATGGTCAAGAACAAGTCATTGTGAACCAACCATCCTTGTGTAGTCTGCGGCTTGTATGGTCATTACTCCCACCATTGCCTACACATGCCCAAGTATTGGTCATCCCTTAACGAACTTCAAAAACAATCTTGTGAGTCTGATATCACCGGTCCTTAGGAAATCCACCCTTCATCTTCTTCCTCGGACACAACCAACACCATATACATGATCTCTAGTTCCGCTAGTCCTTCCGTCTCCCCAGTTGTAAAGGATCCCTCCGATCTATCCACGCTTTGTTTCAGCAATGATGAGGAGATTCTTGAAGCTCTTTTGACTCCTGAGTACCCTTGGGATGATATAAACCATCTCTCATTCTTTATTCCCAATGAACCTCTCTCATCATTGGATCAATACCCAGTCGAAGCCAAAGACTTCATCCATGGTAAAGTCGACTAGTTCAAGAACCCCATTCTAGCACCCGGCAGCTTTGAAGAGGGTAATATGGCTAGCATTTTTCCAACCATTAAGGTAAACATATCAACCAACCTTGATGTAGTTGAATATATTATACTGAGAGCATCTTTCTCCCCTGAAGAAGTTTCTTCATACACGGAACTTTTTCAGGAGTTCCGTGATATCTTCGCTTGGTCATACATTGAGATTCCTAGGCTTGATCCATCTATCATTGAACATCGTTTCGACACTTGGCCTGATGTTGCACCTATACACAAAAAGAGAAGATCCATTCACCTCTCAAAGGCTCCTACTGTCAAAGCTGAGATTGAGAAGCTGTGCAAAGCAGGTTTCATACACCCCATCGCGTATACCACTTGGGTTCCCAATCATGTTCCCATTAGTAAAAAATATGGTACCATTTGTTCTTGTACTGACTTTCATGTCCCAATGACAATTTCCCCACTCCGTTGATTGACTAGATCATTGACGCCTGTGTCGAACATGAATTATTTTCTTTCATGGATGGTTTTTTCGGCTATAACAAAATTCAGATCCAGAAAGAAGACCAGTACAAGACTGCTTTCTCAACCCCCTAGGGCATGTTTACGTATCGAGTTATTCCTTTTGGCCTTAAAAATATTGGAGCCACTTTTCAGTGAACCATGATGTTCTGCTTCCATGACCTTATCCATATCATATTGGTCTACTTAAACAACCTCACAGCTCACTCTCATAATCGTTCACAGAATCTAGACGACTTACAACAAGTCTTCTTATGATGTCGCAAATACAACATTCTCTTGAACCCTCTCAAGTGTGTTTTTTGTGTCCCAGATGGGTGTTTACTTGGCTTTATCATCTCTATCAAAGGGATTGTGATCAACCCTCTAAATTTTCAAGCCATCCTGAATCATCCCTCACCACATACTTTGCGCCAACTACAGAGTCTCCAAGGCAAGGCCAATTTCCTTCATCGTTTCATTCTGTACTATGCGAAAAAAGTACATGGTTTCTTACAACTGCTCCATACCAAAATTTCATTTGTTTGGGATAAGCATGCATGAGATGCTTTTGATGCATTGAAATGAGCTCTGGCTTCTGATCCATTGTTGTCTCCACCCGACTTCACTAAGGATTTCATTCTCTATGTGTCGGCATTTGAAAATGTAATCGCTGGATTTTTGGTCCAAGAAGATGATGCTCGTCAAGAGCATGTGATATATTACGTAAGTCATAATATTTTTGGTCCCCCATTATGTTACTCACATGAAGATAATATGGCCCTCGCCATCATATTTTATGTTCAGAAGCTATGCCATTACATCCTTCTAAGCCGCACTCGAGTTGTGGTTGATTCCAATCCCATGACATATCCTGTTGAGTTAGCCCATAAAATGGCTTTGATTAACATTGAGGTATTCAACACCCAAATTGATTACAACCTCCTTCTAGGATGTAGCTATATGTATTCCATGTGAGTTGTGGCCTCTACCATTTTTCAGCTCTTGATGTTCCCTCATGATGGGAAGATCGTGACTGTCGACCAATTGACTTACTGCGATCTAAAGGGGTCAACCACACCGGAACATGTCCTTCCTGCCATCGATACTACCATTGATAGTGCATCCATTCCTTCCTTATATGTTGTTGTCCTGAGCTTGTTTTCCAAGACTCCTATGGCGGAAACCTTCTTGTCCTTTCCACTTCCACCTATGCTGACTGACGTATCGAATTTGTTTACTATCACATCTAGTACCATCATGACCACATCACAACATTAGTCGCAACCCCAACCATAGTCACCCAGGAATTATTGGGGTTCATTCCTAATCCACATGATTCCCTTCCTTTTTCCACCATCTAGCATCATGAGCAAGCATGTCATGGCTACTCTCAACTTACCAAATTTCACATTGGGAATTCCTGTGTGGTACCTCGATCCACCCACTCAATACTTGGTTCCCCAGGTTGTGCTGACTCCCATCCAACCCATTGAGACGTTGTCACGCCTACCTCCTGGTCCATCGAAAACTACTCCTATCTCCACACCTGCCCCTCCTCCTCCAAAGAAGTATGAGGGCAAGGCCGTCAAGGAAACGACTGAACCTTGTCCGACTCCCCCTGTGCATTGTGTGATATCCAAGATCATGCGACACAAAATTGTCCAGAGTTACCTATCCTTCGAACACACATGGATGCTATGGATACATCCGATGGTACTCCAATAGTTATCATCCCAGATCCACCAATGGTCAAGAACAATTCATTGTGAACCAACCATCCTTGTGTAGTCTGCGGCTTGTACGGTCATTACTCCCACCAATTCCCAAACATGCCCGAGTATCGGTCAACCCTTAGCAAACTTCAAAAACACTCTCGTGAGTCTGATATCACCATTCTTGAGGAAATCCACCCTTCATCTTCTTCCTCGAACACAACCAACACCATATACATGATCTTCAGTTCCTCTATTCCTTCCATCTCCCCAGTTGTAGAGGATCCCTCTGATCTATCCATGCTTTGTTTCAACAATTATGAGGAGATTCTTGAAGCTCTTTCAACTCCCAAGTACCCTTCGGATGATATACACCATCTCTCATTCTTTATTCCTAATGAACCTCTCTCATCATTGGATCAATACCCAGTCGAAGCCAAAGACTTCATCCATGGTAAATTCAACTAGTTCAAGAACCCCATTCTGGCACCCGGCAACTTTGAAGTTGGTAATATGGCTAACATTTTGCCAACCATTAAGGTCAACATATCAACCAACCTTGAGGTAGTTGAAGATATTATACTGAGAGCATATTGCTCCCCTGAAGAATTTTCGTTATACACAGAACTTTTTCAGGATTTCTATGATATCTTCGCTTGGTCATACACTGAGATTCCTAGGCTTGATCCATCTATCATTGAACATCGTTTCAACACTTGGCCTGATGTTGTGCCCGCATGAAAAAAGAGAAGATCCATTCACCCATCAAAGGCTCCTGCTGTCAAAGATGAGTTCGAGAAGCTGTGCAAAGCAGGTTTCATACACCTCATCGCATATACCACTTGGGTTTCCAATCATGTTCTCGTTAATAAAAAATACGGTACCATTTGTCCCTATACTGACTTTCATGACTTGAACTTGGCATGTCCCAATGACAATTTCCCCACTTCGTTGATTGACCAGATCATTGACGCCTATGTCGGACATGAAGTATTTTCTTTGATGGATGGTTTTTTTGGCTATAACAAAATTCAGATCCAGAAAGAAGACCAGTACAAGACTGCTTTCACAACCCCCTAGGGAACGTTTATGTATCGAGTTATGCCATTTGGCCTTAAAAATGTTGGAGCCACTTTTCAGTGAACCATGATGTTCTACTTCCATGACCTTATCCATATCATATTGGTCTCCTTAAACAACCTCACGGCTCGCTCTCAGAATCACTCACAACATTTAGACGACTTACGACAAGTCTTCCTATGATGTCGCAAATACAACGTTCACTTGAACCCTCTCAAGTGTGTGTTTTGTGTCCTGGATGGGTGTTTACTTGGATTTATCGTCTCTCACAAAGGGATTGTGATCAACCCTCTAAATTTTCAATCCATTATGAATCTTCCCTCACCGCATACTTTGCGCCAACTACAAGGTCTCCAAGGCAAGGCCAATTTCCTTCATCGTTTCATTCCAGACTATGCAAAAAAAGTACATGGTTTCTTATAACTAATCCGTACCAACATTCCATTTGTTTGGGATAATCATGCATGAGACGCTTTTGATGCATTGAAATGAGCTCTGGCTTCTGATCCATTGTTGTCTCCACCCGACTTCACTAAGGATTTCATTCTCTATGTGTCGGCATCTGAAAATTTCATCGCTGGAGTTTTGGTCCAAGAAGACGATGCTCGTCAAGAGCATGTGATCTATTACATAAGTCATAATATTTTTGATCCCCCTTTATGTTACTCACATGAAGAGAATATGGCCCTCGCCATTGTATTTTCCATTCGGAAGCTACGCCATTACATCCTTCTAAGTCGCGCTCGATTCGTGGTTGATTCCAATCCCATGAGGTATCTCTTAAGCCACTGCCTTGTTCAAGGTCATGCTGCCAAGTGGATCATCATTCTCGAAGAGTACGATATGGAATTTGTTTCCCCTAAAAGCACCAAAGCTCTGGCATTAGTTGCCTTAATGATAGACCTCCCTCCATCGTCTGCTTCATCACCTATTACAGTCAACCTTCTAGACGGATTTCTATTTGTCATATCCATGGAAGACCCCTAGTATGGGGGAATTATCCTGTACCTGCACACTCAAAAATTCGAGGCTCATTTAAGTCACAGAGATCGTCGACACATTCGACACCAAGCTTCTCGCTATCTCCTCATAGGGGATGTCTTGTACCATCGAGGCATCGATACCATATTGCATTGTTTCCTCACCCATGATGAGGCTGAAAAAATCTTGAATGACTATCACAGTGGATCCTGTGGTGGCCACCTCTCTAGTTTGGCCACCTCTCAGAAGATTCTCCATGCTAGTTATTTTTGGCCTACCATTTTTTTTATTACATCCACATAATTAAATACCACCACAATTTCCATCTCTTTGCTTCAAAATCAAGGACTCCTCCCGCGTTATTACATCCTATGGTCACAGTTGGTCCCTTCTGTAAGTGGGTGATTGAATTCATGACTTGTAATCCCACCTCGACCAGAGGTCATAATTAAATTATCCTAGTCGTTGCTTATTTCACTAAATGGGCCGAGGCCATTCCTACATTCAATTGTAAGGCCGACACAACTGCATGTTTCTTTTTCAACCATATTATCATAGATTTTGGTGTCCCAGGGTAGATAGTCTCAGACCATGGTTCTCATTTCGAGGACGTGGTTGACAGAGATTTTGACCATGTTGAAGTTTGAACACCAGTACTCTTCCACATACTACCCACAAGGAAATGGTCAAGTTGAGGCTATCAATAATATCCTCAAACACATGCTCCAACGAATGGTGGACAAACATAAATCCAACTTGTATCATTTTCTGTTCTCCACCCTATGGGCCTATCGTACATCCACAAAGACCACCACCAGTCTTACCCTGTTTCACCTAGTACATGGTGTCAAGTCGGTACTTCCCATTGAGTGTCAGATTCCATCAGTCTTCCTTGTCATCGAGATCCTCCTCGATACCTCACCATTATAAAAACACCTTATTATGCTCGAATAAACCAATCAAGACCGTCATGCTACTCTCGAGATGATCAAACCAGCTAAGACTCGGTCGAAGTCACATTTTGACTCCCATTTTCACCCTCGCACCTTCAGCGAGGATGATCTCATCCTCGTTTAAGACCAAGCCAATGATAAGTTAGGGAAAGGGAAGTTTGATTCCATGTGGTATGGCCCATATGTCATCCATCACTGCCTTGGCAAGGGGGAATATATCCTTTCTGACTTCGAAGGCCACCTCTTGGAGAATCCACACAACGGGCTCTACCTCAGGTGGTTTAATCCCTAATGTCACCCACCATGAGTCAGTTGTTTCATAGTTTTTATTTTTTGTTTTACACCATTATTGTCATGAGTCTTATGGTTTGTTTCCTTGGTTTCTATAGATGGATCCTACCTTGCATTGCGATGTTGGATTCACTGACAGAGCAATAGACGGTCTCCTAATCTTTCCTCAGTTGCATGGGTTATATATTCCCTTTCACATGAGTTTCTCCATATCTAAAGAATCTGTGTTGGCATTGCTACTAACAACTAGGCTGAGTACGATGGTGTCATTGGTCTCTTGGCCGTTGCCCTCCATGTGGGTATTTTTCACCTTGATGTCATCTTACACTCCCAGTTGAATAATTGGTATTGGGTACGCGATCCTTGTCTCTTTAGAAAGTTCCTGTGCACTAGATATTTGGTTAGATATTTTGAATCCATTACATTCATGCATGTTCCCATAAGTCTTAATAGTGTAGTAGACCAAATGGCTAATGACGTTCTAGAGTGGCACATCAATCACCGCACATAGGAAATAAAATTGCATCATGCAGCATCATATAGGCATGCATACATATGTCATATACATCATATAGGACTCATCATCATAAAAAAGACTCATAAAAAACACATAAAAAGTGCATCCACATGCATATATATATCATGCCATAACATTCAGTACAAAATGAGAAGCCCCATAAGCTTTCTCGGCTGAGCATACATATCATACAAAAATCCTAGTGCACCACTAGCTTCTAGTCAGAGTCAGAGTCCTCCTCTTGGTACTCTAGGTCCATGTCCTCCTCACTAGAGTCCTCTTCCTCCCTCAGCACATCACCCTATGTTTCTTCCTGGACATACTCGCCAGCAACTGCGATCCTCCTCATCGAGGGGATCCACTCTGGAGGAGCATGGTAGCATGCGGCGATCAGATTGTCGTCTAGGTAATGGTAGTCGTCATCAGTGACCCCATCTAATAAGCGCTCTATATCACGATGAAATGATTCCAACGTAATTCGATGCCTCTGGTGCCCATGAGTGGGTGGATCTAACCCCTCCACCCTACCCCTCCATTGTTGATAGTCTACTGGAGGGAGTGGCTCGATGTCGGCACATACACACAGTATGTCATCAGTATTTATCACATACATAAACTAGCTACCACTAAGCTAGTAAAATATATATGAATGCAACCACATAAAGCATCATGTATACGTACCATTGACTCCCCGGGCTTGTCTTGGAGGTCGAGGCATGTCAGGATATCCCCAGTAGTCCATCCCTACATATGGGTGGTCCTCTATGAGGACTGGTAGCTGCCTCCACTGCGCAAAAATTTCTTGAGTAAAGAACCGGCCCACTAGGCCGTCTCCCTCCTGGATCATCATCTTGCTCCACCTCCTCATGCGAGGCTCGTGAGGTCCTCCCTCCCACACCACTAGTGGTGCGGTCGTAGGGTCGGCAGTCGCTCAAAGAAGAATGAGTACAAAAATGAGGGGAAACAAAAATCCCCTCCCACTGTCCTAGCATGGTTCAACAAATGTCAAACCTGTGTTAAGTACATATGGGCCCACCCAAAGTAGGATCCCCTCAACACACACTCCACAATATGGAGCTGACCACCTAAGATCTTGTGAGGTCCTAATGACCCCAATATCTGTAGCACCATCGCTGCCACATTCCAAGTCACAAGACTCTTGATGTCGCACACCAGTATGTATGATGACTACATTGTCACAGAGGAATAGCAATTCCTCTCATAGAGTTCATCCAGTTACATCCCATGGGTGATCTTCAGCGTAGTGTCGCATATCATACCTAACATAGGGAGCCCAGTCAGAAAATAGGATTCGAGGAGCATGATCTTGATCCATTCCTTTTAGATGATAAAACACTTAGCGTCTAGGTCCCAGAAGCTCACCAGCTTGTTCAACAATAACTTGGTTGAATGCATGAATGAGATATGGAAGTAATTCAGCAGCCCACTCCGGGAGAGCGTGTCCACCATCGCCTCATCCTCATATACCTTCTCTCGCAGGGTACCAATGTCTCACTCCTACCATGTCACCTGTGGCATCCTACACACACACACGGTCCCTGTCAAGTCTAGTCATGCACAAAAACTCACCTTGGGATGAGTCTCCCCTGTTTGACCTTTTTGTGCAACCCAAGTCACTCAAAAAACCTGAATAGGAGTGATGAGGTTGCTCATACCTGTTGAACAGGTGCGACTTGGGTTGCACCTGTCTCCCCGACAGGTGTGACTGGGTCACGCCTGTTAGCCTGGTATGAGCGACCTGGGTCATGTCTTTTCCCTTGAAAAGTGTGACCTAGCCCCATGAGCCTTTTGAGCTCGGCATAATCCCCAGGATGAGTAAAAAAAACTAAACCAGTGAAAAAAACAGGTTCAACGAGAGATCTTACTTGCAAGTCACAGATTAGAAAACTGTTGGTCGAAATGAAAGAAATTAGCAAATGAGCTCTACAGTCCTCCACTCCAACTCATCACTGAACAGCAACAATAACCCATGGCATATGGTCCCCCCCTATTTATAAGCCTCCATTGGGTCTAGTTTTCTTTTGTGTGCCATAAAGTCATATGGATTCCATTTGAGACGCAGTTTGCACGACCTAGTTTAGTTTTCCATCCTCTGTACTTTTATGAGACCCTTGTCTTGTGCTCTCACCGTAATTTTTTGGGCCATTTCTTGGAATTCACCTTGATTTGTGTGCCATCACATGAATCTCCCTTTGTACATATTGGCATGTTCATGAGCCATCCGCTCCATCCATACTGCAAATTTGTTCATATTTTACTGCCATCCATCATCTCCCAAAGGGCCCCATCATTGTTCTACATTTATTCCTTTCAGCCATGTTCACAACACAACCTCTTTCCATATATTGAACACTTCCCCTTTGCTTGATTGACCATTACGGAGTTTTTGTTAAGCTCTTTTCTGACTCCTAAAAGAATGAAAATATTGTTGAGCACGCTTGCTTCCTTTCATGCTCGTAAAAGTATTTGAAAGGGCATCTATGTAGCCTTGTTTATCTCCTTTTTTGGACTATGTAGACTATCATAAGAAAAGGACCACCCTGACACACTCAATCCAGGAACATTTCCCTTTGTCTACTTTTATGCTTTCTCAGACATTGGGAATGTACTTTACAAAAAATCTCATTCTGGGTTTTCTTTAATCTCTTTTCCAACCCTCTCATCAAGAAAAGATTGATGAACAAACTTGGTTTCATTCATGCTCGTAAAAGTATTTGAACAACCATCAAGTCAATATAGGTCTAACATTTTTTGGCCTGATTGGACTACCAACGGTAAATAAATATCCTTCCTTGAAGTTTGGGAGAGCTCTCATGTGTACACTTTTATCCTTTTTCGAGCTTAGGAGACTACATACGAAAAAGATACCACACTGGAGTCTTCTTCAAAGTTTTTAGACTCTCTAAAAAAGAACACCATCGAGAATTTACTTTCTCAGGCTCACTAAAAATCCACAAGATCGTGTCATAACGACATCTTTAGTTTCCACTACATATGATATCATAGTATGGAAGCTTACCCCCAGTGGGTCGCCTTTGTTCAGAGTATTCTGTGATGAGTTTTCCTTGGATCCGTTGGATATTACTAGTTTAGTCACTTCCCTTAGTATTTCCCATTTGCAGTTATCTTCTCGGTATTACATCTATGATCCCTCTCCCACGAGTCATTTTCATTTGCTTCCTGGTTAGCCTTGTCGTCAAACTCTGAACAAAGGAATTTTGAGTCCCCCGTACACCCCTACCCCCGTTCCCTCATTACGTGTGTCAGTCCCTAATTTGGGCCACATCTTTGGTGATCCCTCTCGTGATTCTATTCAAGGACACATCATCACCTTAATTAGTTGCAGGTCTCCCTCTGTCAATGACACCACATCTATTCCAAAGGATAGACTCAAAGATCCTTGTATCTTGGTTTCATCAACCTCATTGATGAGTTCCTTGGACCACTTGAGAGGAGTCATTAGTGCCTCTCAGGATGGTTGTGCCTCACGTGCTCCAATTTAGCTACCTCATCGCACTATTGAGATTCATACAGGGTATTGGCCCATTCATTATTTGGTCGAAGACCCCAGTTGTCACCTAACTCCAACACATTGGTGATTCTACTATGGGACCCACACATTTTCATGTCCCTTGTGATTTCTGGGCTACGTTGGTGATAGTGTTAGGAAGCCCCCTGTGTTGTGCTTCCATGTATCTCTAGTACTTGATGTTGCATATTGTACCACAAAGATTCTGACTCTCATTTATTCAGTCCATATATATATACACCTCTAGATTCAGCAGAGCATTGGTTGTGATGATATTGCATTCTATGAGAATGCCATTGTTTCTATGTATCAATTGTTCAGATCATGATTGTATTCATCCTCTTAGTGAGGCCACCATTATGTATCACCATTTGTATATGTATTGATTGGCTCCCATGTTTTTGAGCCTTGATCCCATTATTTATTCTTTTGACATTGTTACGAGCATGGGTATGCATGCCTCTTCCATATACATGTCACACATTATATGTATCTCATCCACTTTTTAGAACCATTAATAAAAACCCAAAATCCACCATGTTTCGAATGAGGAAGCTCCACTTCTCTGCGGGTCTATCCAGTCTCTCTACTACTCTCATGTTCCTATGATGCCCATCGGCCATAAGATAAGCTCCTACCCTCACACATCAAGGGGCAATCTGTTAACACAAAAAAGTGTTCACCTAGCTCTACATGGTCTAAACCACATACATACATCATATTCCTACCATATTTCCCTTACTTTTGACCTTCACAATTGTATTTCCACAAAAAATGGTTCAAAACATTATTATTTGCTATGGTTTACAATCACTTTCTCCAAAAATCACTTTCTCCAAAAAAAGGGTCAAAAACCCTTAAAAAGGGTCAAAAACCCTAAAAATGGTTCAAAAACCCTAAAAAGGAGAAAGAACCAGCAAACCACAGGAAAATTCCATGGGTAACCACATTGGGTAAAAAAACCCTAAAACCATACTATAAATACATTGTGAAGGGCTCTCCCAAACAACATTGTTTTTTCATTTTTCATTTTGTGAGTACGTTGGGACACCTTTGCTCTCAAGTATTCACACACCCTTTTTCCATCATCCCATCGCCATACCATTCCCACATTGTACGTCGAGACATTCTCTGTACCCACATGGAGAACCAACCTGTGGAGAGGTGGACCACTTCTGAGATGGCCAAGGTGGCCCACTTTACAAGAAAGGAGGTATAGTTTTGTTTGTTTGTATTTGTTTAGTTATTCATTGTATATTCAAAAAATGTTAAAAATATTTTCTGTATGTTACTAATCTCGTTTGTTGTTTTTTTTTTCCATGAACTCTTCCTTATGATCCCATTGATCTAAGGCTGGTGCTTTTGCATGTGATAGGCAAGAAATAACACAAAATTCGCCCATATATAGTTTAAAAGATTAAAAAAAAAAAATCTTAATAAACCAAGGAAATAGGGGAAAAACTCATGGGAAACCCCCCCCCCCTCAAAATAAGCAATAAACAGGAAAATACAAGCTATCTTTAGAAGAAAGAAGCTTCCTCCTTAGAAAAATAATTTGTCAAAACTCTGCTGCAAATTTGAAGATCTATGCAGCAGCATGGTTCTTCTGTGCAGTAGAATCCTGGAGCTGTGCATGTGAACCTCTCCAAACTAATGGCTATGTCTAGAGGAATTTTCCTCTTTGGAAGAAGAAGAATATACTCAACTAAATCGAAAATATAGACAGCTGCTAGATGAAAACTGGACCCATGTAGATCAACTGAACTCGACTAATGAGAGAGAAAAAGTGCTTGAGAATTCGAACCATGTGAGGAACACCCAAGAAACTGATATATTGCAGCCTTAAATATCGAACCATGTGCGGTAAAATCAGCCCCAAGTGTCCAGTCAAATGCAGAATGTCTCCATCTTTACTAGTTCTGTGAGGAGATGAGCATGCGATCAAATAGACAGGTAGAGAAGCCCTAGGACTATGGAGAGCGAATGATTGAGATCCATAATCTAATATAGCTTCAGATATAATGAATTATTCACAAAATATAATATCATCAAACTCATAAGAGGAAACTAACATTAAATCCACAGCATCAAGTTTGAAAGAGACTTGCGGTACTTGATTTGTCACACCAAAATTGATGAAACACGCTACAAGCATGACTGAAGGCTCTTGGAACTTAAAACTTGAAAAAAATAATATCAAATCAAATCCAAATAAGATCATATGAGATTCAAATAAGTTCATATTAGATCCAAAAGTGTGGAATGAAATCTAATCCTCAACAACAATTTTGAAGGAGAGTTGTTGTACTTGATTTTTCACACCAAAATTGATGAGAGAAGCTACAAGCATTGTTGAAAGCTCTTGAAACTTAAAACCTGAAACAAATAATTTCAAATCAAATCCAAATAGGTTCATAACATATCTAATAGTGTGCTCCACCGAGATGGCGTATGCACAATTTTCTCCTTCTTCAAAATTATGAGAATTGGTGCATGCAATCATGTAGGAATTTACTGGAATCTCTAGTCAATGAGAGTGAACGAATCACTCCTAAAATATAATATTATTTCCAAAATATCCACGGTAATACTTATCTGCACACCAACAACATCATTAGAGATAGAGAAATCAAATTCCTCTTCATATTCTGAAACAATCATTGATAAACTATGCACATAATTGAAAATAGAAGAATCACTGGAGAATTTTTGCATAGAATGGAAGGAGAGTTTTTCTTCAAAAACGGAGATTTGAATGTATTCTTATGGATCAGCCATGTGAGAATATGATATATCATATATCTCATAAAATTCTAGAGCAGTAGGAGAATGAGTCACTCCAAGGAGACTTTCTTCAATTCGAACTGACTGTGTGGAATATTATGCTTCTTCTTCATCTTCAAGAATTTGCTTTGCTATAGGAGAAGGCACACATAGTCCATTCTTGAACTATGCATGCTGGATTTTATCTAAACCTTTCTCAATAGATGGTATTTTATATTCATCTCCCATATGACTTTTAGGTCCCCTTGATATACTGGAAGTTATGAAGGATTCCCTGGAGGAAAGCATGTGGTTGGATGCTCCAGAATCTATCAAGTAAGCATTCGACGGAGTGAAGCCTACATGCAAGGCATGTCATCTCTCATGTTCTTCTGTATTATCTCCATCATCATACATATTAGCACCTTGTGGAAGGGAAATATTGTTCTATACAAGGAGATTTTTCAAGTGGTCGAGGGTCTTCTTCATGCATGAGTCTTCTGAGTGAAAACCCCTCATACAATAGGGACACTTTTTCTTTTCAAAAATTTTCTTCTTCTTGGAGCCCGACACTCCTTCTGATTTTTTCTTACTATCTTTAGCCTTCAAATTATATGCTTTAAGATCCTTCCCCTTAAGTCTCCCTTTAGATTTCGCTTTGGTAGAGTCTGTCACTTGTAGAGCTTGATATTTGGAAGTATGGATGACTCCCATCTGGACCAACTTTTCTTGCTCATGTATTAAGGACTTGACAAAGGAATCAATTGAGGGAATCTTCCAATTGGGAGTGGAAGCTCTTTTGGAATCGAAGATTGAGACAAATACAAAATACTTAGTAGCTATTTTGTTGAGTATGGAGAGCACATGTTTCTTCTCCTTTCTTTCTATTCTGCATTGTCTGCATTGAAGTACAAGAGACTTGAATTTGGTAAATAATTTGTGTATGGTCTCGATGACTCCCATCTGGACCAACTTGTAGGAGAGCCTAATCTTTGGAATCCTGGTTAACTCCATATGGACTAAATTTTCTTGCTCCTATATTAAGGACTTGACAAAGGAATCAAGTGACGAAATATTCCAATTTTGAATGGAAGATTGAGACAAATACATAATACTTAGTACCTAGTTTGATGAGTATGGAGAACACATGCTGCTCCTCCTTTATTTCTATTCTGCACTGTCTACATTGAAGTACAAGAGACTTGAATTTGGTAAAGAATTTTTGTCTGGTCTCGAAACTGTTGGGATGTAAAGCTACCAACTCCCTTTCTAGGATGTGTCCCTGAAGCTCATGTTGCTTTCCAAACAAGAATTCAAGCTTCTCTAAAGCTTCTTTGGGAGTCCTCAAAACTTCAAGGTGAAAGAGGAGGTATTTGTATATGTGAGTACATAAATAACCAAAAGCTTCATCTAAGCGGTTTAGAAACTTGTTTTTCTCAGCTGGATGATGGGGATAAACCTCCATTCCTAGTATTATCATGAATAAGCCCTTGTTGCACAAGGAAACTTTCATATCTTCCCTCCAATACACATAATTGAAGGGTGTTAGGATCTGAGGTGTAAAAGGTTGAGAATCCATAATTCTCCTGTTGATCAGACAATATCTTCAATTCAAGCTACGCAATACCTATATAAATTCACTACAAAACCAAAATCATTTGAAATATGTTAGAATCAAGCCTTCCCTCTCGACCAATATACTTTCTCAGGGTCCGTCACACCCGCACCACCACTCTGAATAAATTCAAAAGAAGCAAGGAAATATTTGCGGGACTTCTGTGGAAACCTAGCTGCTTTTGGTGTACAATGGAGAGTAGATGGACTTGAAGCTTGCATGAGATGGATCTGATACCATATTAGGATTATTGTGCCATTATATATTCAGGAAATGAGTGCAATCAGATTCTTAATTATTATGTAGTGAAAAGGAATAAATAATACACACTGAACAAAACAAATCTCACAGGAAACATACAAGTATTGCTCAGTATAATTATAGTATGAACTTCATTACGTCCCAGCATTATACAATGGTAATACATAAAGGAGAATTTGAATCATGAGAGAGGAATTCAAATCTACCAAGTCAATCTGACTGCATGGCTAACTAGAAGTGTCTAAAACACTATCGGAGTTGACTAGCTAGGCTCCAGTTATCTAATTCAGTCTCTCAATCAGTAATAATCAGTTAAAATAGTATAATTGAGGTGGTAGGTGAGAAGTAGGTGAGAATATGCACCTATCCACATGCATCCATGCAAGACTAGCGCTAACTGAACTAGAGGACATCTAACTAAATGTAACTGAATCATAACTAAGATTAACTAGTTACCAACTATGAACAAATGAAGGAGGTTGGTGTCGGCACTCCCAGTGGCTCCTAAATTGTAGGGATTGGCCTAGGAGGCACCTAAATGTATACATGCAAGTGCAATTAGTTCCAATTAGCCTCTATCGGTGTTCCCCACACTCTAGTGACTTGTACATGTGGCCCCATTAGGCCAAATGGACCCAATGGCACCAGTGTACCCAATGATAACTAAATGACTCCTAAGTTAGGCTAATATAATCTAATAAACGGCTTGGACAAAGGAGAATTATAAATCCTAATACCTCCCTGAATTCTAACTTGGAAAACTGTGGTCCCTGGCAACAAGGCCAAAAGTCACCCATATACAATCTCAAAGATAAAAAACAAATGTTGTTAAATAAATGGAGGAAATAGGGGAAACCCTCATGGGAAACCCCCCCCCTCAAAATAAGCAGGAAACGGGAAAATAAAAGCTATCTTTAGAAGAAATAAGCTTTCTCCTTAGAAAAATAACTTGTCAAAACTCTGTTGCAAATTTGCAGCTCTATGCAACAACATCCTGAAGCTGTGCATGTGAACCTGTCCAAACTAATGGCAATGTCTAGAGGAATTTTCCTCTTTGGAAGAAGAAGAATATACTCAACTGAATCGTAAATATAGGCAATTGCTAGATGAAAACTAGACGCATGTAGAGAAACTGAAATCAACTGATGAGAGAGAAAAATTTCTTGAGAATTCGAACCATGTGAGGAACACCCAAGCAACTGATATATTTCACCCTTGAACATCAAACCATGTGAGGTAAAATCAGCCCCAATTGTTAGGAGCAAGTGTCTAGGCGGATGTAGAATGTCTCCATCTTTACTAGTTTTGTGAGGAGATGAGCATGTGATCAAATAGATAGGTAGAGAAGCACTAGGACTGTGGAGAGTGGATGCTTGAGCTCCATAATATGATATAGCTTCATAAATAACCAATGATTCACAAAATATAATATCAGAAAAACTCAAAAGAGGAAACTAACATCAAATCCTCAGTAACAAGTTTGAAGGAGACTTGCGATACTTGATTTGTCACACCAAAATTTATGAAACCGGCTACAAGCATGATTGAAGGCTCTTGGAACTTAAAAATTGAACAAAATAATATATGATCAGATCCAAATAATATCATATAATATTCAAATAAGTTCATATCCAATCCAAAAGTGTGGAATGAAATCAAATCCCCAGCAGCAGTTTTGAAGGAGACTTGTTGTACTTGATTTTTCACACCAAAAATGATGAGAGCAACTACAAGCATTACTAATAGCTATTGAAACTTAAAACCTGAAACAAATAATGTTAGATCAGATCCAAATAGGTTCATATCAGATACAAGAGTGTGCTCTACCGAGATGGTAGATGCACAATTTTCTCCTTCTTCAAAATTTTGAGAATTGGTGCATGCAATCATGTAGAAACTAACTGGAAGCTCTAGATTAATGAGAGTGAATGAATCACTCCTAAAATATGATATTATTTCCAAAATATCCATGGTATTACTTATCTTCACACCAGCGACATCATTAGAGATAGAGAAATCAAATTCCTCTTCATATTCTGAAACAATCACCGGTAAATTATGCACAGAATTTAAAATAGAAGAATTCATCACGTCCCCACCCTTCTACCAGAGAGAGGACGCGACTATGTTGCAATCATATCTGAGAAAACTAGCCCCATGAACATAAAACGAATATATTGAACTAATAACATGCATAGATGCATAAATATTTAACATACAGCAGAAGCAAAATACATTTCATTCATTCACATGTTCATCTTAATTCAGCAAATGTAAATGCAGAGATTTAAACACAAGAATACTTATATTGGAAGCGAAGCTCGTCCCGCAACCAGCTATGTCACTACAACATTCCACCCAAACATAGGCCTGTGTGCTCATAAATCTCTTAGCATCACTGTCACCCCCAATATGGGCATGATTTCCACAAGGAACTAGGGGACACATCTCAACCAGGCCAACACAGTGATGCACTACACAACAAAATGCAAGTTCTGGAATGAACCAAAAAACGTCCCGGGAACCCAAAATCGAAATGGAAAATGGGGGAAAACAACCAAGTGACTCGAATCATTTAGAAAACATTGGATGGACTTCCAAAGGAAAAAATGACCTCTGTTCACACCCAATTCATTCAGACCAAACGAAGAATTCCTACACAACAATCACAAGTTTTAGGATTGAAGGAAAACATCATGGGAGCCCAAACAACAATGGAAATTGGGAACAACATCACTATGACCAAACTTGACTTCACAAAACATTCAATAGCTTCACGTGGGTGAAGACGGCTTAACAACCACTCTGAAATTGTGGTTCCCTCTTCAATCTATTGGGCATTGCCAAAACAATTCTCCCGCTATGGGAGAAATGAAAACAACTGCAAAATCGTGTAGCCGAAAATAGAGGATGGAGGACTGAGGAGAAGAACCATCAGCTGCATGAGAGTAATTGGGAATTCCTACTCGTTAGGGTGATGGACGAAAATTTCCCCTTTGGGCATGTGTGAAGTCAAAGAATGAAAACCCTGCTAGGTTTGATAGCTTCCTATGGCTCCCGAGCTCCAAGGAAATAACTGCCCAACTACTCTTGGAGAAAAATTAAGTGGATGATGAATAAAACAAGAAAGGTGGTTGGTAGTTGATGGGTTCTCCTATTGACACTTGGATTTTCCCCATTGGATCAGAGGTTAAATATCCCACCCACTATCCTTAGTAAATCATGCCCCCATCTCTTTAATGTTTCATTGACATAGCTAGTTGTGGGTACTTCATTAATTGCATATTTACATGATGTAGAAATTATATTGTGCCATCAACTAGCACTATAACCATCGCCATCAATTTTTTTAATTGTCGAAACGTAGAACACTAAATCCATGGCGGGGAATTTTCCTTGAGCTCCACACCCTGATTTATTAATGCTATTTACATCAATTGTAATTTTATGAAATTAGGGTTGAAACCGGGGTATTACAATCCCCTCCCCCTTCAATAGCACTATCCTTAGTGCTCATCAAAACCAAACAAAAATCCTACCTTGGCACTGCGTTAGTGCTTTACAAAATTGAACAAAAGGCTATACTGGCGCTAGCCTAGTTCTCTGCAAAATTGAACAAAAATGGATGTGCCAATCACATGGAATCCCCCATCTCCCATGTAGCCTCATCGGGATTGTGGTGCTCCTTCTACATATTCCACTTATCTAATGGTATGATTTGGAACTCCTCCTTGGTCCCACTGCACAGTTGTCTTGCATACGGACTCCTCCAAGTCCTTGATTGCATGCATTAGTACACACCACCGAATATTTTCCCTGTCTTGGAGGATCCTTCTCTACAATTTGGAACATCTCCAAAGTCTTTGGCGATCTAGCAATACCTATGCTCAAGCCCCAAGCAATGAGTCAATTCCCATGTCAGATTCACAAGGTTTTTCAAAATCATAGATGAATCACATGCACATGTATATCGACATGAAAACAACAAGAAGTTTCCAAGTGAACCAAATACTTATCTGTATAAGTATCTTCTTTTGGTTCCATAGGTGTCTGAATGGGCTTAATACAACCATGGAACTCACAACCCTGCCTCACCCCACACCTGGGTTTGCATTAAAGGGTATCCAAATTTCTGCAAACCTTAGATCACCTGAAAATATCCTTTAGCCGATATCTAACAGCTCTGCTTCAGAACCTAAAACTCCCTCTAGGTTCTCACCAAGCTCAGCACCTCCTTTTTAGGCACCACAATAGTTAGTTCACATGTCAGATTCATTCCTATAAGGTGTAATGTATAACAAGATTTTCAAAACCATGGCTGCATCATATGCTCATGTATATTTACAGAAAATATACAACAAAAAAAGTTTGATAAGTAAACCAATTACTCATCTCTATAACATATCTCAACTGAGATCTAATGGCACTGCTCTAGAGCCCAAAACATCTCTAGGTGCTTAATGGAAGCTCTGCTTAATGCTCAACACTTCCTCTCGGTGCTTACAAATGCTCTGGCGTTGTCTGTGTAGCATCTCTCAACTGAGATTGGGTATCTATGCTCCAGATCCTAACACCTCTTTGGGTGCTTAATGGCAGCTTCGGCTTAACAACATAGCACCTCCTCAAGTTCTCACCAAGCTTGGACACTTCCTTTCTAGACAGCGAAATGAATCAACTCACTTGTCATATTCCTTTCTATAATATGCAACCTTTAACAAGATTTTCCAAAATCCAGACCGCATCATATGCATATGTATAATTACATAAAATAAACAAGTATTTTTCAAGTAATCAAATACTTATTTGTGTATAATCTCTCAATCAATATCTAGTCACCCTTGCTTTAGAGCCTAACACCTCCTTGGGTGCTTAATGAAAGCTATGGATTAAGGGCCTAGCACCTCCTCCAAGTTCTTACCAATGCTCAGGCGCTTACTTTCCAGACATCATTGTTAGTTTTTCAACATTAAGCTAGCATTATTAGGATCTTTAACTAAGAGAATAACAAGTACATCAATCAAACACAAGAGACAATGAACACAGTGTTTTTCCTCAGGGAAACCATAAATGGAGAAAACCCCTCAACTTCCTCAGAGATAGAATCAACACCAAAATAGTAAAAGCCCAAAAATAGTAAGTGATCTCCCGACAGCAGTAACCTTCTTCTTATCTAGCCCCAGTGTCTTCTCCTTCCTCAACTATGCACTACACTTGAGTGTGGATGAGTTGTGTGATAAATAGAGACTCCAGTTATCTATTTATACTAATCCTGACATGACTAAAAGCCTACCAGGGCTGACTTCTACTAGGAGAGTCTAATAACCCTAGTGCCCCAAAACTGCGGGGACTTTAACCCTTAGACAATCGAAGGGTTACCCACAATGACTTGACATGACTTGTTTACATTATTGATCCTCCTGATTGGAACATCGAGGCATGACAACATGAATCAATTACATTATAGATACATCATAGAATAAACATCGAGTTACAATACATAAGATACATAGATAAATACATTCCAAAGTTACAAATACATCAACACTCTCTCTTAACTAGGAAGGTATTCTTTCAACACAATTTTTAGTACTGGTCTTCTTCTCTGTATCAGTTGGATCTTCTCATCATCTACATCTCAAGTATTATGAGTCTTTAAGTCATCTTCATCTTCAAGTCATCTTCATCTTTGGATCTGGATCATCATGGGACATCATCACTAGATCTGGATCATCACTGGGCATCATCACTGGATCTGGATCATCACTCGATCTGTATCATCACTGCTGGATCTCGATCATCACTAGATCTGGATCATCACTGGTGCTATCTCATGATTCTTCTCATCATAGGAAGTTCTACAGAGCCAACCCTTTTTCATACTGGTTGTAGGCCTAGCCTCCATGTAGGTCTTCTTCAGCACTTATATCTGATCAACACATGATCGAAGAAAGGCTCATCATTTCTGTTTGATCAACACATGATTAAAGATAGATACTGCACTTACATATGATCAACACATGATTGAAGAAAGGCACGCCCAGCGCTTACATATGACCTACTCGTTAGAAAGGCATGCCCAACACTTACATATGACCTACTCGTCAGAAAGGCACACCCAGCACTCACATCTGATCATGTAGGAACCAATCTGATAATCATATTAGAAAGGCCCAGCACTTACATCTGATCAACACATGATCGAATAAAGGTTCAACATTTGTATCTGATCAACACATGATCGAAGATAGATATTGCACTTACATCTTATCAACACATGATCGAAGAAAGGCATTGCACTTACATCTAATCAACACACGATCAAAGAAAGGCACAGCACTTATATCTGGTCAACACATGATCGAAGAAAGGCTCAACACTTATATGTAATCAACACATGATCAAAGAAAGGCTCTGCACTTACTTTCATCCAGGCTGGAACACATACTACCATAATGATGAAAGGGCTTTGTACTTACAACCACCCAGGCGGGAACACATCTTTCTCACAATGATGGAAGGGCTTGCACTCATACCTGATCTTGTAGGAACCAATCCTATAGTCATATCAGAATGGCCCCCAATCCTCCTCGACTGAGCTACCTGGTAACTGACCAGGTGCCTCCATTCTCCTAGAGAATGGCAGTTACCCTTACATTCGACCTACTCGTCGGAATGGCCAACACTCACATCTGAAATAAAAGGAACTTAATTCTTTAGCCATGAAAGAATGGTTTAGCCCTTACATCTGATCAAGTGGGAACACATCCCTCTGTCACATCAGAATGGCATCGCAGTCCTAGACTGAGTTTTCCTGGTAACTGACCAGGTGCCTCCATTCCTAGAATGAAAATTGCCCTTACATTTTTCCTACTCGATGGAATGGCCAACACTCATATCTGACATGGAAGGAACCAATTCTCTCACCATGACAGAATGTCTTAGCCCTTACATCTGACCATGGAAGGAACCAATCCTCTCACCTATCAGAATGGCTATGGGTCTCATCATTTTCTCTTGGAGGAAACCTCGATCTGGAGAACACCAAGCTTATCCATGAAGTACTTGAACGTCATCCTAGCCAATGGCTTCGTCAATACATCAGCTATCTATTCCTCCATCGCAACATACTGGAGCTTCATTGCTCCCCTATGCACCATATCCCTAATATAGTGATACTTGATCTCGATATGCTTTGACTTGTCATGGAACACTGGATTCTCTGACAACTTCACGCAACTCTAGTTGTCACAATGTATGCAAGTATCATCCAATTGGAGATCAAATTTATCAGACAGTAGCTTCCTCAACCATACTGCCTCACAACTAGCTGAACAAGCTGCGACATACTCTGATTCAGCTGTACTTAATGCCACACAGGATTGCTTCCTGCTAAACCAAGAGATCACACCTGATCCCATACTAAAGCAACACCCTGAAGTGCTCTTCCTATCGATGGCACTTGCCTTCCCAATCTGGATCAACATAACCCTCTAGGTTAATCTTTTGATTCACATTGTACGAGCCCATAATCAACTGTACCCTTTAGGTACCTCAAAATATCCTTTGCAGCAATCAAGTGAACATGTCTCAGATCTGTCAGGAACTGGCTCAAGGTGTTCATAGCAAAGCAAATGTCTGGTCTTGTGTTCATCAGGTACATCAATGACCCAATCATCTGACGATACATCGTAGCATCAATGAATCTGATGAAGCATCACTCAATAGCTTCAGGTTCGATGCCATAGGTGTGACCATAGCCTTGCAGTCCATCATCCCAAACCTCTTCAGGATCTCTACTGCATACTTCCCTTGTCCAAGGAAGATTCCATCTGTACTCTACCACACCTCCATACCTAGAAAGTAATGCATCATCCACAAGTCCTTCATTTCGAACTCAGCAGCAAGATTTCTCTTCGTATCAGTAATCAACCCATCTGTACCTGTCACAAATAGAAAATCTACATACAGTAGAAGCATCACTGGGTTTCCATCCCTAACCTTGTAGTAAAGGTTGGAATCTGCTTTACCCTTGGTAAAGCCTAAATTGGATAGAAAGCTGTCAATTCTACCATACCAGGTCCTGGGTGCCCGTTTCAAACCATACAGGGATTTCTTCAATCTGCATACATGAGACTCTTTGTCATATGTCTCAAAACTGAGTGGTTGTTCTAAATACACTTCCTCTTCTACTACACCATTCAAGAAAGTAGTCTTGACATCCATCTGGTGTATCTTCCATTTCATCACTGCAGCCAGAGCAAGTACTGATCTGATGGAAGTGTATCTAGCTACAGGTGCAAAGGTTTCTTCATAGTCTATTCCTTCTTTCTGAGAGAAACCTCGAGCCACAAATCTTGCCTTATATTTTTCAATGCTACCATCTGCAACATGCTTGATCTTGTAGATCCATTTGGAAGTTACAACTGACTTCCCTTCTGGTCTTGGGACAACATCCCAAACATCATTCTTCATGATCGATTGATATTCCTCGATCATAGCATCCTTCCATTCTTTCCGTTATGCTGCTTCTTCATAACTGAATAGTTCTTTATCAATGAAATCACATAGTAAAGCTACATACCCACAGTAGGATCTGGTCCTCTTTCTTTCTCTGTGATTCTCTTCTGGAGCCCCATATCTTTCCACACCTTGGATAAGTTCTTGTACCCAAGCAGGTTTCCTCTTATGAGGATTCTTCTCCAGAGGTGGATCTACAGGTCTTTGTGGTTCTTCAAATTATCGATCTTCTTCTTGAATTTCTTTGTTCATAGTTGTATCATGAATTCTGGGTGCTTCTGCTTCTTTAGGTTCTTCAGCAGGTATCTTTCTGGATTTGTTGTAAGCTATGTCTTCATCAAATGTCACATCCCTGCTGAAGTCAATCTTCTTGTATCCTAGGAAATAGATTCTGTAAGCCTTCGATCTTTTAGAGTATCCCACAAATATGACCTTCTTTCCTGAAGGATCTAATTTTGTTCTCTTCTCTTTTGGAATGTGTATGCACATAAGACAACCGAATATTCTAAGATGGCTGACTTCTGGTTTCTTGCCGGAGAATACTTCTTCAGGAGTCTTGTTCTCGAGTACTCTATGTGGAGTATGGTCTTGTACATACACCGTTTTTCTGGCAGCTTCAGCCCAAATATGCATAGGAATATCTTGATCATGAAGCATGGATCTTCCAGCTTCCATGATGGTTTTGTTCTTCCGTTTTGCAATCCCATTCTGTTGTGGATTATAAGGAGTGTACAACTCCCTCCTAATCCCTGATTCTTTGCATAGCTCTTTGAATTCATTCGAAGTGAATTCTCCGCCATTATCTGATCGAAAAGTCTTGATCTTCTTTTTAGTGTGGTTCTTGATCAAGACTTTGAATTCCTTGAATTTGTTGAATACTTCATCTTTGTTATTCATGAAGTAAACCCATGTCTTCCTAAAAAAATCATCAATAAAAGAAACATAGTATGCATACCCGCTTAGTGAGTTTGATGACATCAGACTGCATACATCGGAGTGGATGATTTCTGGTATGTCTTTGGCTTTGCTTTTGCTGCTGGGAAATGTCTTCTTTGTATTCTTTCCTTTCGCACATCCTTTGCAGACCCCATCATGTTTTGCTTGGAATTCTGGAAGACCTTCAACAACTTTGCTTGCAATAGGTAGTGCTCTGTAATGCACATGTGCAAGCCTTCTATGCCAAAGTTCACTTGGCTCTATTGTGTCATGGATCAAGGCTTGTTCTGGATGGCCCTTCAATTTGTACAAACCTCCTTCTTGCTCTCCAATCACCACCACATCATCAATAGTCTTTCCTTTAGGCCACATGATGACTTGACCATCTATGAATGCAACCCTCATTCCTTTTGCATCCAATGCTGATATGGAGAGAAGGTTCTTCTTGAGTCCTGGCACAAACAATACTTCTTTCATTGTTAGAGACTTACCAGAGTCTAGTTTATATGAAGATTCCCCACTACCTTTTATTGGATATTGGTAGTCATCTCCTAGTTTCACTTTGTGAGGTGATTCATGTTTTGACAGTCTCACAAAGGATTCCTTGAATCCAGTCAAATGTTTGGAAGCCCCACTATCTATAAGCCAATCATCACTTCCATGAGTAATGTTACCTTTTAGAGTGGAGATCGGAACATATTCATCCTCGCTTGAAGAATCTTCACTTTCATATCTGGTTCTTTTCTTGGAGGGTTCATCATCCTCTGCAGCATGAGCATGATGTCTTCTTTTGTTCCCCTTCTTCTTATGAGAGTGACCCTTGTTCTTAGGACAGTCTTTTGAAAAGTGTCCTCTTTCATCACATGTATAACATCTCAAATTTTGATAGGTCCCTTCTAATGTTATCTCTATGATGAGGATCCTTACCTTTGGAGTAATGAGATCTTCTTCTGCCTTTCTTGGAGTGAACTATGAGAGCTTGGTCTTCACTTCCCATCTTCTCTTCTCGAGCTGCTATATGTGCTTCTTCTTGAGAACATTCTTCCTATAGTCTGCTGAATTTGACTAACTTCTTTCTGGCATAGATTCCTTGGATGAAAGAATCCCATGACCTAAGAAGGCCATTCAGTGTTGTCATCACAATCTATGAATTCTCTACTTCTTCATCTTTAGCTTCTAATTGTTCCTTGATCTAAGAAACCCTTGTGAAGTAAGACTGGATGGTCTCTGCATTCTGAATCTTCACATTCTTTAGTTGATTCCTCAAAGTCATCTTCTGATTTATGTTCTTCCCTTCAAACAATTTGGTTAGGGCATCAAACATAGCTTTAGGTGTCTTGAGAGAGGACACCTGAGGTATAAGGTGATCCTTAATAGAATTAGCAATGATCCTCTTTTCCATAACCATATTATTCTTATGTAAGGCCTTTGCCTCATCTCCCTTTGGAACTGGAACCTCCTCATGGATGTAGGAGTCTAACTCATTTTCTTCCAGGACCAGGGAGATCCTATACTTCCAGGCTTGGAAGTTATTAGCTCCCTCAAGCTTTTCATCAAGCTTAGTATGATGAGACATCTTAAAATGAGAACCTTAAATGGAAATACAAAATATTTAGATATTACCAGGTCAAGATGTCAGATTTGGATTTGGAGCTGAAATCCCGCAATACTGGAATAAGAGCAAATTAGGGTTTTTATTTTCTGAAGATCTGTCCACCCAAATGCCTTGAAATTTGTCCCTAACTTCGATTTTGGGGAGGAGATCAATCCAGGCCTGGGCTCACTGAAAAATTCATCTTTTGTGAAAATCCCTAATTTTCAGCAGTAGTGTCGAGTCCGAAACTGAAAAACCTCAGAATTGGATTCTGCTTCGACAAAAAGATGCACCCTAAGGAGGAGAGTTATTCCACCTTACTTTTGCTAAAAATTTGTGGAGGAATATCCACAAACTAGGAATCCCTAGTTCCCGCAGTTGCACAGTGTCTTCTTCTCAGGTTAGCTCTGATACCATGTTAGTTTTTCAACATTAATCTAGCATTATTAAGATCTTTAACTGAGAGAATAACAAGTACAACAATCAAACACAAGAGACAATGAACACATTGTTTTTCCTCGGGGAAACCATAAATGGAGAAAACCCCGCAACTTCCTCAGAGATAGAATCAGCACCAAAACAGTAAAAGCCCAAAAACAGTAAATGATCTCTTGACAGTAGTAACCTTCTTCTTATCTAGCCCCAGTGTCTTCTCCTTCCTCAAATATGCACTACACTTGAGTGTGGATGAGTTGTGTGATAAATAGAGACTCCAGTTCTCTATTTATACTAATCTCGACATGACTAAAACCCTACCAGGGCTGACCTCTACTAGGAGAGTCTAATAACCCTAGTGCCCCGGAACTGCGGGGACTTTAACCCTTAGACAATCGAAGGGTTACCCACAATGACTTTACATGACTTGTTTACATTATTGATCCTCCTGATCGGAACATTGGGGCATGGCAACATGACTCAATTACATTATAGATACATCCTGGAATAAACATCGGGTTACAATACATAAGATACATAGATGAATACATTTTGAAGTTACAAATACATCAACAATCATAATACCTAGGGGTTGTTCTCTTCATGGAGCCCCCACTCTCATGTCAGTCCCCTTACGGCGTGAATGTGTGCAGAAAGAAGTCTAACTAGATGCCTTACACCCTGGGCATCCCCAGTGATGCATACTGGTGCCTAGCTGGAAGGGGGTGAATCTATGTACACTCAAACATCCTTCCAGAGGATTCATCTTTCTCAAATGCATCCTCCCGAGAAGCTATGTACTTCAAGGGCGGACCACCATCATCTCACCTGCATTACATACAAGCATGTAGTTCATATGAGATGTCATGATAAAAAAAAATTCAACCATAGGTGTTCAACCTATTCCAAACAAATCCCTCCGAGAAGCTGTGTATCCAAGTACGTCCTTCCGAGGAGCCATGTACACCCAGTACATATTTTCATCATCTCATTTACGTTACATACAAGCATGCAGTTCATATGATATGTCATCATAAAAATTTAATCATATATTTTCAAATCTATTGGATAAATTTCCAATTATCAAATGATTAATACATTGATAGCCAAATCCAAAATTTGAATTCACAATTCTGCTTCCCACACAAAATCATATTTTTGCAACCATGAGGTCATCCTCATATTGTTTGGATTTTGCAAGTGGGGAGTACTCATCCCTAACTTAAACATGCTGCCCAAAACCTAGACATGTACATACAACCTTTCATCTTGACACCATTTTAGATCATCCAAACAGTTAATACTATTCAATTAACAAACAAAAAAATCTATTATGTTCAAAAGTTAGATTTCAATCATGAGATTCTTCTCATAGTGTTAACACTAAATTTATTTTTGTCTGAATTGCTCCTATTGCCTTCAAAATTTTAAGTTCTCATGGGTGATTGAGTTGGTTTCCAAAGTTTTCTCATTAAAATATGTCCAAGTTGGCAAAGAAGAGAAGGTAAGAGGTTTAGGGAAAAGGACAAATGAGTTTTTCACAAATGGGGCAAAAATTTTCATTAATTTTTGAAGGAAACCTAAAAAATGGGCTTTATAAAGATTTCATTTTATATATATTCAAAAATTAATAGTTTTGAATATTCTAAAGTCAAAGAGTGGGCTTTATCCATACAAACCAAGTTTAATAAATTTTTACGGGCTAAAACAAGGTTATTACCTTTCTTAAGGTATAATCTAAACATTAGCAAATAAAATATGATCGGACGGCTAATGTAAAAGGTGAATTATATTAACGGGTAATATTAATTCCGGAGCCCAAAGTTGCCCGTCAATTAAATCAAAAAGTGCTCAACGGAATGTATATGGGTAAGCTCATCCGACGGTTAAAAAATAAAGTGAAAAGTAAATCAATGGTTATTACAAATTCCGGAGCCCAAAGTTGCCCGTTAATTAAATCAAAAAGTGCTCAGCGAAATGTACATGGGTAAGTTCATCCGACGGTTAAAAAATAACGTGAAAAGTAATCAACGGCTGGAAATAATTCCGGAGCCCAGACTTGCACGTTGGATAAAAGGAAGGAGCCCAGCGGAATTCATTACATGGTGCTTGATCCAACGGTTGAAAGTTAAAGGCAGAATAATCAACGGTTGGAATTGATTCCGGAGTTGAAACTTGCATGGGGGATAAGTCCCAGACTCCCAGCGGAATTCGGTACGTGTCACCCAATCCAACGGCTGATAAATAAATATCTATCATATCGACGGCTGTGGATGATTCCGGAGCTGAAAGCTGCACGAGGGTTAATTTTGAAAGGAGGCTCCGGAATGGGGTCCTTTATAAATAAATTTGATTTGGTTTTTTACTTTGTTTTAAAAATAATTTCATTTGTGCCGTGCGCTGAAGGGAAGAGACAGTCCACCGTCTGTGCGGAATCTATATCTCAATCAACTAAGCTCTACTACTGGATATGTGTTGATACTTCGACCGAATCAATCAGAAACTGGTACTTCTATATACCATAATGCATCCTTTGCTTCTTATGCTTATAGTGGTGCTGCTACTCGTGCTTGTGGGTATGGGTCTGAATCTAACAGCCCAGAAGAGTTGCAGAAATATATACAAGGACAAATGGTGTGTGTTCTCTTGCAGTAAACGGTTCAAAGATTCAGAAGCAACTTAGCATATTTTTCTGGAAATGACTGTTTTAGTCATTTTATTCAACGAATTGTTTACAGCAAAGGAAGAAGATATTTCAGAAACTGAAAGAGGTTTTTCATCTTAACATCTTGATATACAATAACCTCTCTCATTTTTTACTCAGGTGATACATATTGGGAGCAGCAAAGTCATCTTCAGAGGAAAACTATTCAGATTTCGAAATGACTGTTCTAGTCATCCAACAAAAATAATTGTTTAGAGAAAATGAAGACGTATTTTGCAAAAATGGGAGAGGCTTTTCTTCAAAACGTACCTATATACAAAAACCTATTTGATGTTTCACACAGGTGCTATGGTTTAGCAGAAACAAAATCAGTTGTACAGGCCAGTTTTCATGTTTTCCGAAGGACTATTTCAGCCATCAACTTCAAAGAATTATTTTGGGAAAATGGAATTTAATTTGACAAAACTGGGAGAGGTTTTTATTCCTAAAATGACTATGATAAAAAACCTCCTTCAGTTTTTACACAGTAATCACAGGTTGTGATAATTTAAAATATATTTACAAGTCATTTTTCCAGAAATATACAATTTTATTATATGAGTCATCAGTTTCAAAGGAATATTTAGAGGATATTGAGATTATTATGGAGAAATGAAGACATGGGTTTTGTTGGGCACGTGTCCAATTATAAAAACCTCTCTCAGATTCCATACAGCTGTCACCATGGGAGATATGCAGGAGAAACTTTGTTGTAATTGTTTCTATTTCTAGAAGTAGGGTTAGGTTTTGAATCCGAAGTTAGGTGAAGACTTTTCTTATATAAATGAGAATGTAATTGATTTTGAAGGGATAATTTTCAAGAGCGGAGAGGCTCTACATTGTAATGGATCCACATTTTCAGTAAATGGAAGAAATTTGCAGAGGAGGAATGTAAAATCTTTTTCATGTCAGAGATTCTTGTGCCATCTTTTCTTCAGTAAGTAATTTCTTTATGTGATTGTTTATCCTGTTTCCCACTCCATTTTGTATTTGCTTTCATGCTTGAGCATTATTTTTATGGGCTGGAATTCATCCTGCATGCTCTAGGTCCATTGTTCAAGCATTTTAAAAATATTTTATTCTAAAGTCTTGCATAATTCACCCTAGAGGTGCTCTGTTTGATGGAATGTCTTCCTTTGTCTACTAATCAACCTGCTAATACCTCAAGACTGAGGAAATGGTGCCTACCTTGCCTCTGTTCATAAACTTTCAAAACCCTACCTACTGCAACCTATTTCAGATCTGATTATTGACTCCATTGCCCAATGGTCTCCTCCATGACCGTCCTACCAAGTCTTTTAAAACAAACTTGTCCTATTTGTCCCATCAGAAATCTGACCTTCTGAGTGTATTTGATTGAATATCTTGAGTATAAAAACTTTGTAAATAGTGAGAGATCCCTCTTTGATTGTATTAGGTCAGAAATACATTCTAAAGTGGTTTTTTTTGTTACCTCGAGATCTACCTTTTCACAACCTGGGTACATTCCGAGTGCTAACACATAGCACATGGTAGTTTCCTACCTTAGTTTCAGTGGGTACGACCAGAATGCTCTGCTCCGGTCATTCTACTTGCAGTATTCAAGAAGGGCCATTTCCTCATGGAACTACAAGTTCACATGCATGCTTCCTCAACTTATACATAGACTCATCTTTACCTGCAGAATATCCTTCAGTGAACCTCCTGCTATATCTTACAAGTCCCACAAAAGTATTAGATCTGTTAACTTTCTTGGAGCAGGCCAACTCATCATGGACTCAATCTTTTCAGGGTCTGCATATATTCCTTTATCTGAGATAATGTGACCCAAATAATGAATTCCATCCTCATAGAAGCCATCGTTTCTCAACCTTGCATACAACTTATGCTTCCTGAGCCATTTCAAAACCAGCCTCACATGTTCCACATGTTCTTCCTCATTCTTAGAATAAGTAAGAATACCATCAAGGAGGAAAAGAACTAACCTATCCAGAAACTTAATGACAACATTATACAGGAGGCACATGAATGTAGCTGGTGCATTTGTGAAATCAAATGGTACCACTACCAACTCATAATATCCGTACCTTGCTCTCAAAGTTGTCTTATGGATGTCTTCATCCTTGATCCTTACCTGCTGGTCACCAGACCTTAAGTCAATCTTGGAAACCACCTTTGCTCCTCTCATTTGACCAAAGAGGTCATCAAATCCAGGAAAAGGATACTTGTCCTTCATAATGACTTTTCTCGGTTGTCTATAATCAATACACAACCAAAGTGTATCATCTTTCTTTTTCACAAATAGGGATGGTGTTCCCCAAGGAAACACACTTGGTCTGAGGTACTTATTTTCCCACAAGCTCTTGCAACCACATTTTCAAATCTATCATTTTTGGTACGCTCATCCTAGAGAGTGTTTGGGACACTAGTTCTGCTCCAGGAACAAGCTCAAAAGTAAAATTAATGTCACTCTTTGGAGGAAGCCTTGGAATTTCATCAAGAAGAACATTCCTGAATTCATGTAGCATATGGAATCCCTCCAACCTAGGAGTATCATACTCTATTTCCTCCAAAACATGAGCTGCATACACTCTGCAACCTTTTCCATAGAGCTTCTTCAGCTGCATTACTGAAGATTTCTTCCCAGAGATCACTTTTGGAAAGCATTTCACAACCCTTAGGTTGCCTTCTTCATCCAAGCACTCAAAATTCTTGTTGTAACAATCAAGCTTTGCTCTATGTGCTTCCATCCAATCCATCCCAATGAGGACATCATAGGATCCCAATGGCAAAACATTCAGATATGCGCAGGTGACTAGACCATCCATGACCAATGGGCATTTGATTATCGCCTCATTGATCTTCTTCTTAGTTCCAATGGCTAGTTGGTCTAACCATGATCTTCTATGCTTTGAATTCTTCAAAGTGCACATCTCAACAAATCCAGGGTTAATATAGCTGTGAGTCAATCTAGGTTCAATCAAAACAAAAAAAGTCTGTTCAACAATCTCACCCTCAACTTCCACCACAATTGAGTTATGACTTACCTGGTGGTCTTCTAACACTACACAACTTTTAGGAATGATTCCTACTTCCTGACCCATGGTTTCAGCTTATTGGGTGCTAGGGATTTGACCCTCATTCCTATTCTCAAGTGGACAATTCCTGCGTAGGTGGGGTCCTTAACATCCCCAACATTTGATTGGTTCCTTTAGATTTTCCCTCATCACTCTGGCCGGCTCAATCACAGCTTGTGATAGCTTCCTTTGCTACTTCAGGAGGTGAGAAGGTTTAAAACCTTTCTTTCTTGGCTTAAGCTTCTCATTCTTCTTGTGGAAATTTCTCCTACTCCCTTCTATCTCTGTTAACTTATTCCCAGAATTTATTTGCCTTTGGAGATCTGCCAAATTCTTTAGCATGGCTATATTCAACTAGTTTTTCTCTACCAAATCCTTGACCAACCTCTTATTTTCCTCTTTTCAATCCTGCAACTCTACCCTCAGACTTCTTATGGTAGCTGCAGCACCTGGGGTACTCTCCTTTTCCCACTTCTCAATAGCTTCAGTTCCATGACCTTGGATATTGTAATATGGCCTTATATACCCTTCCCCATGTGGAAAAATCCGGTGAAAATGGGGTCCTCCACATATCTAGCATTGGAGTGGCTTTCTGCCCTCTTATGGATCTCTTGGCCTTTCCCCCATAGCATATTTCCAGTGTCCACAGGGATCCTGTGCATCATCCATGCTGTTAATATTCTTAGCGCTGATCTTCTTTGACCCTCTTGGTCGGACCAAGATCAACTTTTCAATCTACACTATGACTCTGCAAAATGTGTTAACAACGTCATTTATTAGTCAATCTCAGAAATTCAAACAATTACTTACCAATTTCTTCATAAACGGTCAATGTGCCTTTCATTGGGTTGGCTAAGTTTAGCAATTCTGCTAATTAGCACTCCTTCTTGTTATAATTTCCTTTCTGCAATAACGACTGTCTCAGGGGACGATGAGGGTCAAGGGGGCTTACAGTGGCGAGTCAAGGGGGCCTGCAGTGGCAGGTCAAGGGCAGCGTCCTCATTTTTTTGTAAATGTTTCATTTTCACACAATCTGGCACACAAACCCATTATCATTTGTCATCGTTCTGGCCCCACAAATTCCACTAAAAAACCTGTCAAAATCCCTGTTTCAGATCAACTTAGCCTTTCCACTCGATCGACGAATTCCCCCCCCCCCTTTCCATCCGATGTATTGGAAAATTTCTCCAAATTTGCCCGATATGCGTCCGCGACTTCGCCCAATTCCTTCTGACGTCTCCTTCCGCTATGTCAGAAAACTTCCGAAGTTTCATCCGACGTATCGAAATTTTTTTCCAAATTTTCCCAACATGCATCAGTGCCTTTTCCCGATTCCTTCCAATCGGACTGTCCGCTATGCCGGGAAATTTTCCAACTTTCGTCCGATCAAGTCTTTCCGCTACGTCGAAAAAAATTTCAACTTCCATCCGATTGGTCTTTCCGTTGCATCGAATAACTTTCTAAGTTTTCTTCCGCCATTGCGAAAAAATTTCAGACTTTCCTTTGCTAGATCCTTTCTGCTGCGTCAAAATTTTTTTTGACTTCCATCCGCCATTCTGGAAGACTTCCCAAGTTTTCCTCCACTGCATCGGAAAAATTTTTGACTTCCATCCGCCGTTGCGGAAGACTTTCATACTTTTCTCCGATTTTTCCATACTTACTAAATTTTTTGTAAAATTCTCTTATTCCTCTTCTTCCATCATTATGTAGTGGCTCACTTCTTCCCTTTTTGTCGACACGCAGTGGATCACTTCCTCTTCTCCTTCCGACATGCATCGGCTCTGCTGGGCCGACGTGTGTTGGATCAACTTCCTCCAGCTGAGCTACCAACAATCAACACTTAGAAACTTTCTTAAGTTTGTCCTTGGCTTTCCTTACCGTCGACGAAATTCGGCAGTTCTGTTCGCTATGTCGGAGATGAACACGGCAATACAACCGACGTTTCGACGAAATCCTCGTCGGCTGCCTTTAGCCAATGTATTGGCTTGGATTCGCCCTTCATGCCGATACATCATTGCGGCATCGTCAGCTTCCTTCCAGCAAATGTAGCCGACACTGTCGGCTCGTCTCTAACTTTCGCATCTGACACTATCGCCATGGCTTTAGTCATCTCAGTCGACAAGGAGAATACTCTCCAATCACTTAGAAAATTTTGGAATTTGTATGCTTCCAAATTCTCTACATAGGGGTTGATTATTCATCTGTCAGTTACTTTTCATGGCCCATTGAGGCCCCATGCTGCAACATGGGCTCTGATACCACACTGTCACGTCCCCACCCTTCTACCAGAGAGAGGAAGCAACTATGATGCAATCATATCCGGGAAAACTAGCCCCATGAACATAAAATGGAATATATTGAACTAATAACATGCACAAATGCATAAATATTTAACATACAGTGGAAGAAAAATACATTTCATTCATTCACATGTTCATCTTAATTCATTATCCAATGTAAATGCAGAGATTTAAACAAAGGAATACTTATCTTGGAAGTGAAGCTTGTCCCACAACCAAATATGTCGCTGCAACGTTCCACCCAACCATAGGCCAGTGTGCTCATCAATCTCTCAGCATCACCACTACCCCCGAGCTAGGCATGATTTTCACAAGGAACTAGGGGACACATCTCAGCCAACCCAACACAGGGATGCACTACACAACAAAATGCAAGTTCTGGAATGAACAAAAAAAGTCCCGAGAACCCAAAATCGAAATGGAAAAATGGGGGAAAACAACCCAGTGACCCAAATTATTCAGAAAACGTTGGATGGCCTTCCAAACACAAAAACAACCTTTGTTCACACCCAATTCATTCAGAACAAATGAAGAATTCCTACATAGCAATTACATGTTCTAGGATTGAAGGAAAACATCATGGGAGCCAAAACAACAATGGAAATCGGGGAACAACAGCCCTATCACCAAAATCAACTTCACAAAATGTTCAATAGCTTCACGTAGGTGAAGACAGCTCAGCAACCATTCCAAAATTGTGGTTCCCTCTTCAATTTGTTGGGAATTGCCAAAACAATTCTCCCGCTATGGGAGAAATGAAAGCAATTACAAAATCATGCAGCCGAAAACAAAGGATTGAGGACTGAGTAGAAGAACCACCAGCTGCGTGAGAGTAATGGGGAATTCCTACCCATCAGGGTGATGGATGAAAATCTCCCCTTTGGGCATGTGTGAGGTCAAATACTAATGGCCCTTCTATATTTGACGACTGCCCATGCCTCCCGAGCTCCAAGGCAATAACTACCCAACTACTCTTGGAGAAAAATTAAGTGGATGGTGAATAAGACGAGAAAGGTGGTCGGTAGTTGATAGCTTCTCCTATTGACACTTGGATTTTCCCATTTGTGTCAAAGGTTAAATATCCCCCCCCTTATCCTTAGTAAATCATGCCCACATCCCTTTAATGTTGCATTGACATAGCTAATTGTGGGTACTTTATTAATTGCATATTTACATGATGTAGAAATTATATTGTGCTAGCACGATAACCATCGGCATCGATTTTTTTAATTACTAAAACATAGAACACTAAATCCATGGTGGGGCCTTTTCCTTGAGCTCCACACCATGATTTATTAATGCTATTTACATCAATTGTAATTTAATACAATTAGGGTTGAAACCGAGGTATTACAGAATTACTAGATAATTTTTGCATAGAATGGAAGGAGAGTTTTTCTTCAAAAAATGTGATTCGAATGCCTTCTTATGGATTATCCATGTAAGAAGATGAGATCTCAGATATCTCATAAACTTCCATAGCATCAAAAGAAGGAGTCACTCCAAGGATACTTTCTTCAATTTGAATGGACTATGTGGGAGATTCTTCTTCTTCATCATATTCAACAATTTGTTTGTTGTAGAAGAGGGAACATAAAGTCCATTCTTGAACTTTGCATGCCATATTTTATCTAAACCTTTCTCAACAACTAGGATTTTAGATTCATCTCCCATATGACTGCTAGGTCCTCCCGATAGAGTGGAAGTGATGAAGGATTCCTTGGAGGAAACCGTCTGGTTGGATTCTCCAGAATCTATCAAGTAAGCCTTCGATGGAGTGAGGCCTGCATGCAAGGCATGAAATATCTCATTTTCTTCAGTCTTCTCTCCATCATCAAACATCTAAACACCTTGTGGAATGGAAATATTGTTATGTACAAGGAAAGTTTTCAACTGGTCGAGGGTCTTCTTCATCCACGAGTATTCTGAGCGAAAACCCTTCATACAATAGTGACACTTTTTCTTTTCAAACATGTTCTTCTTATTGGAGTGTGAAGCTCCTTCAGATGTTTTCTGACTCTCTTTAGGATTCGAATCATATGCTTTAGGATCCTTCCCCTTAGGTCTCCCTTTAGCTTGCGCTTTGGTAGAGTCTGTCACTAGGAAGCTTAATCTTTGGAACTCTCGATGACTCCCATCTGTACCAAATTTTCTTGCTATTGTATTAAGGACCTGAAAAAGGAATCAAGTGAGGGAATCTTCCAATTTTGAATGGAAGCTCTTCTGGAATGGAAGATTGAGACAAATACAGAGTGCTCATTACCTAGTTTGTTGAGTATGGAGAGCACAAGATGCTCCTCCTTTCTTTCTATTTTGCACTGTCTGCATTGAAGTACAAGAGACTTGAATTTGGTAAAGAATTGTTGTATGGTCTTGAAACTGCTGGGATGTAAGGCTACCAACCCATTTTATAGGATGTGACCCCAAAGCTCATCTTGCTTTCCAAACAAGACTTCAAGATTCTCATGAGATTCTTTGGGAGTCCTGAAACCTTCAAGGTGAGTACATGGATATTTGAGTACATAGATAACCAAAAGCTTCATCTGAGCGGTTCATAAAAGAAAATTTCTCAGCTGAATGATGGGGATCAGCCTCCCTTCCTAGTATTATCCTGAAGAAGCCCTTGTTGCGCAAGGAAACTTCCATATCTTCCCTCCAATCAACATAATTGAAGGGTGTTAGGATCCGAGGTGTAGAAGGTTGAGAATCCATAATTCTCTTGTTGATCAGACAATATATTCAATTCAAGCTATGTAGTACCTGTATAAATTCACTGCAAAACCAAAATCATTCGAGCTATGTTAGAATCAAGCCTTCCCTCTCGACGAGTACACTTTCTTAGGGTCTATTACACCTGCACCGCCACTCTAAATAAATTCAGAGGAAGAAAGGCAATCTTTGCGGGACTTCTGTGGAAACCCAACTGTTTTTGGTGTACAATGGAGAGTAGACAGACTTGAAGCTTTCTCAAGATGGCTCTAATACCATATTAGAGTTATTGTGCCATTAGATCTCCAAGTAATGAGTGTAATCAGATTCTTAATTATTATGTAGTGAAAAGGAATGAATAATACACACTGAACAAAACAAATCTCAGAGGAAATAGAAAATTATTGCTCAGTATAATTACAGTATGAACTTCATTACATACCAACAATATACAATGGTAATACATAAAGGAGAATTTGAATCATGAGAGATTAATTCGAATCTACCAAATCAATCTGACTGCGTGGCTGACTAGAATTCTCTAAATCACTATAGGAGTTGACTAGCTAAGCTCCAGTTTTAAACTAGTCTAACTGAGGTGGTAGGTGAGAAGTAGGTGAGAATAGGCTCCTATCCATGTGTATACATGCAATACTGGCGCTAACTGAATTGGAGGACATCTAACTGAATGTAACTTAGCATAACTAAGATTAACTAGTTACCAATTGCGAATAACTAAAGGAGGTTGGTGTCGGCACTCCCAGTGGCTCCTAAATTGTATGGATTGGCCTAGGAGGTGCCTAAGCTGATGCATGCAAGTACAGTCAGTTCTAGTCAGCCTCTGTCGGTGTTCCCCACACTCTATTGACTGGTACATGTGGCCCCATTAGGACAAGTGGACCCAGTGGTACCAGTGGACCCAATAATAACTAAATGACTCCTAATTTAGGCTAATATAATATAATAGATAGTTTTTACAAGGGAGGATTATAAATCCTTACATGAAACTCCAGTGGGTGTCATTCCTAGGTCGACTGGAATCCATTGTTTTCGATTTATAAGGAGATCCACCATATTAAGCATCCAAAACTTAAATGTTTTTCCATTAAACTTTTCATTTTATATCCTTGACATGCTATCCATTCTAACTATAACTCAATGCTTTTGGAAGACTCCCACTATAGCATGTATTCCCCAAATCCATGATCAAACTAAAAAACCCTCAAGAACAAAGGTGTGGGCCCCTATAGCCAAATATATCTCTAATACCAACTATTAGAGTCTTAATACCAATTACAAAAGGTTTGAAAATTGATTCAAAGAATTAAACACAATTAAACTTGGACAATAACACAACACTTTACACAAAAATTACCCTAGAAACCTCTCTTGGAGGAAAATTACTCGTCATAATACAATATGATACATCATGCATGCCTATTACATCTTATTTATAGATGAAATACAACCAATTTCTTATTGCGTTGAGAGGTGCTCTAAATCCCAGTATGAGGGAGATCTTGTAACGTTTTTCGATATTATGTTAGCCAAAAATAATATTGCCGAGTATGGGAGAGATGTTGTAATGCTTTCTACTAACAAAATAATAAAAAATAAAAAATTTAATTATCCGCCAAAATAAATGTTGGCCACAAAAAAACCTAATATGGGGTAGATGTTGTAATCTTCCTACCTAACAAAATGATCAAAAATTAAAAATTTAATTATCCGCCAAAAAAATGTCGGTTAGAAAAAAAACACAATATGGGGGAGATGTTGTAATGTTCCTACCTAACAAAATAATGAAAAATTGAATTATCCGCAAAAAAATGTTGCCCTTGCACATGGTTTTAAAACCATGTGCAAGGCCTCCTAAACAACCTATGGTTTTATTGTACATGGTTTAGGAGGTCCTTGCAAATGGTTTTAAAACCATGTGCAAGGCCTCCTAAACAACCCATGGTTTTATTGTACATTGTTTAGGAGGGCCTTGCAAATGGTTTTAAGACCATGTGTAAGGCCTCCTAAACAACCCATGGTTTTAGAAGTGCCTTTCACATGGTTTTAAAACCATGTATGGGGGATATGTTGTAATGTTCGTTCCTAACAAAATAAAAATATTATATGTCAGCCATAAATAATATTAAATATTAATAAAAAAATTATTATATGTCGACCTTAAATAAAAAGATGTGTCTTTTGGTTTGAATCAAATCAATGGATATATATAAGACACACCAAAGAGGATAGATCCTTGAGTGAAATACTTAAAAATAGGTTTGCACCTCGAGAGATCCAATCCCTCTCTGTGCTTGATAGAGCATAGGATTTGGATCTATGTTGGTTAATGACAATCCATAACTTCCTAACCACTTTCAGTTATTCTGTTACAATCAACTCAACTAAGTCAATTTTGGTTGATTGAGCGTTTATATGTCGCTTGTTCCATTGACTTCTCATCGACCATTCATTTCCTTTGAACAAACAACTATTTTCAGTATATTGGTCGACCATATTTTCACTATCTGTTACCTTCGACCCCAATTGACTTACATTAGTCAACTATCGAATTTGCAAAGAATATAAGATCCCCAACACTTCTCTAGATGATTCCTTAGTTAATTTGTACTCTGCTTTATAAAGAAAAAAGAGGATTTCTCGACTTCTTATTGGACCATGAAATCCTACTTGAATCAAACTAAAAGATATATCATGTAGTATATCGTTTATTTGAAGTATCCCCTACCCAACCAGAATTTGTATAACCAAGAAGTGAAATTATATCCATACTAGATTCGAAAGCACCATAATGTAATTTCCCCTATAAGTATATAATAATCATCGTTGCTTCTTCCCAATGGATTCTGGAGGATTTTGCTTGAACCTTGAGAGCATACTGACTACAAAAGAGAGATCATGCCTCATGTGTATCAAATATATCAAATTTCCCACAAACTAATGATACAACGTGGCATCAACAATAGGAGTATCACAATCAACAATTAACTTTACAGTAGACTAAAATGCTATAGGTGAAGGCTTACAATCACTCATTTCAAACCAAGCAAGTAAATATGTAGCATACTTAGGCTTTGAGAGGAATATACCTTCAGCAATATGCAAAATATCTAGACTCAAAAAATAACGCAATAGACCTAAGTTGGTCGTTTCAAATTAATTCGAAAGATTATTCTTTATTTCTTGTATAAATATAAGTTGGTTTCAAGTAAGGATGAGATCATCCACATAAAGTACCATTATGATGGCATCATTGTTGGAGTATTGGTACAACCTCCACATGCTGTAACCGTCGCACCTCTGGGAATATAAAACAAGTGGACTAACCACCACTCCTAGTGATAGGGCCTTGTGTTGGGTTTCAAATGTTCATCAACATCTGCACGTTTTGGTGTAACGACAAACCTTACATGGTATCAGAGCATAGGTCTCAGGTTCAATTCCCCCGAGCTACGCCAGAGGTGGGGTGTTGGAGTATCGGTACAACCTCCACATGGTATAACCACCGCACCTCTAGGAATATAAAACAAGTGGACTAACCGCCACTTCTGGTGATAGGGCCTTGTGCCGGGTTTCAAATGTTCATCAACATCTGCATGTTTTGGTGTAACGACAAACCTTACAATCATCATCAAAGTTCTTAACATGTATATTTGGATCAGATACACACCACTTAAAACAATTGTTCAATAAATAAAAATCAATTTTTCTATACCAAACTCTAGGTGCATGTTTAAGACCATTTAAAGAATTATTCAATTTGCTTACTAATCTTGAAATTTTAGAAGTAATAAAATCAGGTGGTTATTGCATATAATTTTCTTCATGAAGATCACCATTAAAAAACACATCATTGACATCCATTTGGTGTATTTCCCATTGATAAGATGTAGCAATAAAAGAATAGTTCTCATTATGTTCATTTTAGCAACTGGAGCAAAAGTTTATCTATAATCTATACCTTCTTGTTGAGAAAATCATTTTGCTACTAACCAAGCTTTATGTTTTTCAATATGCTCGTCTGCAATGAATTATATATATATCCATTTCAATCCAACTAAATTCTTTCAGGGAGGAATGGGAACACAAGTCCAAGTCTTATTATTCATTAATAATTCATACTCAGTAGTCATGACTTTCTCCATGACTATTATTCTCTTTAGCTTATCTTTATCTTGAGCATATAGAGGGGTTATCTCTAGCCAAAACTTTAGTCATAAGAACAAAGTTAAATCTATTATGTCAAGTATCATAAGGAATTTAAATCTCGGAACCTACATATTTAAACGTTTTTCGAGAACAAATAGGAAGAGAGGCAGTGGTAGTATCCACACTAATATCTTCATAACATTCAGGAGGATCACTTGAAAAAGAAGAAGAACTAGGATCAAGATTTTTCATAGAAGTAGAGGAAGAGGTGACAGATATTGAAGTAATAGAATATAACTGAAAATTCAAGTTGACATGAGGTTCAACAAACTCGGGAGGAGGAGGAGATACTTCATTGAATTGAACATCTCACCTAATGATAACACCTTGGATAAATGGATCAAACAACATGTGCATTTTGGAATCCTCGAAATAACCAATGAAACACACTTATGAGACTTGGGTTCTAAGTTTTTATGTTTTTCATCTGAAATGTGTGCCTAACATTCACTTCCAAAAACCTTAAAGTTACTAATATCGGGTTTTTTTCCACTCCATTTTTCCTCGGGAGTAGCCTACAAAACTGCTTTGATAGGGACTCTATTCAAGATATACTTAGCACAACAAATATCTTTACCCCAAAATTGTTTATGTAATCTTTTAGAATACATCATACATCTAGTTATTTCAACCAAAGTCCTATTCTTCCTTTCAACTTACCTATTCTATTGAGGTGTATAGGGAACAATCTTTTGATGTTGAATTCCATGCTTAGATAAATATGTATTAAAATGATTTTTTAATGAATTCCCCCTCATTATCAACTCTCAAAGTCTTTACACTTTTACCAGATTCTATTTCAACCATGGATTTAAATTCTTGAAATATACCAAAGGTTTCAATTTTATGTTTCAAGAAATAAACCCAAGATTTACGATTCTAATCATAAATCAAAGTAAGAACATAGATTGCATGAGACAAAGGGGTTTCAAGAGGACCACAAATATCACTATGAATTAGTTGCAATTGTTCATTAGATCACCAATTTTTACCTTTATCAAGCATTTAATTATGATTTTTACCAAGAACACATCCCTCAAAAATACCTTTAGTGGAAGAAATTGAAGGTAAGAAATATATCATTTTAGTTAACATTTGTAGTTTTCCATAATTCAAGTGACCTGATAATTCATGCCATAATTTACTTAGTTCATCAGCATGATAAACATAGGAATTAAAATGTTAGACTTGTACTTGAATTAAAATTGTTAAACTTATATAATCCACCACTATGATCAATGAGACATAAAGAAACAATTTTGAAGTTATGTCTGATATATTTTAATACATGTTTATCTAGTTAAGCTTCAAATTTATAACCTTTCTAACATACATGATAAATAGAAATAAAGGTGATGGGAATTCTTGAACATGAAACACATATTCCAGAGTACCATTAGGAACATTAACCTTACCACATCCTATTTCTATTATAATTTATGCAATTGCATCTTGAGTTCACCTAATTCACTAGTTCCTAATTTATAATGTTCCTTTGATATTAGGGTTGCTACTGGAATTAAATATATTTTTCAATATACCTATTGGGTTATTGTTAACCCTAGTAACTTTAATAGGAATACATCTAGGAATTATTTTATAACATGCAGTTAATCTTCCTCTAAACTCGATTCCTTTTCTACCTTGGTAATATGAATAAGATATCATTAACAACCCTAGTATACATTATGATTAGTTATCATAGATAATGTTTTCCTCATTGTTATGGTGGTTTTATGTCCTTAGATGCTTCTATTCAATCCTTCATCATCCAAACATTGAACATTTTTCTTATAGTACCTTGGCCTTATGGATTTCTAGTGAGTATTGTTCAATTCTTACTTTGTAGACCCCCAAGGATGACTCATGAAAGCATATGGAACTATTCCACCCACCTAGTTCCACCACACATGTATCAACTACCTGATTGATTCACTTCTTAAAATAATTTCCCATGTGTACTTTCCATAATTACTAGAGCTTCTACATGATAATGTTATAATCAACCACCACTGTAAGGGATAGAAAACTATAAATACTTTCAATGTCAATAAAAAATGTATAGGACTTTAGGAAGGCCCAATGTTTTTCCCAATGATTGATTGTTGTTATATATATATATATATATATATCCTTTACCTCATTCCCCATGGTTTGTTCTAGTTCCAAATGGTTCATTGATCCCTTCATCTAATTTATCTTTCAAGGGAACTTGTTGATTTTGTGTCTAAATCCTCCACATTCAAAAATTTTGACTCCAAAATTTATATTTCATGCATTCTGAGGTGCTTTATCTTCTCCCTTAGGTTGTATTGGTTGCATCAGGTTCAAATTTGATTTCTCATATTTTGATCTCCAAGTATTTTGATAATTAATATTATGATAGTGTCCACCACATAATTCCTTTATTTTTTGGGCTTCTACACCACACGGTATAGTTCTTTGCATCACTTTTAACATGGTTTTTCGCATGAAGGTTTGATAAATATCCTAACTTACGTCTCTTTACTAAGTTTGTGGGCATACTTGCCTAATTCCATCACCTTTCACTCATCCCCTTCCTTAATCACATTTCCCTATTTTATTTAGTAATACGTGTCTTCTTTCTTCCAATATTAAATCTCTCCTAAATACTTATTTTCAAAATGCTTCTTGAATGTTTCCCTACAAATTATCCTCATCCAGTTACTCTTTGTTCTTTAAGTTGTCCCACTAAAGGTCTACATAATTGATCACCTAGTAGCTCACAAACTTAATACTCCCAAAGGATTGAATTCATATATAAACATGTGTCTTTCAGTGTTAACCAACTAGGAATCTAGTCCATTTCCTTTTCTAACAATTAAGTTGAAGGCAGGGGCCTTCTTTCTCAATCCATATCCTAAATTTTGGCACTTAAGTGATTCTTCCTAGTTAGGGTTCTCATATGTTGTGGATCCATTTATCTATTCTCTAACTTGGACCCCAAATATTATAGTATTCTCTTGATTTCTTAAAGGTAAGAAGACTACTCATCCACTTTTCTATTTAACAACTAAACTTCTCATGCCTACTTTTCTTGATTCTAATGGTCACTAAGAGGGACACGACCTTGAATTCTCCCCCTATTCTCACTCTACGTCCATGAACTAGAGGTGTTAGTACCCATTCTTCATGAGTATCAATGAGGTAGGTCCATTATTTTTCAAGTGATGGATTTATGCTCTATGTGAAAGGCTCATGGTTAATTAAAGGGCCATTACACCTAGGATTGCTTTGAGGCAAGGAAGCATGCACTATCAAACTATATATACATAGTAGTCTCATAACCACCAACTATACCCTATGGTTGACTCCTAGGGGGTAATCCATGTTTTTGTAACTTCCTCATTTGGATCCAACCTATTTAATGTATGTGTATATTGCACCTGGCCTGGCCTTGAGGAGGCGAATAATAACTCACCAACTTACAAACATATGACAAGCATGGAATTTATGGAAACCTTGCTTAAAATTGCAAGGGTTGCCTTATGTATTTGACCAATGTTATAGTCTCCTTATTCTTTTTATTGGCTCAAACTGCTAATCTACCCAAAGGTTGGGCAATTTCCATTGGCACTATTGTTTTGTCTGACACAGGAACTTAATAGACGTATTTATATTAAGTAGTAATAATTATGTATTGTAATAGATTCTATATAATCTTCAAAAAAAATCGAAATTAATAATAATTATTACTAGGAAAACAAATTAAACGCTTACATTTTACTTGAAATAGAAATTAACAATAAGTTATATATATTGAAATTGTCAATATGTCAATGAAATTCCTAATTGAATCTAGCCATTCAATTAACAATATGCATAGTGTTATCACTCAGAATTCTTCCTTTGGTTGTGGAAGGATAATTCCAAGGTAACCTTTTCAAACCAATATTTAGGAGGAAAGTTGGCTTCTTTCCTACCAGAGAGGGCTCTCTCAAAATAAATACAATGGACGGAGATATTTTCAAATAAGCTATATTAATACGTAAATGGCTGAAACAGGAGGATACCATTGGGCATGGAGTCAAAATCATGAGTCTTTAAAGATAAACAAAGTCTTGGAAATATCATTCTTCATACACATAGGCTAACTACTTATTATAGTCATGTTCTTGATTTCAGGTGGTAATAGAAGAAAAATGAACAATCCATTAATATGGGCATCAAGTAAAGATGAATCCAATATTAACTTTAATAGAGGAAAAATTTGGTGAATACTTGAATCTTATGAACCAGATCATATGAGTATGAATTATAACTGGCATAATCTAATTCAAGAATGAAAATATAACATAATGGGAATATATAACAGGAATAACATTTACATGAGAAAAGTAAATACAGACTGTAAAATCATAACACAAGAATCTCTGCTCAGAAAATTTCTGCTTGGCTCTGCAAAATTTTATTAGCCTTGAAATTACTCAGTATAAAATGAGTCTCCATCTCATGGGTTCCAACCCCCATTACATTACAAAAGCATGAATTTATACATAAAATATCATTTAGATAATACTTAATTGTCTGCTTTCTAAAAAGAGAAATCTAACTACTTATTACATCTATCACAAAACTAAATCTCCATAATATTGTAGAATGTTGGAAGATATTTTGATTCCACGTTAAAGTGGACAGTAGCATAAATCTTCGCTCAAGTAATATCAACATGTGTCCTCATTGATTCAATTTGTACCTCGTCTTTCCAAACTTTTCAATTTTCTTCTAATGCTCTATGGAAGGAATTTCGTAATTTGTCATTTCTTTAACCAAAACCTTCAATTCTACATGGTCTACAAAAGATATAGGAGGTAATTTATCCCCTGTCATTTTAAATTGATTTAAAAATTCAAAGTATGTTGCAAGCTTATCAATTATTATCTTCCCTAGTAAAGGTTGTACCATATCTTCAAATTCTTTATGATTCATTCAAATTTGAACTAATAAAGCTCGGTAATCAACTTGAGGGATACCTCCTACAACATTTTATTGGTATTTGCTTGGACACTCTCAACATGGTGATTCTTTTCAATAATCCTCATTTCCCAAGTTATAACTTTAATTCTATCCTTAATTGCCACAGTATTGAACTCATCTTCTAATAAAGCATTAACAAAATTAATGGATTTTTGAGTTGTCTATGTTGGCATTTTGTCCAAAGTCTCTTTCATAACTCCACATCTCTGCATTGTTGTATTTATTGTTGAAACACTGAGAGGGGGGTGAATTAGTATTTGCACAATATAAAAAATTTAATCAAAATCATTTTATTGATCACCAATCACAGCATATCATCAATGTGTATGACAATAACAAGCTGCACAATACATAATCATTTTTGACGTGGAAACCCAAGTCGTGGGGGTAAAACAACGGAAGCCTTTTTAAAATAGTTTTCCGGAAATAATTGGAGGGAGGTAACAACCCCCTTATTACAAAGACTTCAATTTTCCAGCTGCAAATGGAAAGAGGCTATGACCTCCTGATTTATAGGATACAACCTGAAGGAAGCTACAACTCCCTAGTTTTCCGACTACAACCAGAAGGAGGCTACAAGCTCCTTTCCTTCCCCCGTCCCTTCCACCTAGATAGGAGAAAGATTGTCGAACCTGTGAATATGTAAAACCAAAATATTAATCTGTTGTCGATAACCTATGCACTTTTATCAGTGCCAAATCATCCCTGTATACCAACAATTCATTGCTCATATACATCATTGTACACCTCATCATATACAATTACTGAACAAGTAATTATGCTCTTCTTTCACTGAACATAAGGCATGCATCGTCATGCATCATCATCATAGGTATGCATCATCATCATAGGTTATGCATCCTTATCATCAAATATACATCATAATTATCTCAGTGTTCACTATTTATTCATCATAGTGCATAGGAGGGAATCATCACACTATAGTATGCATGCTACATCATATTGTATAGGAGTGCATCAACATCATAGAGTGTACATGCATCATCATCATAAAGTGTATCATATCATAGCATAAAGGTATGAAACATCATCATCATATCCTCCATAATGACTCCAAATATATATACCAATATAGAGGCTCACATACTAATATCAAAGATGAACTCTATCCATGAGAGACATGTGCCATCACAAGAGAAACCCAAAAGCATGAACCATACCTTTTCAAAGATCACAAGATGAAGAAACAATAGGAAAACCAAAATAATATCTATATCATCTCACCACATAGCCCTCATAACAATATTTCCAATGAGCCAAGAATTTTGTAATTATGATTCCGTATGAGAAAGTTGTGCTAATTTTAGTGAAGATACCCAGAAATTTATCCTCCACAAAGTTTTGCACTTTTCTCCAAGAGTTGTGAAAATACTGAGAGAATTGATGATGGAAAAATAAAATGTTTGATATTCTATTTATATAGGTTGTGGAGGAAATTTAGTACCTCAAACTGGGCCGACATGCAATTCAAAATTACAAATAATTAAATTATCTTTTGTTTGGTCAGCTGACCCAAAAAGGTGGGGTACAACAACTTCAAAAATCCATATCTCTTCAACCGTAAGGAGTTAGAAGATGATCCATATATCAACGAAAATGGATGACCAGTACTATCTCCCTATGATGGTTTTATTTGCAAATTCTTGGTCTAATACCCTTACATTCTTCAATTTTTACATGACATCAAGACTCCACACATAAAGGTGTCAAAGACCGTGTTACCTTATGCATAAGTTCCAAGGTCAAAGTATTTAATGGACATCATCAAAGGCATGAGGGATTCAATGGTATTCACATCCACATACTTAACACAACAAGTAGGGGGTCTCCAACATATACTCATCATATCAAGGGTATCAAGGACCCCAACACCACCAAGGTGTGGGGGTTACGTGACTTCTCCTAGGGTACCATGACCTCATAAAAAACACAAATGAAAAAATAATGGGTAATTTGGACTCTTAGAAGCTCTACACTTATTTAAACCACCAAGGACTCTTTCTAGGGTACTAGGGCATAGGTTGTGGTATTGGGGAACCATAAAACAACTTAGGGTTACTCAAACACTCTACAGAGTGTTTAGGAATTTTGTCATTGTCCAAAGGGCTCTATGGGCTTCAGACATGGGATTGGACAAGGTCAAAAGGTCTCATTTGATATTGAATGACTTCTAAACCTAAAGGGCTCTTCAAGGGGCACCAAGACATATCCACACACACTATTTGGCATCAATAATCAATTTATTTTCTTCATTCCAAAAAGAATGAAGTCCTTTCTGAAATAATTATGCAAATAAGCCTTTAAAAGAATTAACCTGCTGCAGTTTTTGATTGGTCTTTTCTTGGACACTCTCAAAATGGTGATGCTTTTCAATAATCCTCATTTCCAAATTTATAACTGTAATTCTATCTTTAATTTCCAAACTATTCAACTCCTCTTCTGATAAAGCATTAACAAAATTAATGGTGTTTTGAGTTGTCTATGTTGGCCTATTGTCCAAACTCTCTTTCATAACTCCACAACTATGCATTGTTTTATTTATCATTGCCTCCTTATTGTTGGAATTATGATTGGTATTGCGATGATCCAGATAAGCATATCATATTGTGATGTTCTTTTCATTTATGGCAACACATAGTTCCAAGCATATGATCTAGATAAGAAGAGGACTCATATGAATAAGTAGAGGACTCGAGAGAATCGACGGTTTGTGCATAGATCCACAAGATAAATTGTGGGAAGAAAGTTTAAAATAAAATTTGTTGAATAGATCTGACGGTTAGGAGTGAACCTGCAAAGAAATCAATGGTCAAGAAAATTGTGGAAACAAGATTGCGGCGGTCAAAATTTGAGAAAAATGAAAAGTGTGGTTCTGCATTTCGCAATCCGGAGATCGACAGTCAGGAAAGGATTCCACAAAATCGATCGACAATTCACAGTAATTACGAAAATAGATTTGCGGAAGTACTTTTCGAAAAAGTTGGGAGGCACATCCATATTCTGCTATCCACAATCCAAAGATCGATAGTCAAGAAAGAATCTGCAAGAAATCGACGTCTCCGAGAATTGTGAAAAATGATTTGCTGAGGATGAATTGTGGAAGAAATTTTGAGAGATGTCAAAAATTCATACTCGAAATCTACAATTTGGATTTGATCTCAGATCGACGGCTAGGATTGAATCTGCAAGAAATCAACAATTCAAAATAAATGCAGAAACCAAGTTTTGGAAGAAACTTGTGAAAGTAGTTTGAACAAATTTGGAAAACCGACAATCCTCAATATGCATCAGATCTAATATTGATGATCGAGAAATACTCCAAAATATATCCACGACACAAAACGAAATTGTGGAAAGGGATTTATGGAAGTAGTTTTGAAGAAAATCAAAATGCACACCTAGAATCTGTAATCCACAATATCTGAAATCTTATTTTAGATCGACGAACAGGAGAGAGTCTGAATGAAATCGACAGCATGAAAGAAGTATTACGGAACCAAAACTATGGAAAGTCATATTTGCAGAAAAATATAGTTGCAGAAGGATTCAAGGTTGTGGAAAAAGACAATTGTGGAAGGATTTAGATTTGTGGAAACGTTGTTGTGGAAACTCATAATTCCGAGAAGACTGAGGTTGTAGAAATGGATTGCTTATTGATTGGGATCATTTCCTGTTATGAGGCATTAAACGGTTTTGATCAGTTATGAAACTGAACAGTCAGGCATACGAATAGGTGAAGGGATTAAGGATTGGCGTGTATAAAAGGATGGGCGAGAGAGAGGACTTGTGCGCTCTCTGAAGGAAGAGAGCTGGTGCATGGACCGTCATCGAAGTGGGGATCGTAGAATGAATGAGGACTATGAATACACAGGAATAGAGACAGTAACATGAGCCAATTCTAAATAAGCATATCCTGAAGTAGATCAGAAAATATCCTAACTGACAGTTAAAAATAACTAACATAAACGACTAATTTAGTCACGACATAAAAAATGACTAGCTAGAAGAATATGAATTAGTCATTTATGTTTGTCATTTTTAATTGTGTCATGGAAAATTGCAATTTTGACAATGAAGTGTAAATTTTGTAAATTCTCTACCTTCTATTATAAAGAAGAGGATATTAGCGAAAAAAAATTATGGGGAATTTAAAAAGTGGTTTAGAGGGATTCAAGCAATAAGTATTCATAATTATACTGAATTGGAGACAGCTTTACTTGGAAGATGGGAAGACAAAAATAATCCCTTATAGATCCTAACTCGGTATAACAATTTAAAAAATAACAACGCAAAATCCGTTGAAGAGTTTTCCACAAGCTTCATGAAGCTAAATAATTTAATTCTAGCTGATATAAAACCCCTTGTTGGATCTGCAAAACTCCATTATGTTGATGCCTTTGAAAGTGATTCTTCCTTTCTGTTGAGGGAAACAAAGTTTACAACTCTCCCTAATATGTTGAGGGATGTTGAATAATTGGAGGAAAACCATATGGCATTGGGTAAAATGAAGCAAAAAGTGGAAACTGATAGGAAAAATGTTGAGGAAGGGCAATTCTCTACTTCCCAGTTTATGGATGCTAATTTATATATGATGATGATAACAATGGAGAGGTTGGTGGATAGAATCTACTTAGAAAGTAGGCCTAATACCAAAGAACAATAAGAACCACAAATCAGAAACCCCAACTTCAGAAGCCCCCATATATCCCAAGTCAGACAGAGAGATCAAAGAATCCCAGTTGATCAACAAATCAAACCTTATTTTCCTGAAAACTATGTTGTTGAAGGAGATGAAGAAAGATATCATGTTCAGATCCATCAGTTTGATCAATCTGAATTTTATTTTTATTTGACAAGAGAGGACTATGAAATCACTGCTCAAGGAAAAGAAAGTAATATCTTAGAAGGGGAATCAGAACAATACCAAAAAGGGTATAAAAATGCAGTCATTGATTTTCAGAAAAGACTCTAATCTTAGGAATAAAGTTGTTGGTGGGTCTACAAATAAAATTCATGTTGATCAACCTACAACTAGCCAACAGAATCAGAAAGTACTAAAGAGGATAGTCCAAAAAAAGACACCAATGTGAAAGAGTTGGAAAAGCCTCAATCAACTTTTAACCTTGAGAATGGAATATTAAAGCTTAAAATTTCAATTCCTTTCAATGATATTTTGAATAATGGTGAGTATAAAAGTTAAATTTCTAAAATGATAAAAGGACTAGATGAATAACAACCTGATACTTTAGAACTCCATGATGATTCTCCTACTATTTTTTTTTGGACCAAAGATTGAAGATACTGATGAAGATGTACTACCATTTCATATCATTTGAAATATTCATGACATGATCCTCTATAATGCCATGTTAGATTCCGGAGCTTCTCATAACCTTGGGCCAAAAGATGTGGTGGAAAGCTTAGGTTTGGATATTACAAGACCCTATAAGGACCTTTTTTTCTTTTGATCCAAGGAAAGTAATATGTTTTGGCTTGATTAAAGATCTAGTGGTGTCATTGACTCAAATTCCTACAAAAAGTATTGTCATGGACATAGTAGTTTAGATGTTACACCAAAATTTGGAATGTTATTATCTAGATCTTGGGCTTCTAAATTGAAGGGAATTTTATAAATGGATATGTCTTATGCTATCATCCCAGTTTTTGGTGATCAAAGGAGGCTATAAAAAAGAAAAAACAATTAGCTTATGTGGTCAGTACTCAAAACAAGCCATAAAATCATCATATATGTGCTTTGGATATAGATATTGTGTCACATGCCCCAATTTTGCAAAAACAATTTTATATTATTTGAAGAAAATATGTTAAATTTTATGCTAAGTTTTAATTGATGACCCAGTGGGGTCAAGGATATTTAATGTAAATTCTGAATATTTTATTTATAAATAAATAAAGGAGGAGACAACAGCTTAGGAGGGCTGTTAAAAGAGTGTTTACTGGTCAAATTGGTGGAGGAGACTAAGTGGAGAGAAAACTGACATGTGGCAGCATCCTCAAACCACTTCCAACTGTTGCAGGTGGAAACCTCCCTACATTTGGGGTCATGATTCCCCAAGAAAGTGGAATCAGAGCAGGTGGCTCAATTAATGAAAAACTGGCCCAAAAGACCTAGGCAATCTTTTATAAAAAATCCCATTGAAGAGAGTTGGGGATGCTCATTCTAGAGAAGTGATCATTCAGGTTGAATCAATGTACTTCAGAGAAATTCAATGGAAGGGAGGTCTGGAAAGCGTTTGAGGGGATAACTGTTGATTGATCTAGTTGCAGCTTTTAAGCTAAAGATCATACTACTGAGAGCAGAGTATTTTACTGAGTTATTGAACTAGTCAAGTTGACAAAAGGTTCTACGGTTTGCATTCTCCACCATTTCTCAACCAAAAAGACGAGGAACAAGCTCGGGGGTCCTGAAGAAGCATTGTTTGAGCGCTCTCCGGGAGATTGGTAGGGAGGAATAGCCTCCTAAAGTTGTTGTTGTCTATCCTCAACAGGTTCTATGTTATCTTGTTTTACTATGTTAGTTAAATAAATCTTAGTTTGTGAATTGTTAGAATTAGTATTCTTATTAGATTGTTAAAGAAATGGAATTGATTTAGAAAATAATGTGTTAGAATGAAAATAAATTTCTAGACTGTGTTTTTCCACACCTAGAAACCAGGTCGTACTCTAGCAAAGTTAGCATGCTTTAAATAGATGAAAGAAGTTCATAAGAGAATGAAATATTAGATAGAATTCAGTTTCTGTAGATAGCAGAGTAATTGATTCAATGTTTAAATTATTATGAAAAGAACAGTGTTATGGTTTAATTATGTTTATTGTTTTACAAAGTATAACTAAATAAAAATGTTAGAAAAGAGACAGTAAAACTACACTAGAGTTATAATAAAAAGTATACTGATACAAATAAAGTTTATAGAAGATACAGTTAGGTATATAAACAAGGTATTAACCACGCAGTGCATCCTTTAGATCTATTATCATAAAATATTATTTAATGTAAACTAGAATAAAGTTATGTTACAAACCATCTATTTTAAAAAAGTAAACAGAGTTACAGAGTTATTATTCTAATCTTTACAAAGTTCTAAATAGTTTCTAAGTTACAGAACAATAAACAAATTCAAATATAACTGTAAACATTAAATATAACAAAACTAAGAAATTACTTAAACAGGAAATAATTATAATTACCAGATAATTATAAACCTGTGCAAGATAAACCTGAGGGTCGAAACCCTAGTTTTTCTTTAATATTTTTATAAATTAATTTATAAAATTTTTAAACGTATACTATGATAACTGAGTAAACAAATTAAACTAGAAAAACTATAAGTTATACATTAGACTAATTACAATCTTATCTCAAGAACTTATAGTATATATATAAACTCTTTTATTTGTAAAAATACTTCATAAACATGTTAAATAACATCATTACTCTTGTAATAACGAAATAGAAGTAAACAGAGACCAATCCACAATTAATAAATTTAAGAACATATCTATACAAGGGTTCTCTTCCAGTAAACCCTAGCTATTCTATCCTAACTCATAAGTATAAATTTAAAAACTTACTTTACGACTGAGCTACAGTCATCACAATAACTTAATTTATTTACAAGAGAAATCTTTAACAGCAAATCTACTTCACTGATAGTGAAGAAGAACAACCTCATTTACAGTATTATCTTTTATAAAACAAAGTATAAATTAACATAATATTTGAAACAGAAGTTAATTAAAAACCATGAGTACAGGAGCAATCTCCACATTTTAAGAAACGGAGTATGATATTACTTAGCCATAAGGCTATAAATCCTTTTTACAAGTCAAGAAAAGCTAAATACAAGTCACGGCATATAAGCCGGATCTACCCTACAACATGCAAGGGTTTTAATAATAAAAACTAGGTAATAACTGAAACTAAGCATCTAAACAATGGAGGAACCGAAGCCGTGCTTCCTTTCAAATTGTAACCCTTATTCTTTAATCATTGTAAGCAGAGAGATGCCACATTAAACCGGGGCTTATCCGTTTTGGCCATAGAGTCAACCAATTTTGGAGAGGTTTCTTTCAAGCCCGAAGCCGACTATAACCTGCATTAACATGATCGATTACATTTAGTTAGATACTATACTTCTAATACTAAACTGTGTCTTGAATTATAAAACATTAGCAGGGTGAAAACCTTTACCTGAAGACGAAGAAATCTGTATCCGAGGAGGTAACCAAACCAGTACGAGGACTGCACATTGGAGAAACGAACCCTCATCTCAAACCTAAGACAGAGGTAACAAGGTTCTTATTATATTTTACACCAACGAAGGAGCAAGCCACGAGAAAAGACAGGGCTAACACTATGCCCAGCTCTCTAAACAATTGGTAGAGATAAGAAAATCACCCTCACGGTGTTCCTAAGCTTTCAGAACAAAACCACAAATACAAGCAGTGAACTCTTTACCTCTGCACAATGATATAACACTATACTACGAATTTAAGTACTGTCATATGCTGAACGAGCGAGCCTCTCATGGCCATGAAGAAAACTAGGCAATGCAGAGCCAAACCCGTGAAGGAAATGAGGAGGATAGGGTTTTCTTGTGGGTTTTTAAATCGACTATTGCATGGTGGAGGCTACTCCACGTGCCCACCGAAATATTTAGTCAGCAGTGGGTCGAATAGTATAGTTATCCTGCACTGTCGGGAAAACCAAATTATTGCCAATAATTTATATGGTGACCACAATGATAATGTTTTGGCATCGTGTCTTTGACAATTATGTTAACATTGCAATCAACCTCTCGATGAAATCAATTATTCATTATCACTATTAGCATGGTATTTAATAAATCATTCTTATCATTTCTTTTCAATATCACTATAATATTTCAATGGTGGAAACATATATAAACTATTATCAATTGTATTTGATAACTTTAAGATCCATTATTGGTAAAAGTATGTAAGTGGAAAATCAATATTGGAGTTATGCTTTTGACCTTTGTCACTAGCACTTCTAATGAGTCTCTTACAAACTTTTTATTAAATAAAAACAATGCTATGATTTAGTTAGGGTTATGTAAAATCAAATCTGATAAGGGCAATATCCTAGATTCACTTTTAGTAAGTAAAAGATAGGGAGTACCTTCTACACAAGCATGACT
>LPNX010270629.1:120460-133825 GCA_001517045.1 Pseudotsuga menziesii
TGGTGGGAAGACTCCTTGGAAGTTAGTAATATTTTTGGTTTCCATAAAGGACCCAACTCTTCTTAAACCAAACCAATAATTAAATCACACTTGGTATTTACAAGGTGGTAAGACTATCTAAAGTTAAGACAAATATACTTAATATTATTATAAGTGATATGATAATAAAATTTTACTGCTTTACTTGTGACATGATGAACTTGGAAGGTCGAAATTAAAAGCTCAATGACTTTTAATGCAAATAGACATTTATAACCGTAGCTGATAATTCATCTCTACTAGGGCAGAATCAAAAGTAGAACTAAGGGTTCTATTGTAAGCTTTTCTTTGAAGGACTTAGATTTATTTTCATGCTCATAAGCAGTGCTTTAGATATTAGAAATAACAATGGCAGTAAATTCTTGTTTTCAGTAAAAATGTCGTTATATTGAATTATGAGCTCTTTGTAGAACTTGTAATAAACTTAGCTTATAGTTGGAAAGAAGAATTTCAGAAGTAGAAGTCATGCTGGTGAAAGACATATAGTATGGCAAGAATCTTGGTCTTTACGACATAAACTTAAAATACTGTCATTGTTACAAAAAAATAAAGAAAAGTTAATTTACCTCGTAGTATCCTTGAACTCTATTAAGCAAATTTTACTCTAGCACTTTATATATGCTAAAGAAGTACATCTGGATTTAACACTTTAACAAACTCCTACTTTTCAAAAATTTACCTGTTGAACCTGTAAGATCCAGAAATCCAGTTGAGTTAGCAATTGCTAAGTAAGCCCCAGTTTAGAACATAACTTATCACCTACTTGACAAAATCAAATCATCAGTACAGCTAGAAGTAACTGAATGCAGGCCATATACATAACATCTCAAAATTAAAGAGGTATTCATTGTTATGTGTTTAAAGTTAATCACTACCTTTGTTAACTGTTTCATTTTTTTTCTACTAGCCGCTAGTAGTTATCAAACTACGACATTAGACATTTTATATTACATTAAAAATTTTAATTTTTTGTGAAAATTTGGGGTCTGACATGTGGTATCAGAGCACAAGGTTCAAACACTAGGCCTTGATGAAGCTCAACTAGCTTATATGAAATAGTGGATTTAATCATTTTGCTGATGTTGTTTTCTTTTAATGTTATTCAATAGAGAAATTTGTTTTTGAAGTTTAACAATGGGTATGGAAAGACTGGAGGAATATTTGGAAGAGGAATCTCCCTTTACTGAACAAGAAAACTTACAAAGAGAGCCTATACAAGAATACATAACCACTAATTCCTCAGAACTTTTACAAACAATAAAAGAATTAAAATCTGAAATGGAATCTATTAAAAAGGAAAATGAGAGGATCCTGAGAGCTCAGGAGGAGCTAAATCAAATCCTAACAGAAAGATTTCATGCTGAGGGAAGGGGTAAAGGAGTTGATTCAGAAGATATAAGTTACCAACACAAATATAAAAAGAGTAAACAGACTAAAAATGAAAGCAGCTCATCTTCAGAAGTATTTGGTGACCAACGTAATTTTCATTCCACTAGTGATAGTAGTGATGACAACTGTTATACTAAAAAGAGAAAATATAAACCTTATGAGGAAATTTCTGGGTAGTTTAAAAATATTAAACCGCCAACATTCAATGGAGAAACTGAGAAGGGGGATGAAGCGGCATCCTGGTTATCTAGGATGAATAAGTACTCCATATTTATAACTATTCTAACCTATTAAAGGCTAGAATGGCTATCTACAATCTTTCAGGGAAGGCTGACATATGGTGGCAAGATTTAAAGAGAGTGAAGGGAATAAGAGAGAAGAACGTAAATTGGAGTACCTTCAAGAAGTACTTTAAAAATAAATTTCTATCTGAGCAGTACTATGAAGAGAGAGCAAAATAATTCTATGAGCTTAAACTAGGTTCAATGACTATGAAAGATTTGAACAACAAGTTTTTAAGTCTACTTAGGTATGTGCCATACCTTGTAGATGAAAAACCAAAGGTACAATTATTCCTCAGTTGTTTACCTTATCACATAAAGGATAGGATTGAGTATGACAATCCAAAAACTCTGAAAGAAGCTATGAGGAAAGCCAATTTCTGTTATGAACAGAATCGGAAGAAGGAAAGCATGGCCAACTGGAAGGCCAAAAAGAATAATAATCATTATGATCAAAAGAAGAAAGAGTTTGTGCCAAACCGAAATTCTAAAAATAATAAGGCCATAAATTTTCCTAACAAGAATTTCCAAGGGAATAAGAATAATTCACCAAGTAATCAGAACCATTCAAAGGGTAGAGAGTCTTCTAATAATCATGGTAATTACACAAAGAACTTTGAACACAAAGAACCCATAAAGTGTTGGGAGTGTAATGGCCCACATTATGCCTCAGTCTGTCCTAATCGGAAAAAGACTATCAGTAATATCCATACCATACAGGAGGACATGACTGTTGGATACTTAGCGAGGACTATGCCCAGAATCAATGCAGCCTTGGAGAATTGACAAGCAGACTACCAAACTTCCATGGTGGAAGTAGAAGGTAAGATAAACCAAACCCCTATAGCTATTTTAATTGATCCAGGAGCTAGTCTAAGTTATATTTCACCTAAATTGGTACAAAAATTTAAGCTTCATGTTGAAAATTTTGAAAGTTCTTGGTTGGTTCAATTAGCCACTAGTGCAAAAAGGAAGGTAACTTGTTTTGTAAAGAAATGTGCAGTAGTTATGGATCAATTTGAAACTGTTGTAAAGCTTAATGTACTACCTCTTGGTTCTTACGACATACTAATCGGTATGGATTGGTTAGAACAACATAGAGCGATCTTAAACTGTTATGATAAAACCTTTACGTGTATAAATAATGATGGAAAATCAATAAGTGTAAAAGGAATCCCTACAAAAACAACCTTAAGGCAAATCTCTGCTCTGCAGCTTAAGAGAGCCGTTAGGAAAGGTTGTAAGGCTTATGCAGTAACAGTAACTAATGAAGAAAATTTAAATAATACAGAGACATTAAAATTGGAGGATATACCAGTTTTAAAAGAGTATGTAGATGTATTTCCGGAAGAAATTCCAGGACTACCTCCAAAAAGGGAACTAGATTTTACCATTGAGTTGGTACCTGGTGCAGTACCCAGCTCAAAGGCCCCTTATTGAATGAACATACTTGAACTTAATGAACTTAAATCACAATTAAAATAACTTATTGATAAGAATTATATACGACCTAGTGTGTCTCCCTGGGGGGCACCTGTCATCTTCATTAAGAAAAAGGACGGAACCATGCGACTTTGCATAGATTACCGTCAGTTGAATAAGATGACTATTAAAAATAGATACCTGTTGCCTCACATAGATGATATGTTTGATCAATTACGGGGAGCCACGGTGTTTTCAAAAATTGATTTAAGGTCTGAATATCACCAAGTTAGGATTAAAGATGAAGACATCTTTAAAATAGCTTTTAGGACTCGATATGGTCATTACAAGTTTGTCGTCATGCCATTCGGGCTTACTAACACCCCAGCTATTTTTATGTGTTTAATGAACAATGTAATGCATAAATATCTAGACAAATTTGTGGTCATGTTTCTCAACGACATATTAATCTATTCGAAATCTGAAGAAGAACATAAGGAAAATTTAAAAATTGTTTTGCAAGAGTTACGAAATCATCAACTCTTTGCAAAGTTTAGTAAATGCGATTTATTTAAGGATAAAATCTAGTACTTAGGTCATGTGGTGACTAAGGAAGGGGTTTCGGTGGATATCGTAAAGATAAAGGCCATTGAAGATTGGTCGGTTCCTAAAGATGTAACTGGTGTTAGATTCTTCATGGGAATTACTGGTTATTACTGGAGGTTCATTGAAGGGTTTTTGAGAATCGTGAATCCGATAACTTCTTTGCAGAAGAAAGGAAAGAAATTTGATTGGAACTAGAAATGCGAGGATAGTTTTTAAAAGTTAAAAACTTTATTAACCAGCACACCTATTTTAAGAATAGTTGATCCAAATAAAGAGTTTGTAGTGTGTACTGATGCCTGCAATGATGGTTTATGTGGAGTATTGACTCAAGAAGGGCATGTTATTGCCTATGAGTCTAGGAAATTAAAAATTCATGAAAAGAATTATGCAACTTATGATCTGGAATTAGCTGTTGTTATACATGCTCTAAAGATGCGGCGTCATCATCTAATTGAAAGAAAATTTATTCTAATGACTGATAATAAAGGACTAAAATATATGTTAGATCAGCCTAATCTAAATGCTAGACAAGCTAGGTGGCTATCTTTTATAAGTGAGTATGATTTCAAAATTCAGCACATTAAAGGGAAAGAAAATAAAGTTGCTGATGCATTAAGTAGAAATGCAAGGCTGAACTTTACAGTAGTTATCAATACTTATACAACAAATCTAGATGAACAGCTTAAATCAGGGGTATAACAAGATGAAATTTACCAAAATCTACAAGCAAAAACGAAAGAAAATCCAACATAAATCTTAAGTAAAGGGTACAATTTGAATGAAAAAGTATTTTTATTGTATAAACACAGAATGTATGTACGTAATGTACATAAAGTTAAGTTATTAATTTTAGGTGAAATCCATAAAACTCCATACTCAGGCCATCCAGGTTATCAAAAGACTATAACCATGTGAAGAAAATAATATTTTTGGCCAAACATGAATACTGAACTAGCAGAATATATCGCTAGGTGTTTTGAATGTCAGCAGGTGAAAACTGAACATCAGCACCCAACTGGATTACTTCAGCCATTGCCCATTCCTAGCTGGAAATGGGAGATAATTAGTCTCGATTTTGTTACTGGACTGCCTAAAAATCAGAATTTAAATGATTCTATCATGGTAGTGGTCGATAAATTAAGTAAAGCAGCCCACTTTATACCTGTTAAAACTACGTATAAAGCTGCAAACATAGTTGATATCTTTCTAAAGAAAATTTTTCGATTGCATAAGATACTGAAAGTTATAATCTTAGATAGAGACCCTAAATTTACAAGTAACTTTTGGAAATATTTGTTTAAAGGATTAAACACTACACTAAATTTTAGTACTTCATTCCATCCTGAAACTGATGGACAAACTGAAAGAGTAAACCAAGTACTGGAAGATTTACTAAGAATGTATGTGAAATACCAGCCAGGTAAATGGGAGGATTAATTTTTATCTGGTAGAATTTGCTTATAATAATAATTACCAAGCATCAGCTAGATTTAGTCCTTTCGAAATTTTGTATGGAAGGAAATGTAATACTCCTATCTCTTGGAGTAATCCAGTGGACAGATTGGTATTAGGTCCTGAACTATTGAAGGAAATGGAAGAAATTGTAAAGCAGGTACAAGGTGATCTAAAAATTGCGCAAGATCGACAAAAAAGTCAAACAGACCTTAAAAGAACTCCAAAGGAGTTTCAGGTAGGTGAACATGTGTTCATCAAGGTGAGACCCAAAAAGAGCTCTCTGAGGTTGGGTAGTTGTGCAAAACTAGCACCTCGCTACTATGGACCATTTGGAATACTGTCCAGGATTGGAGAAGTAGCTTATCAATTGGCATTACCACCGAATTTAAGAGTTCATAATGTTTTTCACATTTTTGTATTAAAAAAATATGTTCATGATGCTACTCATGTTGTTAACTGGAATGATGTACAGGTGGAACCAGAAGGATATTTTCTGGCGGAACCGGACTGTAACCTCGGGCGGAGGGATATCACACTTCGAAACCACACCATTGGTCAGGTGAAGGTGCAATGGAAGCACCTTAGTCCAGAGGAAGCCACCTGGGAATTGGAAAGTAATATGTGGGATGCATATCCAATTCTGTTCCAGGGGAATTCTGAGGACAAAGAATAAATAACATCGAGGACGATGTTATAATTTAAGGGGGTGTGTATGTCACATGCCCCAATTTTTCAAAAATAATTTTATATTATTTGAAGACAATATGTTAAATTTTATGCTAAGTTGTAATTAATAACCCAGTGGGGTCAAGGATATTTAATGTAAATTCTGAATGTTTTATTTATAAATAATTAAAGGAGGATACAACAGCTTAGGAGAGTTGTTAAAAGAGTGTTTACTGGTCAAATTGGTGGAGGAGACTTGGTGGAGAGAAAACTGACATGTGGTAGCATCCTCAAACCACTTCCAACTGTTGCAGGTGGAAACCTCCCTACATTTGGGGTCATGATTCCCCAAGAAAGTGGAATTCGAGCAGGTGGCTCAATTAATGAAAAACTGACCCAAAAGACCTAGAAAATATTTTATAAAAATTCCCATTGAAGAGAGCTAGGGCTGCTCGTTCTAGAGAAGTGATCGTTCAGGTTGAATGAATGTACTTCAGAGAAATTCAATGGAAGGGAGATCTGGAAAGTGTTTGAGGGGATAACTGTTGATTCATCTAGTTGCAGCTTTTAAGCTGAAGATCATACTGCTGAGAGCGGAGTATTTTACTGAGTTATTGAACTAGTCAAGTTGACAGAAGGTTCTATTGTTTACATTCTCCACCAGTTCTCAGCCAAAAAGACCAAGAACAGACTCGGGGGTCCTGAGGAAGCGTTGTTTGAGCACTCTCCAGGAGATTGGTAGGGAGGAACAACCTCCTAAAGCTGTTGTCATCTGTCCTCAACAGGTTCTATGTTATCTTGTTTTACTGTGTTAGTTAAATAAATCTTAGTTTGACTGGTATATGAATGTTAAAACTTAGTTTGTGAAATGTTAGAATTAGTATTCTTAATAGATTGTTAAAGAAATGGAATTGATTTAGAAAATAATGTGTTAGAATGAAAATAAATTTCTAGACTGTGTTTTTCCACACCTGGAAACCAGGTCGTACTCTAGCACAGTTAGCATGCATTAAATAGATGAAAGAAGTTCATAAGAGAATGAAATATTAGATAGAATTCTGTATCTGTAGATAGCAGAGTAATTCATTCAATGTTCAAATTATTATGAAAAGAACAGTGTTATGGTTTAATTATGTTTAATGTTTTACCAAGTATAACTAAATGAAAATGTTAGAAAAGAGATAGTAAAACTACACTAGAGTTATAATAAAAAGTATACTGATACAAATAAAGTTTATAGAATATACAATTAGGTATATAAACAAGGTATTAACCACACAGTGTATCCTTTAAATCTATTATCATAAACTATTATTTAATGTAAACCAGAATAGAGTTATGTTACAAACCATCTATTTTAAAAAAGTAAACAGAGTTACAGAGTTATTATTCTAATCCTTACAAAGTTCGAAATAGTTTCTAAGTTACAGAATAGTAAACAAATTCAAATATAATTGTAAACATTAAATATAACAAAACTAAGAAATTACTGAAACAGGAAATAATTATAATTATCAAATAATTATATAACATGTGCAAGATAAACCTGAGGGTCGAAACCCTAGTACAAGAACATATCTATACAAGGGTTCTCTTCCAGTAAACCCTAGCTATTCTATCCTAACTGATAAGTAAAAATTTAAAAACTCACTTTACGACTGAGCTACAGTCATCACAATAACTTAATTTATTTACAAGAGAAATCTTTAACAGCAAATCTACTTCACTGATAGTGAAGAAGAACAACCTCATTTATAGTAATATCTTTTATAAAACAAAGTATAAATTAACATAATATTCGAAACAAAAGTTAATTAAAAACCATGAGTACAAGAGCAATCTCCACATTTTAAGAAACAGAGTATGATATTACTTATCCATAAGGCTGTAAATCCTTTTTACAAGTCAAGAAAATCTAAATACAAGTCACGGCATATAAGTCGAAGATACCCTGCAACATGCAAGGGTTTTAATAATAAAAACTAAGTAATAACTGAAACTAAGCATCTAAACAATGGAGGAACCGAAGCCGTGCTTCCTTTCCAACTGTAACCCTTATCCTTTAACAATTGCAAGCAGGGAGATGTCACGTTAAACCAGGGCTTACCCGTTTTGGCCATGGATTCAACAAGTGTTGGAGAGGTTTCTTCCAAGCCCGAATCCAACTATAACTTGCATTAACATGATCGATTACATTTAGTTAGATACTATACTTCTAATACTAAACTATAACTTGAATTATAAAACATTAGCAGAGTGAAAACCTTTACCTGAAGACGAAGAAATATGGAGCCGAGGAGGTAACCAAACCAGTATGAGGACTGCACATTGGAGAAACGAACCCTCGTCTCAAACTTGAGACATAGGTAACAAGGTTCTTATTATAGTTTACACCAACAAAGGAGCAAGCCACGAGCAGAGACAGGGGTAACACTATGCCCAGCTCTCTAAACAACTTGCAAAGATAACAAAATCACCCTCACAGTGTTCCTAAGCTTTTAGAACGAAACCACAAATACAAGCATTGAACTCTTTAACTCTACAGAATGATATAGCACTATACTATGAATTTAAGGACTGTCATGCGCTAAACCATCGAGCCTCTCATGGCCGCGAAGAAAACCAAGCAATGTAGATCCAAACCCTCGAAGGAAATGAGGAGGATAGGGTTTCCTTGTGGGTTTTTAAATCGACTATTGCATGGTGGAGGCTACTCCACGTGCCCACCGAAATATTTAGTCAACAGTGCGTCGAATAGTATAGTTATCCTACACTGCCGAGAAAACCAAAGTATTGCCAATAATTTATATGGTGACCACAATGATAATTTTTTGGCATCGTATCTTTGACAATTATGTTAACATTGCAATCAACCTCTCAGTGAAATCAATTATTCATTATCACTATTAGCATGGTCTTTAATAAATCATTCTTATCATTGCTTTTCAATATCACTATAATCTTTCAATGGTGGAAACGTATATAAACTATTATCAATTGTATTTGATAACTTTAAGATCCATTATTGGTAAAAGTATGTAAGTGGAAAATCAATATTGGAGTTATGCTTTTGACCTTTGTCACTAGCACTTCTAATGAGTCTCTTACAAACTTTTTATTAAATAAAAACAATGCTATGTTTTAGTTAGGGTTATGTAAAATCAAATCTGATAAGGGCAATATCCTAGATTCACTTTTAGTAAGTAAAAGATAGGGAGTACCTTCTACACAAGCATGACTCTACAATTGCCATAAGTCGACAGTGATATAGACATTGTTATGGTGGGAAGACTCCTTGGAAGTTAGTAATATTTTTGGTTTCCATAAAGGACCCAACTCTTCTTAAACCAAACCAATAATTAAATCACGCTTGGTATTTACAAGGTGGTAAGACTATCTAAAGTTAAGACAAAAATACTTAGTATTATTATAAGTGATATGATAATGAAATTTTACTACTTTACTTGTGACATGATGAACTTGGAAGGTCGAAATTAAAAGCTTAATGACTTTTAATGCAAATAGACATTTATAACCGTAGCTGATAATTCATCTCTACTAGGGCAAAATCAAAAGTAGAGCTAAGGGTTCTATTGTAAGCTTTTCTTTGAAGGCCTTATATTTATTTTCATGCTTATAAGCAGTGTTTTAGATATTAGAAATAACAATGGCAGTAAATTCTTGTTTTTAGTAAAAATGTCGTTATATTGAATCATGGGCTCTTTGTAGAACTTGTAAGAATCTTAGCTTATAGTTGGAAAGAAGAATTTATGAAGTAGAAGTCATGTTGGTGAAAGACATATAGTATGGCAAGAATCTTGGTCTTTACGACATAAACTTAAAATACTGTCATTGTTGCAAAACAAATAAAGAAAAGTTACTTTACCTCATAGTATCCTTGAACTCTATTAAGCAAATTTTACTCTAGCATTTTATATATGCTAAAGAAGTACGTCTGGATTTAACGCTTTAACAAACTCCTACTTTTCAATAATTTACCTGTTGAACCTGTAAGATCCAGAAATCCAGCTGAGTTAGCAATTGCTAAGTAAGCCCCAGTTTAGAACATAACTTCTCACCTACTTGACAAAATCAAATCATCAGTACATCTAGAAGTAATTGAATGCTGGTGATATACATAACATCTCAAAATTAAATAGGTATTAGTTTTTATGTGTTTAAAGTTAATCACTACCTTTGTTAACTGTTTCATTTTTTCTACTAGCTGCTAGTAGTTATCAAACTACGACATTAGACATTTTATATTATATTAAAAATTTTAAATTTTTTTGAAAATTTGGGGTCTGACATATTGGTTCTTATAATTTCTACTATGATGTCTGTTAAGAAAAATCAGACATAGATAATTCCCCAATGTTCGAAGAAAACAATCCTTAGATTTTTAAACAAAGCAATTATCATATGACGAAAAAAGAGCAAGAAATAAAAAGGGAGCTTGATGCTAGGGGATTGTGGAAAATGGATTTTGATGGAGTTGTTAGTAAAGGAGTTGTTGGAGCTGGAGTGTGGATAAAATATCCTAGCAATGATTCAAAACTTCATTCTTTCAAAATAGCTTTTAAACGTGCAAAGAATGATGATGGGTATGAAGCTATGATTTTAGGGTTGAACCTTTTAAAAGATTTAGGGGCTGGAAGGATCGTTGTACATGGAGATTTAGAGTTAATAGGTAATCAAACGATACCTACCAAAAAAACATCTAAATATGAGGGTGTATATAAATGAAGTTTGGGATTTATTTGGAAATTTTTTCACTGAGCATCAATTTTTCATGATTTCCAGAGAACAAAATATCATTGTTGATACCTTGGCTAATGCTGCTAGTACATTCAAAATTCCAATTCATCCAAACAGAAAGTATGAAATTTAGGTTAAACACAGTCCTTCCATACTAGACAATGTAAATCATTTGCAAGTTTTTGAGAATAATAAACAAATAAATTTTTTTTGGAGGTGAATGATGAGTTTGTTGGTACTAATATTAATAAGGAGAACCAAGATGATGAAAAAAATGAACAAGAAAATAATATTCAAGATTGGGATCTTGATCCAAAAGAGTTGAATACCATTAAAGGAAAATAAATCATTTCTCTTAAAAATAATTGCATTCCTAAAGGATTAGTTCCTCTAGAAAAAAATTTGATAACAATGATGTGGATAAATATCCTAAAGTTGTTCTAGATAGCAATGAGGTGCAGGATTGCAATATTGGCACACAACAAAAGAAAAAATGGGGAAATTTTTTAAGTCTTTATCTCAAGAATAACAAGGTATATGTTGAGTTAATGAGACAATTTTCAGATGTCTTTGCCTGGAGTTATGAGGATTTGAAAGAGTATGACACTTCCATAATTCAACATACTATTCCTATAAAGCCCAATGAGAAGCTATTCAAACAAAAAATGAGAAGAATAAATCCTATATTGATGCCACTCATAGAGAAGGAAGTCAAAAGGCTTTTTGATGCTAAGATAATTGTCTCTCTCATATTTTCAAAATGGATAGCAAAGTTGTTCCCTGTAAGAAAGAAAAATGGAGAAATTCAGTTATGTATAGATTTCAGAAACCTGAACAAGGTATATTTGAAGGACAATTATCCACTCCCCAAAATTGACCACTTTTTGCAAAATTTTGTTGGAGCTAAAATGATATCAATGTTAGATGGTTTTTTAGGTTATAACCAAATCAAAGTTCACCCAAAAGATCAGGGAAAAACAACTTTTACTACACCTTGGGGAATTTTTGTGTATGCAAAAATGGCTTTTGGGATGATGAATGTTGGAGCCACATTCTAGAGGGAAATGGATATAGGATTTGTAGATGAAAGGGACCGGTTTGTCGTTGTCTACATGGATGGTATAACATTTTTTTCAAAATATGATGGTGATTATTTGAAACACTTGAAACAAGTTTTTATGAAATGTATAAAATTTGGTATTTTCCTTAATCCAAAGAAGTTAAATTTTGCAATGAAGGAGGGGAGGATGAAATAGATCCAGATACTTCCATTCAGAAGATTACTATTCTAAGGAGTAAAAAGGAAATTTAGTCACTCATTGTACAATGAATATTTTGAGAAGGTTTGTTCCGAACATTGCTGAAATCTTGAGGCTCATCACTAACATGCCAAGAAAAGAAAATAAAGTCAAGTGGACAATGGAAGAAAAACAATATTTCAATAATGTCAATAAAGAAATGGCAGAAGCATTGGTTTTGATCGGCCCTGATTTTATAAAAGACTTCATGATTTTTTCTTTTGCATCAAGACATACTATAGTTGGAGTATTGTTACAAAAAGATCATGATAATGCAAAGCAACCTATTTCCTTTTTCACCAAAATATTGAGAGATGCAAAACTGAAGTATAATATTATGGAGAAACAAGCATGTGCCTTGATTAAATCTCTAAAAGACTTCAGGGTTTATATTTGGATTTCTCAAGTGGTGGATTTTGTTCCCATTACCATAGTGAAAGATATTTTAACTTATTCTGACCAAGAAGGAAAATGAGCTAAATGGATTGTTGTTCTATTGGAATATGATTTGGAAATCATACCCACAAAGCTAATTAAGAGATAGGAATTAGCGAAGTTGCTCACCAAATCTAACTTTGATTATTTGGGGATAAATCTTGTTTGTAACGTACCAAATCAATCATACCAAGAAGTGCAGGTATTGTCGGATTTCTCTTTGTCACATTGGTATAATAACATTGTATATGTATTGCAGAATTTACAAGCACCACCCGAATTGAGAAATACTAGAGCAAGAGCAGTGAAATTACAAGCAACAAGATTTTGTATTATGAATGGATATCCACATTGGAAGGATCCTTGGGGAGTCCTATTAAATTGATTATTATAAAATGAAGCTGCTCAAACCATGAAATAATTCCATCAAGGTGTACGTGGAAGGAATCACTTTTGGAATGTCAATATTAATAAGATTTTGAGAGGAGGTTTTTTTGGCCAAGTATGTTTTCATATGTATATGAAGAAGTTGCAGCTTGTCATAAATTTCATATTTTTTATGGAAGGAAGAAACTATTTTATTTACCTTTAAAACCAATTTCAGTGGAAGCTCCTTTCCAACAATGGGGGATTAACTTTATTGGGTAGATTAATCCCACTTGTTCATGGCAACATAAATGGATATTGACTGCTACAGACTATTTCAAAAGGTGGATATATGTTGTCCTTACTAGAAGAGATACTTATGTGGTCATTATCAATGTTTTGGAAAGGAGAAATTTGTGGTCATTATCTTAACTTTATAAATGAAGATAAAGTTAACAAATTTGATCATTTATGGAAGGGACCTTATAAAGTTGTTTCTTTTAAAGGGAACAATGCTTATCTTTTACATAGTCTTAATGATGGACCAGTTGGAGGAGGTATTGTGAATGGGAGATTCCTCAAACATGACTTTTTTTAATAAATAGAAGAGGTTTTGTACATAAGCTCTCTCTCACTCTCTCTCTCTCTCT